>CP045890.1:28226095-28313048 GCA_013387185.1 Caligus rogercresseyi
AGACCGTAGACCGATATTATAAGCATTTACAATAACATTATTATCTGACGACGTTTTTGTTGATTTTCATTAGTACACGTTCCGTTTATTATTTTCAAATCAATGTACATGTGTGTATATATTTAACATATTTATGTCTTCGAAATAAAAGAAACAGTACTAATTAGTAAATACTACTTAAATATGTTTTCCAAAGAAGAAGTGTAGTAGCATTGTGATTATAAACCCATAAAACAACAACCCAGCTAAACGCACGTTCAATGAACGGAACACTGAACGGAACGCAACTTTTTTTTTAACACGGAACGTTGAACGGAAAAAAAGAGTTTTGCGTTCAGCGTTCAATTTTTCCAAACATTTCTTGGACTTTTTTTGGAGATTCTTTTCTAAAAAAACCGTCATTCTTTTCTAGAAAAAAAAGTTTTTTTATTTTGGATATTCTTTTCTAAAAAGAAAATGTCATCACTTTTTTCGGAAATTCTTTTGTAAAAAAAACGTCATCACTTTTTTCGGAATTCTTTTGTAAAAAAAACCGTCATCACTTTTTTCGGAAATTCTTTTGTAAAAAAACCGTTTTTCTGGAGATTCTTTTCTAAAAAATAAAAACATCGTCACTTTTTCTTGAGATTCTTTTCTAAAAAAACTGTCGTCACTTTTCCTGGAGATTCTTTTCTAAAAAACGTTGTCACTTATTTTAATATTTGAACGCTAAAGAAACGCTGAACGCAAAAACATTGAACGGAACGCTATTTTTTTAACGCTGAACGCAAAAAAAGCGTAACGCTCACAAGCCTGATTTTTCTATAACTTTGTTAATCTTACCAAAGGAATAAAACTTCTTTTGTTGCAGGACAATAACTTCCGAATAAGAAACCAATTCCTCCGAATATAATGTCTATGGAACCAAATGGCCGACATAGTATTTCCGTTTAGCGGTTCTCTTGATTACATGTGAACATATAATTTATTATTTTTTACACATACATTTACAATAATAGCGGAACTTATAATTATGAAAACACAACAAAACCTCATTTAGACCGAAAATAAAATTGGACCGATACAGACCAAATATAAAACTGGACCGATACAGACCGATATATATCGGTCCAAATGTGAGACCGGTCAATAGACCGATTTAGACCGATCTTAATTTGTATTTTTTTTACTTTAGACCGGTCTAGTACATTCGGACCGAAACTCAACACTAGTATTTATGTGATGATTTTAATACCGACTTGACATAGAAAGAGAAAAAACTGAAAACATAGAGACATCTCTCTGGCCTCTCTTTTATTATAGTATTAAACCTCACAAACCGCTCCCTTTTTCATAACAAAGCTGTTATTATTATTATTGCGTTACATTAAACAGCTTGAGTTATTTAATTCTAGAGGAGGAACTTGATACGAGATTCCCCCCTGTGTCCGGAGTCATTTATTCGACAAAAAGATTTCTGGACGAGAGGAACTCCATCGTCTCTTGTCGGGATGACCAGGGTATGTAAAAAACCCAAATTTTGAAAAACCCCAAAAAACCCGGTTAAAAAACCAGTTTTTACCGTGGGTTTTTTCGAATTCGGGTTTTTCATTACACCATTAATTACTAATACTAATTAATGGTGTAATGAAAAATCCGATTTCGAAAAAACCCACGGTAAAACCCGGTTTTTTAACCGCGTTTTTTCAAAACTTTGGTTTTTTTTTACATACGCACTGGGACTGACTTGTTCTTATGGTAAGTAGTTCAATGCCTCCCTCGTCACGGAAGGCTCTCTAGGCTTCCTCTCAAAGCTTAGTAATTCTCTTAGCATTTTTCTGGCCGATTTGACCACGAAAGTGAGGAGGAAGGACAGTAAGACCGCCCCCATATTCATCTAGAAGATAAAGAAAACAAACGCATCAAAATGTATTGATTTTTTTTTTGTAATAAATGTACAAAATAATAATACTTAGGAAAAAATCTGTTAGAAATTTTTTTTACAAGAGATCAATCCTGTCATTTTAATTACAAGTTTTTGTCGTTTTTTCACAATAGTTTTAATTAAGGGGTTTATTATTTATATAATTTATTTAGACAAGGAATGGAAAAAACAATTGTATACCTACCGATACGAAATGAAATTATTCAGAAGATATCAAGTTTAATATTTTCCTCATCATATCCATAAATAACATTAGTAGTTGGCTATACTTTAATATACTTTAATGTCTTTTCCTGTATTTTCATTCTTACATAATAGTGTAACTCAGGCTTGTGCACAGAACACAAAATTTGAATCGGGCGTTCCGATTAATCGCACTTTCAAATGAACGGAACGCCACTTTTTTTAAAGCTGAACGTAACGCAAAAAAAGAGTTTTGCGTTCACGTTCATTTTTCCAAACATTCTTGGACTTTTTTCAGAAAACGGTCATAACTACGCAAAACCTTTTTTGGAATTCTTTTCTAAAAAACAATGTCTCACTACTACTCAATATCTTTTTGGAAATTCCTTTTCTAAAAAACAACGTCATCACTACTCATTACTTTTTTGGAAATTTTTTCTAAACAAAGTCACACTACGCATTACGTTTTTGAGAAATTCTTTTCTAAAAAAAAACGTCGTCACTTTTTTTTAATAGTTGAACGCGACCGCAAAAACATTGAACGGAACGCTGTTTTTTTTTTTAACGCTGAACGCCAAAAAAGCTGAACGCTCACAAGCCTGTATTGGTATTTTAATACATAAGAATACTCCATTCAATTAATACAACGACAAATGAAAAAGGGAGAGGTTTGTAGTTTAATACTATAATAAAAGAGATGCCAGAGAGATGTCTCTATGGGTTCATTTTTTTCTCTTTCTATGTCAAGTCGGTATTAAAATCATCCACAGCCTTTATTAATACTTTAATATAATACAAACTAAAGCGTTAAAGGACGTTTAACGCTTTAATACAAACAAAAGAAGTGAATGTGCAAACAGATAATAGATAATAATTATGTAAACATGATTCCGTTTATACAAGTACATGCACAGTGAGGTAATGGGAACAACGATAAGGACTGTGGCATTTAATTTTAAATGCTTTCTGAAGCACATTTTTTATGACACGTTGTGCTAACCCTTTGTATTGTATGCTCTCAGCTTTTAATTAGAAACAATGAATATAGTGGAAAACAATCATTACAAATATATAGCTACGTTATTAATGAAATGACTTAATAATACGATAAACTTAGTTTATGTATTATATCTTATGTTTTGTCCGGATTTGGAAGCCTATTTGTACGGTTCTCCAAGAAAGGCCTTTCTTCTTCTTTCAAAGGACCTTTGTTGTTATTGTAATTAATAGTAAAGCAAAAAGGCCCTTCCTGGGCTCCGTTCTATTTGCAAAAAAAAAGATCTGAGCATGAGCAAATTGTCTTCGCGATAAGAATACAACAAAAGGAGAATGTATACATATTCTCAACAATAATTAGAGGGAGTAAGGTGTGATGGGGAGCTCTAATAGCAGCTCCCTAAAGAAGGAACAGATCGCGGAGTATGAGCTTCTGACCTTTCTCCGCTCACCGTGAGATTCAAAAGGCCCATTCCCTCTTCAAGGGCCTCTCCCTCCTGCCCCCCTCCAACTCCTCACGGGAGGCCCCTGCCAAAATCCCGGCTGAAGACGTCATTGATAAATCCCGGAGCTGCGCTATAATCCCTTCGCCTTAAGAATATGCGAGGTCTTCAGCTCCGCAAGGATAGGAAAATATCCTTGAGGACTTCCTGGACATGCTCTCTGTCTTTTCGGAAAGGTGAGTTCTGAGTTTATAAAAAGGAAGGTACATAGAATGTTGTTGAATAATAGAACCCCGGTTTACAAATATATAGCCACGCTATCGTTGTAATAGGGAATTGATAGAGTAACTTGTAGCTTACAATTATAAGAGTTCCCTTTTATACTTTTGAGTTCAGTGTTAAAACAAAAACCACTTGGGGGATGCCCTGACAATTGCAATACATGATTACAAATGTCACGCTATTTATAAGACATAAAAACAATTCATTTTGTTAATGTCACCTTTATTCGACTTGAGAGTATTTTGTTAATTTCTTAATGATGATTGCGTTAAAAAAAGAGCAACTTTGTCCTTTTTGGAATTGATTGGCCGCTACGTTTATTGTTCCACTTGCCTATACGATCAAGAAGCTCATTACTCATAAGGGAAAAATCAGAGCTAGGACTACCGATTAATATTCCGTAGAACGGTACTATCGGTGGTAGATTTTTGTGTCCGATATTTCAAAAAATAAAACCTCCGATTACATTATTTTGTATATATCGATAGTGGTGGATTGAAAGGTGCGCGCGAATATTTCAAATTCCAATTTGTCGAAAATTAATTTTGCAAACAGATATTTTCCCCACTTCAGAATCTTAAATGCCGATTAAATAAAAGTCTAACATTGAACACGACCTTCTAACGACTAATACTCTGGCACTACGTATTGGAACGGAGAGCGTATTTTTGTCTTCTTTTAGCATACAAAATGTTTAGTGATTCATTCCATTGAACTCATTTAATTTAGAATTCTTTTCACAAAGCCTAGTGATTAGTATTTGAACGTCACACTGAGAGTTTCATTTTTTTTTTTGAAAATAATAGTTCCGTTCTATGAACGGCGTTCCATTTTACGTAAAATACACTTAAGGAAACTTTGAACATAACTAAAAGCTTATTTTAGCGTATTAAATCCATTTCGTTTATTAAGGTCTCGTTCCATATTTTAAGAGACGTTAAGTAAGTTTAAGCATTAATGACATCAAACGTTGCAACTACACATGTGTAATGTTTCTTTGTATTCCGTTGTAAGGCCAGTATTTGAACATGATGCTAAGAGTTACTATAAAGGAAATAGCAATCTTCTTTCTGCGAGCTTTTTGAATCCCTTTGTGACTCAGTTGTTAGGATTTTTATCACAAACATATATTTATGCAATTTGAATTATTTGCCGTCAAATCAACCTTTTATTTTAAAATTAAATATTTAAACTACAAAGATTTTTATATTTATAGCTTAATTCATATACTTTAGCCAGGAACAAAAAGGCAATCCTTGTTCCAAGAGGTCTTTGAATATGACTCAGTTTTTTTCTTCAAAAGAGTATATCATATTTGTATGATTTTTTAAGGAGCTTCTAGATTACAGTATAAATAAATACATATTATCAAATTTATGCTATCTTTATAACTTTATTCAACATACACATTATCTTTTCATTTCAAAGAGCCACACTTTCCGTTAAAACTGCCTATGCCTTTCGAATATACGACTTCAACAACGACGGAGTCCTCTGCCGCCGAGACCTGGAGGAAGTTGTTCGACTCCTAGTCACGACAGACGAACTCCGCCTCCGAGACGAAGACATGAGGCGGGTTACGGAAAACGTACTGAAGGAAGTGGACGTGGATGAAGACGGATTCATCTCATTCCCAGAGTTTGATCATGCCATTTCCAAATGTCCAGACTTCCTTCTTACCTTTAGAATGTGTATTGTGTAATAATAAAAAATCCTATAAAATGAATTCAACGATTTTGGCGTGACTCATTTGTCTTACGAGTTATCAATAAAAGGACTTCCTATTATTATCAAAGAAGACTAATAATATATTTGGGGGAGTTCTTATCTATTTTATCAGTCAAATGATAATTATTATAGATAATTTTGCTTCTATCTTTTTTTCTGCAAAGACTGTGTTGTTACTTGTAGGGCTTTGCCATTTTCCAAGAAAGCAAGATGTTGACTGCGTGCATTCTATTCCTTTCCCTTCTCAACCTTGCCAGCTCCTCCAATAGAGCTGCTACAACTTATATCAATAGCAATGATCGTGTCAGTCTTCAGCTCCTCTCCCGTCCTCTGCTCCGAGGTCCTCCAGGCTCCTTTGTCAACATGCAGCTCCTTCTGCTCAATGAAGGCGGAGCGAGTAACTTCATCATTTCTCAAGAGAGCGAGGATAGATTCCTTGGAGACGTCTTGGATCCCGCTTCTAGCTTTCTCACGACGAATATGAGACAAGAGGTCACTGTGCAGAGGATGATGGTACCGGATCGCCCTGAGGGAAGCGTGGTTCGCACGACTTTCTTTGCTGTTCGACAAAAGATTGGAGGAAAAAGAAGTCAGTTGGAGGGTGAGATATGGAAAGCAAATTTCAGGTCCATAAATAATTTTCTAAAATTGACTCTTGCATATTTTTTAGATGTTTTTTTTAAAGGAGATTGCTTTTTCATAATTTACTTTTTTTGAATTATACTTTCAGAAATTAGGGTTCTTTTCATTAACCCCTGTCCCAAATCACAGGAGATTTGTTTTTAGTTAGATCCACAATTTACTAAAACATTTATTAACCAAAATGAGGTTCAGAATCCCTAAAGTTCATAGACCACGTTTTTTCCCCCCATGAGGATTAATTAACACATTGAATTCATAAATTATTTTATATAAAATATATGTATATATATATATATATATTTTAGAAATGTATTGATATTGAATTACTGGTTTTTTTTCATTAAGGAAGGGAAATATTTCTTAAATACAGGGATTTATTGTAGAGCATAAGCTACTTAAGTTACATCAATAGACTTTAATGTAATTGACCTATGCAAAACATATGTTTTCTTCCACTAGATGATAAATATGTATTTGAGAGCCGAAATTCGGATAAGGGAAGCTGAAGCCCAAACATAATATGTGGACAAATAATATACATAATTGTATTGATGTCATATTTTATTCATAAACATATACTATTCATTTGTTACATATTCCAACCTTGCCTTTTCATAGGTTCCATGAGTTTAACCCACACCATGGTGATGGTTCATTCGGCAACGAGGAGGTAGCGAGTCTCTCCATCGAGTTCCAAGTGACGTCTGAGAGGGGTCCCCGTGAGTTTTATCCTCCAGTGGGCTCCCTGCACTATCGCGCTCAGTCTTCGGACGAGGCCTGTCAGTCCACCGTGGGTACTTCCGAGTGCCGAGCGGAGAGGTGGGGCCTCTCCGTTGAGATGATAGACGAGGATGCAGGTCTGGGGAGGCCGGAGATCCTCACGACCTCAACGGACTTTGGAGAGGAGGGAAGCCATGAGACCCTCTCCTATCGCATGACCAACTTCCCTATCGGAACCAGGGAGAAGCAAAGGGTGGATATCGACGTCTCCTGCTGCATGAAGAGCATCAGTGTCAAGATCCACAACACCGTTGGGGAGGCCGTCGAAATGAAGGCAGAGGCCAAGGGATACGGGAACGTGGACTCGGATGACCTCTGGTCCGATGGATACTTTATCGCCTTTCTTGTCGTCGGCATTTTTATGCTTCTATTACTTATTGGACTCATCGCCATTTGCATTCATGTGCGCCGGTCACGATACAGCTCAGTATCTCAGAGGTGAAGGAGAAGACATTCTTCAATATTCTTATCAGCATCGTGAAATATACTACACACATCATATAACCTTGTCCTTTTATCTATAAATATATATTTATAATTCTTTGCTATTTATTTGATTGCTGGAAAGATATGGTAATAGTAATAAAACATTAATCATTTGAAATAAGAAATCACTTTACTCATGGCTGTTGAGGATTGAACACTCACTTAGAGACAAGGATATCATACTTATGAACATGGGGACTTTGATCAATATCATTCACTTAATATACTCTTGCAACGTCATCACCCAACTAATATTTATATAACATAGGAAATATATTTTATGCGTGACGGTAAACAGATTCTCACTCTGACGATAAGACGTAAAAATAGGAGCTTGCAAGAACTACCATAGATGTACTCTTATTAAAAATAAAGATGGAATATAGTTAAATAAGATACATTAGGAAGATCGATCTACAAATTAATGTGAATTTTATAGATTTTAAAATTATATTTCAATTTAAAATGGTTTTTTTTTAGAAGGACATCTTTGGAATCAACTATGAGAAGAGAACAATGAAGTAAATCAAAATCTTCAAACCATATAATTTTCTATTTTCATCCAACTTATCCCTATACTTGAGTCAATATTACAACTAAAACAAACTTGGTTTGCAGTCCGGACAACATATTTAAATGTTTAGAGCCGCTCTTTGATCTTCCCAATCGATGATTCCAAGTTTGTTTTACAAAGTATAATCATAAAGATCTGAGCTATTTTTATTCCACATTTAAATTAAACTTTATTAGCATTTTTTTGTTGTAGAAAAATAGGATGTTATGAATAATATAAACTACGTTTCCAAACACAACACACACACTCACATGGTAAATCTTTATATAAAATGCAAAAAATAGTATGAACTTCCTGCGATACAGCAGCAGCCTAGGATGAGGAAGAAACAACCTGCGTATCATATAGTGTAGAATCCCTCCATGTCGGTAGTAGGTCAACTCCAGCTCCGTATCAAAGCGAACCACGGCCTTGAAGGTCTTTTAGAGCTTCCGTCAGGGCTCTCAACCTTGACTTCAAGGACATGCTGCGGGGAAAGGGAGGAAGGGATCACAATGCTGTACTTTTCCCGCCCCGTCAGTCCGAGGGTCTCGGCTGACTGTCCCTCAGAGTACTGCAGGGGAACTATTCCCATGCCCACGAGGTTTGAGCGGTGAATCCGTTCGTAGGACTCTGCTATCACGGCTCGGACACCCTAAAGAAAATAAACATATCTTGAACATTCATATATCTTAACCTTGCGTAGTATTGGACCCCTTAGTATTTTAAAAGAAGAAGAAGAAACCCACAAAAACAATATTTCTTCAACATTCGATGAATTTCCCTGAAGTTGAAAAAATAGAAAATATTTTGATATTTAATTTCATACAGACTTTGGAAAAAGGTACACTGATGCACTAACGATATAGAAAAAGGTAGATTTCGATTTTTCGAATTTAATCATGAACAAAAGCACTTCTGGAAAACAGGTACACTGACTGCTGTAAACACCCATTTGCGTTTGCAAAAGTGTGCAAACTTGAGTTCCAAATTGGTTACGTCTGTTTAGATATATTGCAAAATGAATTGAAGCATATTTATTCGTGCATTCCGCCCATGAGTTTTTAGACGTGTCATTTTCAATCGAAAAAAATTCATGAATAAATCGAAATGAATCGCCCAGCCCTATGAGCACCCCATAAAAAGTGAAGCAAATTGAGTATTTTCAGTCATATTGAAAATATAATTGCAATTTTTTGCTCAAGAGGTTTTAGATTCATTTCTGAAAGTAATGGCAAGAAGATAAGGAATATTAGGCCGCCATGATGGATGCTCTTTAAATGAGGACGAATTTACCCAAAGAGAGATATTTCCCGCTTTAACACGTATGTATGTAGTGCGTGATGGGTAGCAAGTTGTGACTTAATGCATTTTTTGGTTTAAAATATCAATGTGTTTAATTTTATGAGCTATGTTGGGATGTGTATATTTTGACCAGTGTATGTCAAGAAAAATAAGGCCACACAAGGGCAAAGGCTCAAGCATATCCTTACAAGCAAAAACGGTCCCTTTGCAGCCCAGTCTCGACTTGATCCACAGCCATAGTCCTTTCCTGCGAGGATAATGAGATGCTGCCCTTCCGTTTTGTATTCCATGGCGGCATCAAATACATCCATAATGTCTCCAGAAGGGATATGAATCGTTTTAGGCCCCGGTTTCCCTCCTAGAAACTTATTCACGAGTCGAATATTAGCAAAGGTCCCTCGGGCCATAATATCATCATTCCCCCGTCGGGATCCGTAGGAATTAACTCCCTGGGACTTATATGTCTGGAAGCCAAATAGCGGGCCGCGGCACTGTTTCTCGCAATGCTTCCCGCGGGACTGATGTGATCTGTGGTGACGGAGTCCCCTAGATTTAACAGCGGGAGGGAGTCCAGGATCTCCCGTGCTCTGGGGAGGTCCTTGGTCATGCCTTCGAAGAACGGGGGGCTCTTGATGTAAGTGGAGTCCCCGCTCCAAGGGTAGAGGGTCCCTTGTGGGCCTCCAGGGAGTTCCATCGCTCGTTCCCCGAGGTCACCTTGGAGTACACATCTTCAAACATGGAGGGCACAATGAACTTCTTTTCCACTACACGGATCTCATCCCGGGTGGGCCAGATGTCGCGAAGGAATATGGGCTCATTGTCGGCATCATAGCCTAGAGCCTCCGTCTCAAAATCAATGTCCACTCGCCCCGCAATGGCGTAGGCAATAACGAGGGGCGGTGAGGCTAAATAGTTTGCGCGGGTGTGGGGGTTGATCCTCCCCTCGAAGTTACGATTCCCTGATAGAACCCCAGCGCAGACGAGGTCCCCCTTGGTGACGCCCTCCACGACGTAGTCCTCCAGGGGACCCGAGTTCCCGATGCAAGTCATGCAGCCGTAGCCCACAATGGAGAATCCCAGAGCATCCAAGAAGGGAATGACCCCGGAGTTCTTCAAGTAGTAAGTCACGACTCCGGATCCCGGTGAGAGACTCGTCTTGATGTAGGGAGGAACGCTCAGCCCCTTTTCTACGGCCTTCTTGGCCAAGAGACCCGCTCCTAGCATCACACTTTATAGAAAGAGTAGGCCATTATCAATTAGTCAGAAGATGAAAAGATAATCACTTACCTGGGATTGGAGGTGTTTGTGCAGCTCGTGATTGCCGCGATGAGAACGGATCCGTGGCGCAGAACGTATTCCTTATTGTCTGGAGCAATGATGGGTATGGAGGTAGTTCGTTTACCCTCAGGAATGTTGAAGCCCTTGAATCCGATTTTATTTGACAGGCAGGTGAGGAAGTCGTTCTTCATGTCTGTGACGGCCACCCGGTCCTGGGACGCTTTGGACCCGAACAGCTCGTGACTACGTTAGCTAAGTCCAGCTCCACGATGTCTGAAAAGATCGGATCGCTGGACTCGTCCTCGTAGTTTCGAAGCAAGCCCGTGCGCTGAAGGTATTCTTGGATACACTCCACTTTGGAGGACTCCCGATTCGTGAGTCTATTTTAGAGAGAAACGGATATATAATATAAGCAAAGAATGTGAAATAAATGAAAAAATGTTGATGGATTCTCTAAGTCACGATAACTCATTTTTCTATTAGCTAAAACAACGTTTTCTGTAATACAAATTTATCATAAAATACCCTAAATTTAGTTAAGATGTCAATCAAATAATTAATGAAAATAATTTCATAAATTTAAATCATTATAAAACAAAGGAAAAGTGCAAATCCACTCTTCTTTTCAATATAGGAAGTGAATGCAACAAACCTATAAAAATACAGTTTAAAAATATAAAAATATTCCATATAATTTCAGCAGGGGTAATTTTGTCCTTTAGAATTAATCGATTAATAAGTAACTAGCATTAAATGCAAGAAATTAATATGAAATTGCTTCATTTAAGGTTGTAGGGAATTAAAATATTGGACTAAAAATTTTATTATTTTTAACAATTTTTCTATTCTGTTTTTTTTCTCTCTCTAATTTGAAAATTTGTCCCCAGCCTTACCTGAGATACTCAATGGACTCCAAGTCAACAGGGAAGTATCCAATGGTGGCCCCGTACTCGGGACACATATTTGAAATTGTGGCCCGATCCGCGATGGATAAATGCTTCACCCCGGGTCCAAAGAACTCAACAAACTTTCCAACGACCCCCACAGAGCGCAAGTGCTTTGTGATGGTAGAACAATGTCTGTGGAATTCACGAGGGACTGAGGGCTTCCACTGATGCGATAGCCAACGACTTCGGGGAGCACCATTGAAATGGGCTGTCCCAACCTGGATAAGGGTGGAAAAGGAGATGAATTGTATTCAAAGTCTACTGTACTTCAATACTTACATCACTGCCTCAGCCTCTGAAAAAAAAAGAAACGTTTTGAAAGTTATCAAGCATTCTAAAATTATTTGTTCATAAGAGTTCAAAATTAATTTTTACTTTAAGACAAATAAAATGTATTTAATATTGTTAAAGAATGTAGTATTTGATACACATTTTAAAATAATTAAGAGCAGCTAAAAAATAACATTTAACATTACACTTAAGAAATATATTTTACCCTTCCAACTTGGAACAGCATCATTTTAGAAAGTTATTCTAAATTACATTGATAGATAAGAGTTCGAACTAAATTTTACCTTTTATTTTAAACCTAATCACATGAAAGATTACTTAAAAGATACCTAATAGTATTTGAGAAACATTTTCCAATATAACTGAAAGATCTTTTGAAAAAAAAATGTAATTTTGAAAGTTGTGGTGCAATCATAATTTTTTTTAAAATATAATGGGATAATTAGAAATTAAATATTATTCAATAAATATTTTTTTAATAGATTGTCATAGACTTTAGCATGAAATGGCTTTTTGTGAGCTTGTTTGACAAAATTTGTGGTATGTTTATCCAAATAATCTTATTTTCTATATTTTTATCTATAAATTAAAGTCTTGGGATCTTTACATATTATATATGTATATATAACCAGATTTCTTTTAAGTATAAAGGGAATCGAAAGATAAACTATGATCTTCGAAAACTACTATGCTTTTTCGTTACTCACTCATAAGTATTAAGTCAATTTAAACATCTTTACTTAATATAAGAGATTAAAGTTCTTAATAATCCGAATTTGTTTTAAATAAATAAAATTTAAATATGAATTTAAAACAGCTTCAAAAGTATAAAAATGACGATACAACAGAGGATGTATCATCATATTACATGTGTAACCTTCCACACTCCACAGAGGGTTAGAAAATATACGATTTTTAAATGAATAAACTTTGGGCATCCCATCATATCTCTTACCGATTCCACCTACGCCCCATCCCACAACTCCGAGTCCATTGATCATCGTGGTATGTGAGTCCGTTCCAACAACAGAGTCTGGAAAGACAACATCTCCCTCCGTAAAGCAAACCCGGGCCAAGTACTCCAAATTGACCTGATGGACAATCCCAGAGCCTGGAGGTATGATGAGCATGTTTTTAAAGGCGGAGGCCCCCCATTTAAGGAAAGTAAAGCGCTCCTTGTTTCGTGAGAACTCCAGCTCCTCGTTCTTAAGCAGGGCCTTGGACTCTCGGGCAAAGTCCACCTGGATGGAGTGATCAATGACGAGGTCCGTGGGACAAGTCGGATTGATCCGAGAGGGATCCCGCCGAGGGTCTTGACGGCATCTCGCATTGCGGCAAAGTCCACAATGGCCGGAACGCCAGTAAAGTCCTGAAGGATCACACGACCCGGACGAAAGGGGATCTCTGCGTTCTTGGATCGACTCTCCTCCCAGTCCAATATCGTCTTCACATCCTTTTCGTGGACCTGACATTGATAACAACCATATAATAGAAGATATTTTTTAAAACTTAAAACATCAAATTTAAATCTCTCGATTGAAGATATAATCAATGCAACCAAGCTGATGAATGGTAAAAAATGACCGACATTCACTAGAAAATGTGTTCAATTAACACTAAAAATGACATTCCGACATCACCATGCTTCTTGTTCAGGCTGACTCTCGTTTAATTTATATGGTTATAACCAAGCGCATATTACAAAATATTTTAGATTGAAGTTTGATTCGTTTATAGATCCTATAACAAACGAAAATAAGTCCTATTTTAAGTTAGTTCATATTAACAGTATATGTGATGTTCTAGGGTCTATTAGAACGCCGATAGAACTCCACAACAAAAGTGATTATATTAATACATCGAACTAAGTACATATTAGCAAACTCTGTAAGATTGTAAGGCTTTCAATTACGATTAGTAGCGTGAAGGTGAAGCAATTAAGACCTCAGTTTTTTTACCCCGTTTATAAACGATATATATATATGTCTAATTAAGGACATATTTACATAGTATATAAGATTCCTCCTCAACAAAAGAACTATGAGCCTTTATAAGAAAAAATAAACATGTTCTTGAATCATATTTAGGTACACTCGAAAACACAAAGGCTTATAAACAAGTCTACTGCATTGCTTTGATCAAATATATACTCATATTTTGAGGAGTACCGTGTGCTAAGAAGAGGTAAGAGTGATTTTTTTATTGCCAATATGGTTCCATAGAATTGAAGCATTCTACAGGATATAAATAATCATACGTGTAAATAGTCCCTCTAACTTAAGAGGATCTACTCAGTGAGGTAGACCAAAAGTTGGGCATCCCCTCTTGGGAGTATTCGAACCTGCACTCCCAACATTGAGAGTTGAACACTCCTTAATGCACATAACCTTCGCACTTCCCTTAAGTGATTGAAGTTCTTTTCGGACCTTTGCATTTGTAATTAGCCATATTACATATAATTTTATATTTTTTAAATATAACATGCCGATCAAAAGGTAATTCAGAAGCATGTTTTTATTTTATTTATTCCACTTCTGCCCTCTTTTATAAGGAAACACCGTACTGGCCTTAAATCTATTGCCGGCACGGCATCCCGAATCGTTTAAACTCCCTCTTATCCCTGGTCATAAAAATAATGGACTGCACCTGGAAGTTATCACAGTTCCGAACCGCCGACTCCAGAAGGACACGAATGGAGTAAGGAAGCTTCCCATAGGAATTCCCAAGCGAAGACACATCATAGTACTTGAATGTCCTTCCATTTGACTCAAAACTCTTCAATATATGCTCATAGGGATTCACCATTTTGGGACGTTGCAAGGAGCAAAATGTGTATATTATATACGGTCTGATATGCCGTCGGGGAAAAGGGGTTGTTCTATATGTATGAAGTGTGCGTACTTCAAGCGTAGCTGGAACTTGCTCCTATAAAATAATTGTCCTAAAAAAATTATCGTGATTAATATTAATAATGATATCCCACCTTATTGCAACGATGAGGCAAGGACTCAATGGACGTCTCTCATTGGATATTCCACCCCAGAGTAGCCTCTTACGTCAACTCACTTGATTGACTGAGGGAAAAAACGTGACGTAATGACCTCTTCATGCCCACATTCTCTCTCTCTTGCACACTTATTAAAGTCGGTAAAAGGCAAGGTCTGGACAGATGAGAAAGTAATGAGGAATCCTAGCAGTAGGCCTAGGATTGTTACGTCATTAGAGTATTGCTCATGAAATCATGTTTTGTCCTTGTATTGGTTATAATGATAAAATAATAGACAAATAACCAGTCATTGAGGACACATAGGTGATGTGTATTTCATATTACTTGTATGTTTGACATTTTTTATGGAATATTAACCTAATTTGCTTATGATTATATACCCTGACGACGTCACATTTCCTCACTAATCTGTGGATTCAGTTTTTCAACTGCTCTGTACTTGTTATTGTTGTTATTTTTGTTATGACATGTTCATTGAAAGGGAAATGTTATGTAATTGTGCCCCTCATGAATGGTGCTCTCGGTGTCGCCTCTGAGACTGACCGAAAGCAAATGGCCGTAGCAGCTGAAGCGCATTAATAAAAAATGCACTTTGAGTGTCGTACTAGTGTGGGACATTTACATCATGCAAAGGGAGACCAAAATCTTTGATAATGGATTATTTTTATAGAGAAAATAATTTGATATTTACCGATCTCTGAATTGTCCACAATTACATATATGAGTAAATTAATCCTTCAGGTGAATTTTAAGTTCAATGAACATAAGGATATGCACAAAAACCATGTTGCTCTATTTAAAGACCATATCAATGCATTTATATCAATATTAGTTTTAACTGACCTTTATTTAGTGGCTGTTAAGCACAGCATTTTCCCAAGGAGCATGTACATTCCATATATACACCGCGTAAGAGCATTCTTTGGCTAAGAAGCTCAGAAAGTTATTGTAGATATAGAATAGATAGATGGTATAAGTTAAAGAGAATAGATGCGACTTGTATTTCCAAAAAATATGACAGTTAAAATATTATCTTCGTAATGTGGAGGGGAGTTTTTACTATGATATGTTTTTTTTGTAGTTGTGAAGAAAGCATTTTTCCCTTCTTTTCCAACGACGTCGGAAAATGATGTCCTCAAATAACAAAGCAAGGAAAGGCATGAAGTGTTTTCTTTCTTCTTCCTTCCAGATGATGCAATGATTTCAAAACTGATATATATATAATGGAAATCAGTATTTTACACTATTTAAAGGTCATCATTTCCTAAGGAACAACCGGTTTTTTCCCTTGGGAAGAAGTGAACTAGAAGAAAATCTCTTTTCCAAGATAACGACGTTATCAACAACATCATAAGAGGGCAGATTCGCCACTTTCTTGCCAGACAATGGATGAAACGACTCATCTTCTCTCCCTGCATCTTGGACAAAAGGGAGAGTCCACGCTCTACCGACTGAGGCTCCGCTCCGAGCTTCATTTCCGTCTGGATCCGTCTCTCTTCGGGGTACGGGTCAGGCTATGGATAAATATTCCCATGGAGGGAATGTCCTTTGATCGGAGTTCATATCGGGAAATTCAGTGGATTCATGAGGGACCCTTTCACGATGACACGGCCTCATATGCCCGACTTATTCTCCATCTTCCCGGTCCTTTCACTTTTATTTCACACTTGATGGGTAAGCGAAAAACAATTGCCTTAATGCTGACATAGAATATTTACTAGTTAATACACTACCATTTAAACTACCCATTAATAATGTTGTTAAGAAATTGACCTATAACATTTACTAGATAATAATGTACTTCTTGATGCAACGATGCTGATCAGCAGCACTGTGTGAAATGATATTAGTTGATATATGAATTTTTTTTAAAGTTTAAATTTGACTGATAAGATTTACAGGTTCATGATAATCAATGATTTTTGATATAGTATTAATGTTGTCATTTCTTTCTGGTCCATGTCTTCTTGGATCATATTTTCCTGCTCCATTTTCTTCTGGACACCATTTTTCATGTGGTAACACTGTTTCTTTTATTTTCTACGACCAATAGTCAGAGTGGTGATTCATTTATCGGCTTAGGACTAGGGACTAACACCCCTTAGCCAGTGGTTCCCAACTGGATTCGGCCCGTGACCCCCTAACGGTCTTCGGGCACTTTCCGTGGACCCCGCCTCAATTTGTCAAAAACGCGAATTTCACTTTCAATGTGAGACATCTGCGAAGTGCAATTATTTTTATTTTTGACTTATATCCAGGCTTGTGAGCGTTCAGTTTTTTTTGCGTTCAGCGTTAAAAAAAATAGTGTTCCGTTCAATGTTTTTGCGTTCAGCGTTCCGTTAGCGTTCAGTGACGACGTTTTTTTTTTTTTTTGAAAAGAAATCTCCAGAAAAAGTGATGACGTTTTCCAAAAAAAGTGAGGACTTTTTTTTTTAGAAAAGTGAGGACGTTTTTTTAGAAAAGAAAAAAAGTGACGGACGTTTTTTTTAGAAAAGAATTTCCAAAAAAAGTGACGTTTTTATTTTTTTTAAAAAGAAATAGACAAAAAAAATGATAATTACACGGGACCCCCAAGGGGTCCACTGTTGGAACCACGGCCTTAGACAACCATCCCCCGTGTCATTCACTCCATTACTAATATTTCTTATTACTTAAAGTCATTTTATGTAGTTAACTATGTTTTCTTTTGCATTAATGTTTGAAAATATGTTCCTAATATCGGTCATATAAAACATATGACTGATATTAGGAACATTGGTTTAAAACACTAATGCATTTTGTCATAAAGAAAACATGGTAAAAACTGCATGTGTAAGCTGAATGTCCCAGACTAATGTATTCTTTTTAAATATAATTAATATTATTTCGGGTGATATATTTAAAGACGCTGATATACAATTTAATGTGTAAGAACTCCAATTAATGGGGAAGAAAAACCGCCTTTTTCATTTAATAATACAATTAGTTCATTTATATTTAATATAATATTACTAAGGCATTATACGTACAGACAGCAGCAAATTAGTCCATAGACCTTTTAGGCTCCAGCTAAAAGACTTTGGATGCTTGACAAAGCATACTCGATGGCTTGTGACTTTGGATTGTTTGAGCTTTACAAGTTGTTTCGAATAAAAGAATGGGAGTATATATTTTCCATTTTACCTCTAAGATTGAATTTTATAAATGTCTTAAAATGTTGAGGGGAGACAGAGAGGAAAAGCATAATACACGGAGTTATAAGGCAAATTAAAATATAAACATCCAGAAGAAATTTGAAACTGAGCCGTTAAAACGTTTTCCAAGCTTCACTTTTGTGATAGAAGATAGCATTTTCCTTTCCATGTAATCGGTAATGCAAATCTTTAAAAAACTTGTTCATAATTATATCTACATCTTCTTTAAAAAGTTTTAAATAATTTGAACAATTATTGTTGCGATTAAGTATAAGTTTATACATATAACTTGTGCTAGTGAATATACAAGTATTCTTATCGTAAAGCTGCTGTAGGGCATATAATATGATTTAAGTGCCAAAGGTCATAGGGTCATTGGAATACACTGCTATACATATGCATATCCTGAATCTTCATATCAAATTTCATCTGATCATTTGAATGTTTGAGGTTAATGTGGAACCGATATATTGGGATTTAATTATATGGGATCCATATAATGAAATACTTATATATCGTCGCTGTCGGGCGCAAACCGCCCATGTCCAAAACTGTTATTTTTCAGGAATGAAAAATAAACTGTGAGTTTCAGGATCAATGGAGTTAGGAGTTTTAGTCACATGTCATTTTCCATACTTTTCATTGGTCAAATATTTGTAAAATCACAGACAGACATAAAGGGACCAATAGTACGATTTATGAAAAAAAAATAAAAATCATGATTTTTAGACATAGGAGGTTTTCGCCCGACAGCGACGATATAGGACTTGTAAAAGTAGATAACAATATCTAGGGCTGTGCCGGTTTGGATTTTTTCTTACCGCGTCGGTAATCAACAAATTCCCGCGGTTTTGCGATATACCGCTATATTTATACCCCCCCCCCCCTCCGCCCCCACCAACACAAACAAGGCGCAAGACATGGGTTAAATAATATGCATTATTTATTTATCTTCAATACAAAACAAGTGCAAATTACTCATGGAACATTAATGTGAATATTTTTCCTTCACATTTCTTAAATTTCAACATTCAACAATAGAAGAACTTCACCTCTATTGCAAAACAAAAAAAGCTTTTTCTTTCTCCACTTTTGATCAAAGGTTGTTTGAAGTTCGTTTTGAGAACGGTGAATAGGCCTACTGTTATGACCGCCCCCCCCCCAACCCCGCGCCCACAAATCATATAACATCCCCACATATACAGGTCAATGTTTCAATTTTTTTACCGGTCATGACGGTGAGTGCTCAGACCCGCGGTAGGCGTTCACGTTACGCGGTTTTAGCGGTAATGCGGTTACCGTCCCAGCCTAACAATATCTTCATGTTCATGAGAAAAACAACGTCAATAAGACAGGTCTAGGTCTACCTAGTGTTCAAAGACGAGCAATTTCTAGGGTCCCAGGACTCATTAAGATTATAAATGAGATCACTAAACGTAATGCAATCAAAATATATAATGCTCTGTTACAGATCAGAAGAAGTGAATGGAGATGGTTATATAGTCTAGAGCCTGAGCTAAAGGCTGGAGATCGGAGAAGACCATTCCCTTGGACTGTCTGCAGTGTCAAACGGTTCTTTCTAAAAACATGGGACTTGTCATCCTGGGAGTCAAAGTAAAGTACACAGGCTCCGGCTACAATCTTCACATTTTACACCGGGTGAGTAAAAAATTGTACTAACTACAGACCATTAAGGGTTATCCTGTTACCAGCCTGCGATAGAAAGAGAAAAAACAGCTGTCGATTGAGATATGGAAAATATACATGGAGAAATCTTTTATGGTCACAAAATCCCCATGAAATCAATGTTATTTTGAGAGGAATTCTTGTGTAATAAAAGGGTATAATAGGGCTCTGGTGGTGACAAAGGGCCAATTGAACTACGTACAATAAGAACTATGAGTCCCGACTAGAGAAAGAAGGAAGTTAATCTAGTTACAAGTCATGTGAAATAGGTTACTTTTGAAACAAGAGAGACACTCTGATCCAAGTTTATTCTTCCAGAAAAGAAGAGTTAAAGCAAATATGAAGCATTACTAATAGAAACCATAGCTTTTGTTTTCTTTCTTCATCCTAAATGAAAAAATATGATGAATATATTTATTTTTCAATCGCGCTTATAAAATAATATTTCATGTGATATCGTAATATTCGAAGTTTGTAGCAAAAGAAAACAATGATATTAATTGCCTCCGTTTTAATTATCGAATAATTTACTATCAAGAGCTAAATATTCCATCTGAAATAAAGATTACTGAGAAAAAATCAGGATATGTTTTTACTCCATAGAGAAAATTGAGTACCGAGGGTACTTATGGAGAGCGAATAAATACCCCGATATTCAGTGCTACCATACGTGACCCCGGCTCTCTATGGTTCCAAAAACACAACCTTTTATATATATATATTATATATATATATATATATATATATATATATATATATATATATATATATATATATATATGCCCAATTTAATGAAACGAAACATTAATCTATTTGCAATTAAATCATTTACCACAAATAAGAGGGGAGGAATATCTATTTAACTATAATTAATTATAACTCTTTAAGTTACCAACAGCCTATTAAATATATTACAGTGAATATATGACAAAAATATACTCAAACAATAATTTAACATGGACAACCTTTGTTATGCCTCATCATATTAAATTAAAATAGTTTGCATTTATAATTTTGGTTATGATAATAATATCTGTCATATATATATATATATATAAATAAGCCAAATACATTTTGCACGTACTCTACCAAAAAAAATGATCCTTTGATATGTGAAAATACAATTACCATTTGGTAACTGCTGTTAGTGTTACCTGGATAGAAAGAGAAAGAAAAAAAAAGAAGGGAGAGAAGTGAGGCAAAATACTCTCTCCCTTCTTTTTTCTTTAGCTTCCTATCCTATAACAGTAACAGCAGTTACAAAATGGTAATTGTATTTTCTCATATCAAAGGATCAATTTTTTTTGGAGAGTACGTGCAAAAATGTATTTGCTTATTCTCTTAAAGTATAGCGATTTTTAGAGCACCAAACATATCAAATGAAAGCTTGGTACAACCAGCTTAATATTTTGGTATACTAAATCATGTCAATTTAATAAGTAGAGAGTTATATGTACATAAAAAAACATATCTCGTGTACAAAATGACGCATATAATGGATTTAATGCGTCAGAGACAAAGTAAAATTTTGAGAGGATACCTTGACGCAAATCTAAGAACCACATTTATTTTTTTTTTCATAATCGATTTCTTATAGGTCAATACAGGCTCTGAATCATATGATGTAAACTCAGATTGTACTGAATTCTGAATTGATAGAATGCAACCAAGGTCATTTTGGATTTATCATTCAAAGGGTTACTAAACTTAAAATTACTATTTTACTCTGAAGCAAACAAGTCATCTTCTACAGGCGAGTGAAGTTAATTGATACAAAAAGCTATGAAATATGCTATCATTACACACTCCATTTTTTTCTTTGTTTTTACTGAAAACTTTGTTTTATTAAAAAACATCAAACATACGTCAGGTAGTAAATTAGATTTCCTTTAAATTAATAATAATTATTGAAGTCTGTAACGTCTACCATTTTGAAGAAATTTGCGGAAAACTATATTTTTACTAAATTTTTAAAACTTTGACCTCGTTGCGCAGCCTCGTAATGTTGACCGATTTTGTTCAAACTTTGTATGTCGTCTTCTTTTATCACCAAGAAACAGAAAATTCACAATGTTGCTAACATTTCAAACATTTGAAAAATAAGAACAGCCCTATATATATATATATATTTTAGTAGCCATGAAAGGCTAGAGTTATATTAGCTCCGTAATAAAGCATACAACAACACAACTTAATGCATATGAAGAAGTCAAAGAGCAGATACATAAATAAAGTATCTTTCTTTCTTATCTACCCCACCGATCGCTATTCGTATTAGGTAGATATATAATAAAATCTACTGAATCGGCGATACCAAATCACAGCTCTGCCAGATAGGGAACCTGGATCCGCACAGCTGTTTGGTATGGTCAAAATTTCGAGCAAGTCAAAGCAGTCGTGGATATGTTGACCTTGAGGATGTCAAATGTATATCTAATAGTCAGCAGATTCTTAAAATGAAAAGCATCTTAATTGACTTTACATTTATTGCAAGTTATTTATCGTTTTGCAAGATTCAATTACCAGCCTGGAGACCACAGAAATTACACTTGAAGATGGACTCGAAATTTTGAAGATGCTGAGGAAAGGAACTGCAAGATTCCAGGTGACGCCAGAGAGGTTTTTGAAATTAGGTTCGATTACGTTGTAAAGAAAAATCCTGCCCTGCCAGCATTGAGACAGGTACGAGATGTGCTGTTAGGCAAACCTGGAGCTGCTCTTCCAGATGGGATGAGCCCAATGGATGGAGCTATTCTAAAATACTGTCCTATTACCTCGGTAAATGTGGATATATCATTTTGAGGTTGAAAAATGTTTTATCCGACCGTCGCCAAAACTTCACTGAGAAAAATTTGGCAGAGATCATGTATATCTTATGAAATAATAAATTCACATTAAATCAAATTTGGAGTTTACATAATTATCATTTTTTAACATTGATTATTATGAATTTATTGTCGGATTGAATTAAAAATAATAATATTCTATTTGACGTATACTAAATAAAACTTGGAACACGGTGGCTTATTGAGGGCGCAGATTCATATATCATTTAGGTCATTATTTATTGATTTAATTATTGGTCCGATTTAAAAAAATCCAAAAACTCAAACGCAATAATGCCTATTCGTATCCTAATTAATGCAATTAAAAAGGAACCATTTAATCATAAGAATTACAGCATGACATAATTCAGTGGCGGCTTTTTACTCAACTGTAAACCCTAGAGCCCTAAAACCATAACCCCTTTGTGTGAAGGTTTGTTCGAAATAAACAAACACCTCAGTTTCTTGCGAAATTTAATTTTTTTTGAAATATAATAATACTTGTTCCACTTGTTTCTTCGATTCCGTGCAAATGTATACATGTTTACTCTATTTGCAAAGGACACAGTTTACACTATGTAACAAAAATTAAGCAGGGTGTTTGATTTAAATCAGGCCGATTTAAATCATTGATTTAAATCGCGATTTAAATCAAGTGGATTTCCAATTAAAATCATTGATTTAAATCAATTCATGTTTTTTTCAATAAATTAAATTGATATTTAATTTTATGCTCCTAATTCTCAATGACAGAAACAAAACATTTCATGTCTGTCTTCTTAATAGTAGAGCAGTGGCCTTTTTCATTATATCTATAGCCTCAGACTATAGGCCTATATCATATAATATATCATATTAAGCTTTGAGTTAGGATTATTTGATTTAAATCAAGCAATTTGGATTGCGATCTAAATTAAGTTTTTTTTCCAAAGACATTTTATAATCAATGATTAAAATCAAGTCATTTTTATCAAATAAATTGTTTATTACTTGTACAATGTAAATGGAAAAGTTAACGTAGTTCAATTTGACAATTACAGGAACGAGTTATTAATTGTCAGTCTTCTTGCTCTTCTAAGTCTTCTAATTAGCTTAAGATTTGATGAACATATTTAACAATTGGCTTCTATTCTGCTTGTACAATATGAATGAAAAAGTAAACTCAATTAAATTTGACAATTACAGGAACGAGTTATCAATTGTCCGATTGTCTTGCGCCTCCTTTTCCAAGCGTACCTGGCGCGTCCTAGATTCGAGAGTGACCCATCTTGTAGTCTTCTTTGATCAGCCGTTGGCAGCTCCACCCAGTATTTTTTAAGGTAGAAAATTGTCATGAGTCTTCGATCCTCGCTTGGATTTCGATCTGTCACGTGATTAGCGAGTATGACTCGTTACAAGGCCTTTGAAGTTCTGTAATTTTATTGTTTACTCCTTTGCATTCTTTATTAAAATGAAATCATTAAGTAAGGCAACTAAAATTTAATCAAAGACAGCATTTAAAGTCCCCTGAGTAATAGGTAGGCCTATATGTATATTGGGCATGTTTTAAAAAGTTACAATTTAAAGTATGGACAAAATTTACACATTGAAAAAAAATATTTTGTTCATAAAATATGGTTAACAATTAAAATAAAAAAAATCTGATTTAAATCAAAAAAATCCGATTTAAATAAAAAAAATCAGATAAAAAAAATCCGATTTTTTTGATTTTTTTGAAAAAAAAAAAAAAAAATCAACAACCCTGAAATTAAGGTCTTTGTTGCCCCGTGGCTGAAATTCCTAATTTGAGTCCCATTTCTTACGTAGATTCAAAAATGCTACTTAAATTTCGTCCGAAAAAAGGTTTGGCCTTTATGACCTTTTTTGAAAATCATGATTTTCATAATTTCTAATGGTTCACGCCCAGTTATCTTCATGTAAAGTAAGAATAACCACAAATGTCAGTATGTACTATTTATTTTTCTACAATGTCAGTGCATTTCAAATCCGTTTTCATAATTTTATATCTTTCGTACTAATCGAAAACTAAGAATAAAAAAAGGTCATAAAGGCCAAACCTTTTTTCGGACGAATTTTAAGTGGCATTTTGGAATCTAAGTAAAAAATTTGACTCTATTAGGAATTTCAGCCCAGGGGCAAAATCCTGTTAAATAGTGTTATTAATTAAATACAACACGATTTTTAAAGTTAGGGGAATACTTTAAAAAAAAGGAGGACATGTTTATCCACAGTGATTTTTTTAACAAAAAGTGTAAAATATACAAAAATACAACTACGCCACATATTAAATACGACATTAATTAACTTGTTAATGTCTACTATATGGAACGTAAATAATAAAAAAATGCTAAGAGTTTGAACGATGTGAACAGAGCACTTAATGAACACATATAAAAATCCGAGAGGGTAATGAAATAAAAGCAGGCTTGTGATAATCAGCTTTTTTTGCGTTCAGCGTTCAAAAAAAATTAGCGTTCCGTTCAATGTTTTTGCGTTCAGCGTTCCGTTAGCGTTCAGCGTTCAAATATTTAAAAAGAATTTCCCAAAAAAGGACTGCGTAGTGATGACGTTTTTTTTTTTAGAAAATAATTTCCAAAAAAAGTGATGACGTTTTTCCGAAAAAGTCCAAGAAATGTTTGGAAAAATTGAACGCTGAACGCAAACCTCTTTTTTTTGCGTTCAACGTTCAGCGTTCATAAAAAGTAGCGTTCCGTTCATTGAACGTGCGTTCAGCTGAACGCCGTTCAATTTTGCGTTCCGTTCACAAGCCTGAATAAAAGTAAACACATAGCAAAAGATAAAATAAAATATTTTTAAATTAACTTTTACCATGATTATTTCTTTGATTGGTCCTACATTTAATATTTGTCTGTTTCTATATGTTCCATTCCGATTAATGTATTTTCTTAACATTCATCTTTATCGTTTAGTTCAAGTTCTTGGAGGCTCCCGATCTGCATACAGTTTATCCGACCAACATGCCATAAATCCAGAATTTGGCTGCAATTGGAGGAACTCCAGGGATTTACTCAGAAGTTGGACCGTGAGTGGGGCATTTTGAGTCTATGCGACATTGTTCTGAACCATACAGCAAACGAATCCACCTGGGTCAGGGGGGTTGCCTCTGCCACCTTCAATCTGGAATCCTGTCCCCATTTGACGCCGGCTTACCTCATGGATCGCATCATTTTCAGGATAAGTGTGGACATTGGAGAAGGAAATGGGCTGACAGAGGCATTCCCAAGGGAATCGTAAATGAGGAGGCGCATCTTGGAATCATCAAGACATTATTTTATGACAATTACTGCCCACAAATCAATTTACATGAGTACTTTCTAGCAGACGTGGATGCCTTGATCGGCAAGTACGAGTCCTGGCTCAATGAAAATGAGGACACTACCGCTGAGGACCCATCAAAGAACATACAGTTAATTCCATCCGCCAAATGGAGCAGATGGTCTGCTGAAATAGACTTTGCTTTGGCATCTCGTCTTTATTCTGACTCTGAATCCCTTCGACATAAGCTGAAGGAACTAAATGCTCAAAAGTCCGTTGAGATTTGGAATCATATTCATTCTGGAATCGAAAATGCCATCAAGGGTGCTCATTATCATAGGGTTGATCCATATGGGCCAAGGGTATCCAAATGCGATGCTGATGAACCCCTCGTTTGTCAATACTTTACTTCCACTCTTGGATCCGATCTTTCTGAAGAAGAATCTTTCTGGAGGATCCAATGGAGCGGCGGTTGATGATGTGCACAATGGATGGGTCATGAACTATGACCCCGTACGCGACGTAGACTTTGTTGACCCTTCATCCAATATTCTCTTGCGACGAGAGCTCATAGCTTGGGGGACTCTGTAAAGCTGCGCTATGGAAAGAAGTACTCAGATTCCCCCTTTCTATGGGAGTATATGACAGAGTATGTGGAGCAAATGGCTCGTATGTTTCATGGCCTTCGATTGGACAACTGTCATAGCACGCCGATTCATGTGGCGGAGTACCTTTTGGATAAAGCAAGGAAGGTCCGTCCCAACTTGTACGTAATTGCTGAGCTTTTCACATCCTCAGAGGCTTCAGATAATGTTTCATCAATCGACTGGGAATCAATTCTTTAATTCGAGAGAATCTTCAGGCAGGAGACTCTCATGAGTTGGGACGACTCATTTATCGCTTCGGCGGCGAGCCCGTAGGGGCCTTTACACAGCTTAAGCTACGGCCCTTAGTGCCATCCATGGCGCATGCAATGCTCTTGAGCAAACCCACGATAACCCAAGTCCTATCGAGAAGCGATCTGCCTATGATTCCCTGAGCAGCGCAGGGCTAATTGCAATGGCCTGTTGTGCCACGGGGGCCAATCGAGGCGTAGATGAGCTCGTGCCACATCACATCCATGTGGTCAACGAGACCCGTACTTACGACACTAAACTGGACACTGGGATCATACAAATTAAAAAAAATCTGAATGACCTTCATTTTAATCTAGGAAAGAAAGGATACAACGAATGCTACGTGGATCAAATGGATCCGGACGTTGTGGCTGTCACGCGACATAATAAAATAAGCCATGAGTCTATTGTGTTGGTTGCCCACACCGCCTTCAGCTCAAGCCCAAGCATGGATACTAAACCTAATTTACGGTGCATTGAAGTTGAAGGAATTTTGGAGGAAGTTATATTGGAGGCCAGGATGAAAGCACTCTGGAGAGGAGGGGTCATTTACCAGAAGCACTGAGGTCATCAATGGACTAAGCAACTTCTCCATAGAGCACCGAAACACAGCTGATCCGAAAGACAGTCAAATGTCCGAGTCTGGAGCAGCGAAGGAAAAGCCTACGTGAAATTACACAACTTCTTTCCAGGGTCAATCATCTGCCTGAGGTTCAAGTTTAGCGAGGCTCACACAAAGGCGACATCTGCTCTTCAAAGACTAGTGGGAGGATTAGGAGAATCAAAGGAGTTCCAAGAAATCTTAGATCACCTAGATTTGAGTGATATGAACCACGTTCTCTTCCGTTGTGACCAGGAAGAGCGAGATTTAAACGGGGGCGGGGCTTATACATTAGATGGCTATGGGCCTTTGAAGTATGCTGGTCTTCAAGGGTTCATGAGCATCCTCTCCGAAAATTCGACCCTGAACGACCTTGGAAAACTGGCTGCCCACCAATTTAAGATGTGGTGATTGGATGATGGACTACATATCATGTCGCCTTGAGAAGTATAACAATACGAGGGCATTGGGCCAATGGTACAAATCCGCATTTGAGCACCTACGGGTCATACCCCGTTACTTAATACCTAAATATTTTGATGCTATACTGACTTCCTCATATATGATCCTCCTCAAGAAGACTTTTGAGCTAATGTCTCCTTTGTTCGGAAATCGGAGTCACACTTTGTTCGATCACTCGCTCTGGGCTCCGTCATTCACGCAGGGATTGTTCCCTCAGTGCGTATACCGGGAGTGAGCTTTGGTCCCTGGCGGCCGGACTGCCTCACTTTTGTACCGGGTACATGAGGGCCTGGGGCAGAGACACCTTTATTTCCCTTCGAGGGCTCCTCATCATCCCTGGCCGTTTGAGGAAGCAAAGAAGAACATCATACTTGGTTCGGGGCATGCCTTCGACATGGACTCATCCCCAATCTCCTGGACGGAGGCTACAATGCACGATTCAATTGCCGTGATGCTGTCTGGTTTTGTTGCAGAGCATTAAAGACATCGTTGAGCATGAAGGTCCACAGGTATTGAAGAAAAACGTGAGGCGTCTTTATCCGGAGGACGACTCTGTTCCAGGGAGTTTGGATGAGTGCACAGAGGTGCCCCTAGAGAATGTAATGCAGGAAGCGCTTCAAACCCACTTCCAGGGACTACAGTTTCGAGAAAGGAATGCAGGCAAACGGATAGACGAACATATGAGGGACGAAGGGTTCAATATGAGATCGGCGTGAACCTGGAAACAGGCTTGTATTTGGGGGGAAATCATACAATTGCGGGACTTGGATGGACAAAATGGCAGTTCGGATAAGGCGGGGATCAAGGGTATTCCTGCAACGCCTCGGGACGGATCCGCCGTGGAAATCGTGGGCCTCAGCTACTCCGTCATCTCTTGGCTCGTTGTTCAACATGAGAACGGGGACTTTAGCCATGGTGGGGTGAAGAAAAGTGGCTCTGAGGAATATTGGTCCTATGCTAAGTGGGCGGAAATGCTTCTGACAACTTTGAAAAGCATTTCTTCATATCTGGGGATTCTTCCGTCGAGTCTCGTCCGGACTTGATTAATAAGAAGCGAATCTACAAGGATACCTTGGGGAGTCAAACCCCTTGGACTGACTACCAACTGAGGCCCAATTTCTGTATGCAATGGCTGTTGCTCCTGAGCTATTTGAGGTTGAGCATGCACTTGAAGCCCTAGAGGTGGTTAAAGAGAAGCTCTTAGGGCCACTCGGTCTGGCCACTTGACCTGATGACTGGAAATATCGAGGGACTACGATAATGCCAATGACTCCACGGACTCATCCGTGGCTCAAGGAATTAATTATCACCAGTAAGTTTGCCTGAATAATAGTATGTTAAATGTTTTAGAATTGAGCTCCAATAAGGAATAAGGATACTAAACATTATGATATCCTGTTCTTCCTTGAACTAAAATTCAAGTGAAGCAACTACGAAGTGTTTAGGTTGAGATTCTTAAAGCCTGATTATGGATAATTAATTAACTATTCTTATATACACATCCGTTGTAAGATTCCATAACTTTTTCAAATTCAATACATAGAGAATATGTCTGTCGACATGAAACAGTCAACAAATGTTCAATAATAAATTGATGGGAAATTAAGATTTAGATTGATCAAAATAGCCTATTTTTTCTCTTACCAGACTAATCTAAATAAACTCATTAGTTGAGTACTCACGATTAGGATAACGCTAATCTATTTCATTTTTTTTGCAGGGGTCCCGAATGGGTTTGGCCAGTAGGATACTTCCTCAGAGCTTACTATCACTTCCACTCAAAAGACAGGGGAGGCCAACAAGGCAGTGGCCTTCATCAAATCCACCCTGGCCGCCCTTACTCAGAGGTGACTTCCTCACACTGGAGAGGAATACCTGAGCTCACTAATAGCAAAGGAAGGTTATTGCCGAGACTCCATCCCATCCAGGCATGGAGCATGTCCTGCCTTCTAGAAGTCCTTCATGACGTGAAATAATTCCCAAAGTGACAACCATACATACGATAGGGCTTCTGCATTAGGGAAATAAGATTGGCTTAAAAAATCAGTGATGTCACGATAAATGCAATATGTTTTAGAAATTAAAAATCTTTTTTTTAAACATAACATCTTTGGCAGCCATCTTGTGATAGTTTGTTTACGAGAGCAGCATTAAAAAAATGGGCCTTGGCTTATATATATTGTATAAATGTCATTATATAGGTATTATAAACTATGCCCCTTTTAAAACAAAGATTACCAATCCTGAAACTTCATTAGCAATTTGTGTAATTAAAAGTATTAAGGAGCTCTTTCGAGTATTTCTTGATTATTTAAGTCATAAAAGACGATTCCTTTTTCACCAGTACCATAAGCTGCCATCATAGTGACGTCACGTTATGCTAGTCATCCCTTTTTCTCAAGCAGATACTAGTATATGGTTATCAAATATATTAATAAAATAACATGAATACCTAATTTTTTAATAAATAAAAATGCAATATCTATAAATATATATATTTATTTCGCCATATAATTAATACAACAACAACAAATCTTATCAACCCTGGATTATTTTCTTTTTTGGATCAAAAATATACCGCTTGAATCGAGAAGACACCGATGGAGTCATCTCCAGATTTTCTTTTCTTCTTGTCCAAAAGCGCCTTTGCGTCTTCGGAAAGGGGATCTGAAAAGGGGAGGAGAGTACCTACATTGATGGGGGTTGTACTACTATTATGGTGTATGCATTTATTTAATGTGACGTCATAAATGAAATACACTATTGTTTCTACCGAGTGAATGAATGAGTGTTCGTGCAGTCATTTGATTGAAATTGCAATTATATGTAACTGATTTACTCAAATAAACCTTTCAATGAGAAAGAATAAGAATGATCCACTAAATATCTTTAAACAGAAGCATATGAGAGTACACTTCGTTGATACGAGAAAAGAGAGACTTTTAGGTTGAAGATGTAATATTCGATTGCAAAATTGATCCGATGTAATTACAATAGAAGTAGATATTATAATAAGGGATATACAACTACTTTTTGTCTATTTATGGTTAGAAAATTGCTCCATTGTGGATAGGTTTTATAAAAACAACAACTTGATTGGTTGGAAGGAGGTCGATATATTAAAAATATATATAAGTGATATATATTAAAAAAAATATGTTTTAAAATAAATTTGAAATAAAAAATAACTTGAGATTAAGAACATTTTTAATTCTTCGATTTCAATTCCTGGAAAAGCCTAGCTTTCGTTTTATACAAAAAACAACGTGACAATTATAGAATTATACAAAGGGAAAACAATCCTGAGAAGGAATATATTTGATACTTCACACTCCCGTATATGTTAATAGGCTGACTCCAATATCACGGAAAGTCCCTATCTTTATACCAAGTATTGACTTATATATTAATTACAATGAAAGTTATTTTTTGTTTTGAAATATGTCCAAAAATCAGGCTTGTGAGCGTTTCAGCTTTTTTTTGTCGTTCAAGCGTTCAAAAAAATTAGCGTTCCGTTCAATGTTTTGCGTTCAGCGTTCCGTTAGCGTTCAGCGTTCAAATATTTAAAAAATAATTTCCCAAAAAGTACTGCGTAGTGATGACGTTTTTTTTTTTAGAAAAGAATTTCCAAAAAAAGTACTGCGTAGTGATGACGTTTTTTTTTTTAGAAAAGAATTTCAAAAAAAGTACTGCGAAGTGATGACGTTTTTTTTTTTAGAAAAAGAATTTCAAAAAAGTACTGCGTAGGGATGACGTTTTTTTTTTTTTAGAAAAGAATTCCAAAAAAAGTACTGCGTAGTGATGACTTTTTTTTTTAGAAAAGAATTTCCAAAAAAAGTACTGCGTAGTGATGACGTTTTGTTTTTTGAATTTACAAAAAAAGTAATGCGTAGTGATGATGTTTTTCCGATAAAAGTCCAATAAATGTTTGGAAAAATGAACGCTGAACGCAAAACCTCTTTTTTTTGCGCTCAACGTTCAACGTTCAGCGTTCAAAAAAAGTTGCGTTCCGTTCATTGAACGTGCGTTCAGCTGAACGCCGTTCAATTTTGCGTTCCGTCACAAGCCTGCCAAAAATAAATTACAAACAGGGAATAAGTAAGTTTGATTACGATTAAATGGTTGGATTGTTGATAGTTTTTTTTTTTGTATTATTATATCACAGCGAATTAATGATTGCATCTCATTTTTTTGTTCACTTAGAAGATTGCTATTATAAGAGCCCACATGAGTAAAAATGTTATAAAAATTATTGTGTAAAACTCACCATTCAGAGCAACTTTGAACTTCCCACTCTGTCCAAATCCCCTTCAATCCGTCCCTTCTCCCCCGAAGAGAGCCGTACGTCCAAACCAGCAAAGCCTGAATATTCGTTTCCTTCTTGAACATCCCTCGGCAAATCAGCTCGTAGTCATTGTTCATCCCGATCCACAACACCCTCCTTCCGCTTATTCTTAAATACGCGCAGAAGGGGCAGCTCGTTGATGGAATAGTTCTTGTCCGCATAATGACGAAGAACCTGACCATGGAAGCCAGGCGGCACATATTGGCGTTGATGTCCGTGTCCAGCTTTGTTCCGAGGAGTCGGGAGCCCGGAACGAGGCTGACCGGCCGCTCAAATTCCACTAAGACATACTGCTTTTTAGGGATGAGAGCATCCTCATCTTCTATATCCTTTTGAGGGCTAGCGTACTTTTCCATGTAGATAAACTCATTCTCAAGTGAAAATACTTCCTCGCGTTTTCCAAAGAGTGTCACTCGAGCCAGCAGGGTCTCGTGCCCGAGGCACATGTGAACTTTGACTTGGTGGAGATGTCTCCTTTGTAGTAGCGATTTTGTTTAGGTCCATGATGGCTGCATGAATTATGGGCACGGTTTTGGGTGAGGAGACGATGCCTCTCTCCAGGAGCTTGGCGTCGAATTGCGTCACGCAAACACCGACAACGATCACCTGAACGGCCCGTTCCACGGGCTTTTTGAACATCTGAATCCCCTTGACCTTCCGTTCTCCTTGATGCTTGATATCTCAACGCTCTGATGGGAAAATTTTAATTAGTTGGATCGGACGAATATTTATAATTTTCACATACAACCTAAAAATAAAGTCAAATCTATATCTATAGTGATCACTCTAGGGAACCAGGGTTGTTGATTTTTTTTGATTTTTTTCAAAAAAATCAAAAATCGGATTTTTTTTATTTAAATCAGATTTTTTTTATTTTAATTGTTAACCATATTTTATGAACCAAAAATCTTTTTTTCAATGTGTAAATTTTGTCCATACTTTAAATTGTAACTTTTTAAAACATGCCCAATATACATATAGGCCTACCTATTACTCAGGGGACTTTAAATGCTGTCTTTGATTAAATTTAGTTGCCTTACTTAATGATTTCATTTTAATAAAGAATGCAAAGGAGTAAACAATAAAATTACAGAACTTCAAAGGCCTTGTAATGAGTCATACTCGCTAATCACGTGACAGTTCGAAATCCAAGCGAGGATCGAAGACTCATGACAATTTTCTACCTTAAAAAATTACTGGGTGGAGCTGCCAACGGCTGATCAAAGATGACTACAAGATGGGTCACTCTCGAATCTAGGACGCGCCAGGTACGCTTGGAAAAGGAGGCGCAAGACAATCGGACAATTGATAACTCGTTCCTGTCATTGTCAAATTTAATTGAGTTTACTCTTTCATTCATATTGTACAAGCAGAATAGAAGCAAATTGTTAAATATGTTCATCAAATCTTAAGCTAATTAGAAGATTTAGAAGAGCAAGAAGACTGACAATTAATAACTCGTTCCTGTAATTGTCAAATTGAACTGCGTTAACTTTTCCATTTACATTGTACAAGTAATAAACAATTTATTTGATAAAACATGACTTGATTTTAATTGATTATAAAATGTCTTTGGAAAAAAAACTTAATTTAGATCGCAATCCAAATTGCTTGATTTAAATCAAATAATCCTAACTCAAAGCTTAATATGATATATTATATGATATAGGCCTATAGTCTGAGGCTATAGATATAATGAAAAAGGCCACTGCTCTACTATTAAGAAGACAGACATGAAATGTTTTGTTTCTGTCATTGAGAATTAGAAGCATAAAATTAAATATCAATTTAATTTATTGAAAAAAAACATGAATTGATTTAAATCAATGATTTTAATTGGAAATCCACTTGATTTAAATCGGCCTGATTTAAATCAACAACCCTGAAGGGAACCCTAAAAAGTGCCCGCTATATCGAATATTTATAGTATTTTATTGTTTTCTTTTGGGGGAAATTGGTGTGACCGCTATAGGCAAGTGAACACAGGATTAACTTTATATTTGTGATTCCAACTCATAATACTTTAAGTCAAAATATTAGTATGATAATATTGTTTCATAATCTTTTAGGTGTGTTTTAGTGCAAGAATGGCCTTCCTATCTGTTACTTGTATAATTTGTGACAGACGTACATCCATAACGGAGAAATTCAAAGACTAAAAAATATAAATCTTTCTCAATGAAACGTATCCATTACAATATATCACAAAAATATTTTCTGTTGGAATTGTCAAAGTTCATTTAGGTTAGACAAAATCACTTCTTTTCGTTATTTGGATGCAGCAAAAATGTGAAAAACTCATTGAAACACAATATTATTCATATATTCTTTTACAATTAAGCGATTATTTACTCATAAAAATTTGTGTAAACATTGACAAAAATAGAGCAAATGAGCACAAAATTAAATATATTAAATAATAATTCTTTAATGATTTTCAACTCGCGGAATATTTTTTTATCAATTTTAGCAAGCGAATGTATTCAAGCCTATAGACAACGCCCATTCAAAGTATGTAGTAACTTGGCAGTTCATCAAGACTTATGTTCAATCATATATCTAAATTGTTAAGCAAATATGTATTACCGAATCCAAGCTTAACGTATTCTATATTCCGTCTGAGATAGTCTTCCTAAACACTTCATGATTGCATTGTTTACATACATTGTGAGTTGGAACATAGTTCAAACTAAAAGACACAAAAGAAGAAGTATCTTACTTATAAAGTATTGCATCAGTTTCAATAAATTGGGCTTATACCAAGAGAATATAAATAATTATTTGTAACAGGCGGAATCGTTAACTAAATCAATGTTGGTTCTTTTTCTATGACACGCATCTGCATTCAATCATGATGCCTTTACTCTAGTCAAATAGTGATCAATGAGTGTGAACGCATTTGTTCATTTATCTACAAAATGATATTAGGAAGAAATGGCAGAGCAAAATATGGCCTAGGAAGAAATGGTCTAAGACGAAATGACCCAAGATATAAAAGGAAAATGATGACATATGGAAATAATGTCCCTTATAAATCCTAGCACTGTCTAATTCAACTGTAATTGTAAAAATAAATTCGCCATTATTTACTCAATTTATATATAAATAATATTTGATCCATGTTAAGCTGTATTTCACTCCAATACTTGCCGAACCCTTTAATTGGGGCCATTTTTCCATGCATCATAGTTTTACTTTTCTATATTGGCTCATTTATTCTTGGGCCATATATTCCTGGTCCATTTCTTCTATACACCATTAAAAATAGATAATAGGCTGAGATATATTGTCTATATATTATGTAGGATTAACTATTTGAAAATGCTCTCAAATTTTATGTTTCCAAGTTTAATAGTCTAAACCTTTTTAATTAATAGTTTTTTAATACTTTAATATATATTTGAAAGGATACAGCAATTAAATTAAAAGTTCCTTTCTTTGGTTGCTATAAAAGCTTTCAATTATTTTTAACACATTATTGCGAAATCAAAAGTTAGAATATCCTGTCAGGGTCTAAGTGAGAACCGTGAGCTATAAGAGTAAAAAAATATAACATTGTCAATAAAACACAATACTAAACCCCAACTATTTGAACTTTTACACTATGGATTAGAGATGGGATTCGGTAGATCAATACATCACTGACATCAGTAGTTTTTAGACAGCTTGGGGCAATCGATGTCAGTAGATTTTTTGAATACAAAATTACTGATTGTAGCGTTATCAACATCGGCAAATTTCAAAAAACAGAAGAAAACAATATCTACGAAGAGTACTATTCATTTTGAGAAAGCAGGATTCGAGTTTGTGGCTACATCCTACAAGGGTTTTATAAAATAAGAAAAATGTCGATAGAAGAACTCTACTGCCGATGTTACAGATCTACCAAATACCGATCGGTGGTCCCAGCTCTGCTATTCATATGCAAGAAGACAGATATGGATGAATGCTATTTGTGATATTTTGTAACTACGAATTGTGTATTTTATTTGAAGACTTAATTTAATAATATACAATTTTTATCAATAAGTTTGTCAAAATAAATTTGAAATTTTTGTAATTTGAAGGAAGAACCTTAAAAAGCAGAAAAAATACTTACTTAAAAAACTATATAATGTATAGTGTGTATTTAATTTGAAACATGTTTTTAATATATCACCAAAAAAAATTAAGAAAGACGTTGTATTTTGCCATTTTTATATGAATTTTCTTCTATTGATTTTGTCCATAGCTTTTTCGATTGAACTGTTCATAAAATTAGTCCATGGATCATGTATCCAAACTAGAAATGTCCCGATCGACATGTGACGTCATTTTCAAAAAATTGGAATCGGCAAAAAGATATCGGCTTTGTCCGATATCTTTTTTATTTATAAATATAATAATGTGTTTTTTCGTTTTTAATATATATATCAATCTTGTTGACGTTCGCGAAAAATTGTCACTCCTCATTTTGAAAGTGATGACGTTTTTTTATAAATGAGTTTTTTCCCATCAAAAGGGATTGAAAAAAGTACAACACTACTGGTTTATAAAAAATACTTTTTTTTTGGTGCCAGAGCTAGACATTCATAAAGATATTTTGAATAAATACAAACCTGCTAGTTACTGTATGATTTTTTTTAAAACAACTAATGATAATACTTTTTTTTTTTGCCTATATGGTCCGATAGAATTGCATCCGACAGGATAAATAAGCATTATAGCATTAAAATTAGTCTATCGAACCTAGGATCTTATCAATGAGGTAGACCAAAATGACCATCCCCTCTCGGGATTCGAACCTGCGCCCCCAACATTGAGAGTTGAACACGCCTTAACAAGCACGGCTATCGCACCCCTTGTTATCGTTCGTTTAAAAAATCAGTAACTTGCAGGTTTGTACGAATCGGGAAATATTAAAAAAAATATCGAATTGTATCGGGAGCAAAAAAGCGATCAGATCGGGAAATATCGGATCGGTCTATACTCGAATTCAAATGATCGGAATCGGATCGGGAGCAAAAAAAAACGTGATCGGGACAACACTAATCCAAGCCTTTATTTAATATTTATATCAAAGCCCTTACATCATTGACGTTGATAGATCCTTGTAGCACGGTTCCCGTCATGACCGTCCCCTGTCCTCTGATGCTGAAACAGTGGTCCACGGCAAAGACAAGGGGGCCCTCGGGGTTTCGCTTAGGGATATAAGAGACGCCATGGAGGCTCTCTATGAGGTCATTCATCCCGAGAGGTCCCTCAGGGTTAGCAGAGACGGGCACAATGGGCGAGTCCTTGAATCGGGTGTTTTGAAGAGTGGCGCGAAGGCGTTTGCTCATCTAAGGATGATGGAATTCAGGATTAAAGGAAAGGTTTTGGTGGTAGTTATGACAAACTCAAAAAATAAACATTACTCGCATATTTGGGCGCCTACGGCGCCCATATGTTCATATTACATAAGTTTCTTAAATTTGTATCATGGATTTTGTGGAGACAAAATAGGTTTTCTAAATGGCAAATGAGTTACAATAATTTTTGTTTTGTACAAACGTTCTCATAAAAAGTTTGACTTTGTACAAAGAATATGTTTTAAGTCACATGAGATGCTTTTTTCTTTTTTACTCTCTTTACCTTGAAAAGTCGGTAGTAAAATCAGAAAAGGTAATTTTTCTGGTTCATTTCTGGTCCCATCACTTTGTAAATAGTTTTATTAGGTCGACTTGACCCAAGATTCCATAGGTACCTTCAAAGTTCAAATCTGACCATAAATGTGGGAGGAGATAGCGTGCGGACATACAGACGGACGGACAGAGATTGGTGAATTATTATATATATTTCTTGTGTTCAACGTACAGCACTATTTATTTCATGGCATACTAGTTATGGGCAAAATGACTCTCTGAAATAATTCGTTCACTCAAAATATTAGTCTATTTAGGAAAAAAATGAACTAATTATGATCTCTACTTTATTTATATTTAAGTATTCATATACTTTTCATATTATTTAAAAAGAGACACATTCAACAATACTATAGATAATCATTTTAAATAAGTATAAAATTGTATTTATTTTTTATGTTCCCCATTTGATTTCCCTTCTTTTTCGACGTCTTATGGGCCATGCAGGGATCATTTTATCTCCAGGGATAAAAACATTCATATTCTTTTTGTGTATGAGTGGATGCTAAATTTTATTATAGTTAATAAGTGATATTGAATTATTCATTTCAAAAGACTCGTAGATGCCAGGTACCACGAGCGAAGTGAAGCCTAGGCTCATATGGCCAGAGGATCATCTACTTTTGAGATTGATCCTAGACCTTATCACATAGCTTGGCCTATTATAACCTGGCCCTTATTGGTCAAAATGTGGCAAAATCGTTTGACAAATAAAGGAGAGTGAGGATAGAGGACCTACTTGTAAATATCGACCAAGAAGACCGAAAATGAGTTATTTTAGATTTATCTTAGTTGTATGATAATAACCTTTGAGTTGTATTTTAGAAAATTATTTATATACTTTAAACCCTCTTTGATATATTGTTATATTTTATAATTATATAAGTTTTTTAGTTTTAATGTTTATAATTTCAAGAATGTCTCCTGTATTAGATATTTAATGTCTTGACAAGGAATTCATTTTACACAAGTTTTCATTTTTGAATTATTTGCTAAATAATTTTTATTCATTAAGATCTAAGTTAAAAGGGGAAAATATATTAGAAATCAATGGATTATTTACCATAAGTCATTCATTTTTTAGTTTAAATTGTTCACCATCGTTTACTTTTTCATGATGCGAGGAGGATTTATTATAAAATCAAAGTACATATTCTCAGAAATCACTGCCTTTGTAAGTAATTGCCACTAGAATATATATATAACCCATCAATTAATTAAAAGATAACCTTTGCTTCAACTTAGTAATTATGAATGAATGAATTGATTGCTTTTAATGGGAAAAGTTGATGCACATATGTATTTTAGTTGATAGTCATTGCGGCTCTTTTTCAAAATGCTTGCAAAATTGTTGGTGACGAAAAGTCAATGCGTAAGGGGTATTAAATCCATTCTTTTCGTTAAAATAACCTTGTCAAAGATAAAATAATGACCGATATTTGCAATATCAAAGATAAGGTAAATAAATAAGATATTTTATATGACCGATATTAGGAACATAGGTTTCAAAGAATAATGCAATTTTGTCATAAAGAAACTTAATAATAATGGACTTTAAGGGAAAAAAAAAATATTAACGGGGAGTAAAAGCCCAGTGGGCGATTGTCTTGGGGGGGTAGACCTTACTCATATTACATATGAAGTCTGTCTTTAGTTCTTTCTGTCGCTATCTTTGCCCCAACAATGGAGAGCTAACACCCCCCCCCCCCCCCCCCAAAAAAAAAAAAAAAAATTCAACGCTACCAGCCGTTAATTTGGCACTCTATATTCTCTATGTGTGAGGCACTGGAAGTTGAGGTGACTTTGACGTTATTAGTCAGATTAACCTTACTCTTATTGTAGAAGTCATGTTTGTAAATCTATTGATGACGTCAGTGCCGCCACACCTTCAGTGTCGCATCGCACGTTTTACATGTAATACTAAATTGAAATAAATAATAATGGGAATTGTTTTTTTTTTTGCATGAAATGCAAAGAAACAACATATATTTTCAGCTTAATTCGAAGCAATAAATAAATCAGGGTAAAATGGTTTCCACTTAATTTTATGTGGTTTTACTATTTAACTTTATTTAGTGGTCCAGATAAGACAAATTCCTTTTTACCAAGAGTTTTTTTTACTTAAAGGCCTAAACACTGAACCAAATATATATTAAAAAACTTCATACACCTTAGACTATAAACGTCAATCTGCGAAATAAATATTTATTTTTCACAGTTCTATACAAATTATATATATTCAAACTAAGGTAAATACGTAAAAAATACAAAAAAATTATAGCACTAAAAAATGAGCTAAAGTATATTCTTCTTCAAGAGTCAAAGACATAATTACCTTTTCAATGGCAGCCTTTCGCTTCTCTTCCGGAACCGTGTCGATTTTATTGAGCACAACTATTAAGGTATCACAGGTGATTTCTCCAATGACGAGACACTCCGCCGTCTGTGTTTGAATCCCTTTTTGTATGTCCACAACGAGCATCATAAGGTCCAGGATTTGTGCTCCGCCTATGATTTTATGTATAAATAGTTGATTTGAAATTATTCTGATAAAAAAATGCAACATTCAAAAAGGTAGTGTAGGAAGCACATAAATATAGTGAGAAACGAAAACAAACTCTAGCAAACGAACGTTGTATAATCAATTGAACATTATTTTAATAAGAAAATATTTCGGCAATATCACAATAGGAACGCTCAGACGCCTGATTATCCCTATATCACATATATTAATAAATAAGCGAGATAATATCGCGTATTATAATTGATTATCAATACAAATATCTAATTTCTAAATCTACTGTTTAAGCCCTCAATCATAGACTATTTAATAAATAAATATCTTCTAATTCAAGTTTCTGTTGTATCAAAATATCAATAAATAATTGTATCTTTTTATCTTTTTTCCATTGCAAAGGTCTTTATTCTATCATAAAATATTAATATAACATAAAATAGATTAAAAAGGGGGATATTTATGTTTGTTAAAAACATAAATAAACATTATAGTTTAAAATTAATATACCTCGTAAGACCTTAAAATTCTATTGACATTTAATCTTAAAACGTAGTAACAGAAGAACACACTATATTATTTTCTTGTAATAAAGATTCTTTTTTAAAATTTCTTATAATTTTTAATAATTATTCTGTATAAAAAATCATTGTATCTGTTGCACCTTGACAGCCCTTCTAGGACTCACCGATGATGGTTCGAATGAGTGATGCGTGGCCGGGGCAGTCCACGAGAGTAAACTGGAGGGATTCATAGGCATCCTTGAAGCGATGAGCTTGAAGGGGAAGGACGAAAATCCCAGGTCCAATGTAATGCCACGTTCCTTACTCTGAGGGTTCTTGTCAAAGGCCGCTGTGCTTGACACAGTGCTCAGGGCCTTGGCCAGAGAGGTCTTCCCGCTGTCCACATGCCCAAGGACGCCCACATTCAGATTCAATACAGACATATTAAATCTACAATGACAAAATATAATAAAATATATAATAATAATTGAATTTCTCCATAAACATGCCTACGAATCAATCTTTAACATGCAGTATATCGGAAGATAATAATATTATGATAATGAAGATAAACAATGAAGCGTCATCTACCTTACAAATATAAACTACACAATCCTGTTTCCTTGCTAACAGTGCCTAACTCTAAGGCACTGCTGCTAATACCCAATCTAAGTCCTTAAATGGAATGTAAAGATGCATTTAAAAACTCATGACTCAATATGCTCAATGCATAAAACTAATTTTGGGATAATCTTTACGATCTACTTTTACCCGTTCGTGTTTGTCGTATGGTTATTTCAAATGGATGCTCGTTGAGTAATCTCCCAACACGAAACCTCTTTCTTGTATTAACCCTTTATTGCCGAAAGTTAAAAAATGATCCCACAACTTTGAAACTTCTCACACAAGTCCAATTTTGACTTCGAATGTCAAATATTATTTAATTACTATAATTATTTATTGAGAAATTAGCACGTGGAAAAATCTACGCTGCGGCACTAGAGACAAAAAAATTCAATAAAAAATAATGTATATTAATCTTCATAAACCATACATATTAAAAAAATGAATTGAATGAATGAGTTTTCTTATTTTCTATAAACATAGAACAATGAAATACATATAAATATAATAGTTTTAAAATGTTTGATGAATATTTTCAAAACATTTAGAATGAAGAACTACATCGTACTTCATATAAAAAATGATGCTCTTCCACTGCAATGCTTACAAACTTTTGCAAGATTGGAGCTTTCTATGTAATGATTTTTACCATCAAAACGATAAGCTTTTCATGACTTTGCATTTTTTTCCGTCTTTGAAATGGTGCTTGTCCGAAAATTTACAAAATTAGAGTGTCAACAGTTTAATAAATTCATATAGAGACATTTTTGATCCATTTTTTCATAAATTGATGAGCGTTATATATGTACTGTGGTGCTAATCATGTAAGAAAATTTAGGCCAACACCATTTTTTTCCTTATTTTTAGTGTGTATGTGCTTATAGCCCGGTCCATCACGTCTACATATTCCATGTGAAGATTATAATTTTGAAAACATAAAAGCTGAACATGAACAAAAGACGTGAGAGAAAAATCCACCAAAGAATACTTTCAATTCATGCACAGTTATATCCAAAGGGCCATTTTTTAGTGGTATATTCATTTGTTTCATCAATTATTTTTTCGTCGTCTGATTTATCGCTGCCTCCAACGGAAAGATAGTTAACTTCCGGTAGCCCCATATACACACTCTCACTTTCATCGATATCTTCGAGAATACTCAATATTTCTTTCGTGGTGATTCTAGAAAAATGATTGATTTTCAAAACTTTGGTAAAAATTAATAAAATTGTTGAATTTGTAAACTCAAATGAAAAAGAAAAGTATAATTTTAGTTCAAAGTAACTTAGATTGAATGTAGACACAATTTATCATAACTATGATTTTTTGTGCTGTAGTGCCGAAACGTAGATTTTTCGACGTGTCATTTTGAAACAAAAATAAGAGACTCTTATTTCTAATTTGAGGTTTAAGTATGTAATATATTGGAATATGTGTATCTTAAAAATAATTTAAAGAAATAAAATTAAATTACTTATGACATGAGACCACTATCAAACACCAATAATACTGACCCGTCAGAAAATAATGGGGTACTTGCAACCATCGAAATCAATCGCTTATTTTCAACTGAAACAAATAACTTATAGGGATCAACTTTTTTTCGTGGTTTCTAAATACTCAAACAAAGACATAAACACGCATTTTGTGTATAATTTATGCATTTAGATGTGCTGTAGATCTGTTTTACTGCCTCGTAGAAAAATCTACGTTTCGGCACTAATGGGTAAATTTTGATTTACATGTCTTATAACTTCTATGACTTGTACTGCAAAATTTTACTTAATAATTGAGTTATAAGTTATAAGGCAAAACTTGTATGCTGGTGTGAGCTAGGATATGAGCTTTCGATATTATTCTCTACCTAAAGGCCGTTTACTTTCAAAAGCCATATGTTTCCTTAAATACTTATTTTTTTCTGAAATAAGTTTGCTTATTTTTCTAATTCATTCCCTATATATTAGATTCCTTAGAAATTCGTTCAATTCACTCGAAAAGAACTGCTTATATTAGCAATCAATGATTTATAAATGTTATTTTTGTTGACACAACAATCATTTTTAAAATCGCCTAATTAATATTGGCCATTAACTGAATCACTTCTAAACCAATACCGTTTTTTAAATAATACAAACATATATTCAAAAGCCAGGGCTAGGACTACCGATTGATACTCGTTAGATGGTACTACTGGCGGTAGATTTTTATGCTGATAGCATTGCAAACTATCAAATACCAATTGCATGATTTCTGTCAATCGACATGGGTATATTGAAAAGCGAAAATCATATATTTAAAACAAAAACCATCCATTATCAGGCCAACATAACATAAAACACGGACTTCAGCTATGTACTTGTAAAAAGTGTTGTAATATTACCCAAATAATAATGTGTGAAGGGCAGCGATAGTGAACTCTGCTTATATAGTAACAGAGGGTACGGTTACTTTGATCTCCTACCTGAGCTAGACACAAAGAGAAACCACACTTCAACACGGCCATCGTGCTAACATTCCTCACAAACCTTTCTATTATTGTACTTATTATAGTAGAAGAAGGAAGAAAAGTATTCGTCATCCAGAGTGCTCCTGCCTTGTTCTTATTATTGTTATTGTTTACATTGATTCATCATTGCTTGGGATCAAATTTCTCGAATGGGAGTGGACGGGTGGCATGATTCCAGTCATTATATTTGCCCCGTCTCATCCTCCTCCTCAATGATCGGAGGAGGAGACGAGACGTTTGGGAGCTCCTTCGTCAATGTGGTCGCTCCTAGCACTGACTCGGCTCATGAATATGTTCAACGGGACTCGCAGATCCAGATCCTTCTATAATAAGTACAATAATAGAGAGGTTTGTGAGGAATGTTAGCACGATGGCCGTGTTGAAGTGTGGTTTCTCTTTGTTTCTAGCTCAGGTAGGAGATCAAAGTAACCGTACCCGAAAAAACCCTCAATTATATGCACAATGTATTTGTGCAATACTTAATTGTACTTCATTCAAATACTTGCCTAATTAGATTTTGACCATTTTGTTCATGCATCACCATTTTCCTTTTCGATTTTGGGTAATTTATTCATAGGTCATTTTTATTGGGTCATTTCTTCCTAGGCCGTATTTCCCTGGTTCATTTTTTCTGGATACTGGTTCCTATCGACAAATGTTTTTAGCAATTGAATTACACTCAAAATAGCAATTATTCAATTTCATTGTTGTGTTCTAATAAATAAATCAAACAAAGGTTTGAATTAAAATATCTCAAAACGTTATTTTATTGAATTTGCTCTAAATGTCGAGGGCATAGAGAAGACTCCAGAGAAGGTTTTATTGATAAACCACATTACCATTAAATTCTATGTTTGATTAACTTATTATATTCCTGATATGATAATTGATATACACATAGATGTAACTCAATTGAACCATGAAGGCAAAAATGTTAATAAACTCGAAATGAATCATTTGTTTCAATAGAATCACAAAAATAATACGCCCTTGTTTTTTGAGGAAGCACGCTCCCATTCATGTTTGCCAGTCCCTGATTATGTAAAGTGATAGTGATACAAACTATATGATGAAATGTGTTGCTTCTTGTAGACATCAGTAGCTGGAAAAACTCAAGACATATTGTTTTATATACAAATTGTGCCAATTGATTTTCTTTTTATTCTTTCTTTTAACCAATCACGTTGAGCGAATATCTAACGTCATTCTTCTATGAACATATAGGTCTGAATAAGGACTATAGCAATCAGATCCTTTAAAAGAGCACAGTTATGTACATACATAAATTATTTGGAAGGTGATATGTTTTTTTAATTATAAAAATAAGGACATAACTTTAATTGAAAAAATATATGTTACCTTAAGAGCTGAATAAAGCAAAGTATTTTCTATTTAAGTAGTAGATTTAATCTTTGGGACTCTGTAAAGATTATAATCTAAAAGGCACATTTCTTTTTACTTCATGGCCTAACCTTTAGCATGGTATTTAAACCTCTTAAGCCAGTATGTATTGACCTTTTGAGAATCTTTTTCAAATATCTATAGTTAGGCCTTGGGTGTGTTTTAATATTTCCCCCTTCTGTAATTGATAATTAATGATTAATCCTTAAAAGGTTAATGGCGGCATAGATGAATTGCATTCATCAAAATGTATCATTCGGGATTAACACTCAAAGTCATGACGACAGGTCTATGGCTCCTGGCACTTTGGATCCTTGGGGGCCCCAAAGGCGCCCTGGGTCAAACAAGAGCCCAGAGCGACAATAATCTCTTCAAGTTCATTTTCAAAAAGTATCAGATGGAAAGTAATGCAAAGTGTACCAATCTCATTTTGGAAGGATGGGATCTCATGGACTTGGACTTTGAGGCACTTAACTCGGAGAGCATGGCAATTCAAGTGAGGTTTTTATAAGAGACACTCGTCAAAACCAGTCTCAAACGTTAATAACATTCAAAACCTTAAAAGGATATACATACTTACCAGACTTGTTGACGTTCGTGAAAAAATGTCGCTCGCCAAAAGTTATCGTTCGTCGTTCATCGTTAATTTTAAATTGAATTGTTCGCCGTTCATCGTTCGCTTGTCGTTCTTCATCCTGAAAAACTTGACGACGTTTTTTTTAACGAAATTTTTCCATGAAAAAGGAAAATCATTGTCTTTTTTTGGTGCCAAAACGAAAAAAAACGATGAACGACGAACAATTAGAAATGAACGACAAATCAACAAGTCTGATACTTACCAATAAAAATAAATGGTCATAACCCTATGATCACTAACTAAATTAACCGATGGATTGAACAGACTTACAAATGTAAAGCTACGCTACTATTAAATATTTCAGAATTATATAATTTTTTATAAGAATCCAATTATTTAGATTTGCTTCTTTAGCTTTGAATAAAAATGTACTTTGTAGTAGGATTATTATTACCTAGCATTAGCGAAGAAACGATCAAATTAGAAAATTCAACTCAATCTTTATATTTGAGAGTAATGAGTGGCTATTTGTTTTAGACTTATTTTCGTGTAGTTTTTATAGCAAAAAATGTTTTATTGGTGATGGATACAAATTATACAATTACTATTTTACACCATAAAAATGACTCCATCAAATTATAAATTATTTTCATTAATTAACCTTAATTCTATAAAAATAAATCTCTCGTGCAGAAGAAATAAAATTGTCGATTTGACCCAATGACTATTGAGATATTTTAAACATTAGAATTCATTTTTTGCATAATTCATATTACACTGCAACACAAATGATTTAAAATGAATAATTCACCATTTATCAAACATTTTAATCAAAATTATTCATCAAAATCGAAACAAAGTTTTTTGAAATTAGTTACTGGCTTTTTGAAATGCGTTGTAGTGCCTATGCATGTCAATACGGATGCAAGTCCATCAAAACATGTTAGTACTTAATAGCTCACATATATTTTGTGAAATGTTTTGTTTTAATTGTCATGTTATTACCCTCATCCGCCATAAAAAATTAATAAACCAAATCTTCTTTAAGAACTTCAATTTGAATGAGGTGAAGAAAGGCCAGATATGGCAGGCAAGTCTTTTTTGCCATTCCTATATCATTGCATCGAAGTCCGAGGAGCGCCTGACTGAATTCATAGAGTCCTTTCGTCTGGAAATGAAACTCAACACCGGGAAGTTCACAGTTATTACCTCCTCACCCAATGCCTATACTCTCCTCTCCAAATCCTTCTCAAGCACGCACCCAATGTCGTTGTTATCGAACTCACCCCAACAAGAAGTACCCCGCCTACCTCCCAAGGATAACACAGGATCCAATACCTACGAAAGTGACTTTTGGAATGGGAGCACGTTCATTCGAAACGGGTTTAACATATTTAAGGATGTTGTGAATGACATGGGTGGAAGGGAGCTAAGACTGTTTTCCTTTCACTTCCCGCCATATTTACTTTTCCAAGATTACAAAAATGGGACTCCCTACTTCACGGGATATCGAGGTATTCGAGCATCTTAACCCTTTTTAATTATATAGCGTATTTTGAAGCAGGGGTAGTCTTAAAGTGGCATTGTGTAAATTAATATTTAAAATAATTCCATAAAGTTTCAAAATTTTGACCATCTAAAACATATGAAAATATTTATTTGTCTCTATAAATGCATAGTTTTAAGTGTGCTATGGAAGTATCATGATTAAGATTTAATATATGTCGTCTATGGATCTAACTGACCCGAGGCTGACTTATTTTCTCCATAACAGCGCACTTAATAATATTTAAATCGGAATAGGATGATTGTTTGATATGAACAGAACTGGGACTCGGTAGAAAATACCTACCACCGGTATCAGTAGTCGTATATCAACTGTGTTAAATCATTTTCCGATAAATCAAAGATTCTAACAAAAAATACCCCTACTGATTGAAAAAAATAACTTCATCGGTACAGTGTTAAGTAGATTTAAAAAAGTTCAAAAATGATCAATGGTGGTATATTGATTGATCTATCGCTAATCAATTGGTTGTTCTAGCTCTGTATATGAGATTATTTCTTAAACTTAACTTTTGTTGGAATTCAAATTAAATTGTCATAATTGAACGGTTTTCTACTGATGGATAAAAAAAGAAGATCATGAAGGCCATCAAATGGTCAATCATTCACATCATTCTATTATTTTTCAAATATATATTTGTAGTATAACTTGATTCACGTGATTGCCGAAGCAATCAATTTCAAAATCGGTAAGATATCTCTACCAGATGACAACAAATTTTGGGGGCGTTAAGTTTGAGGCCAATGGTACAGCAGTTCCCACTGGGATCATAGGCAATCTCTACGAGTACAAGGCGGATATTGGGATAGCGAATATATACGTCAGCTTGGAGCGCTATGAGGTCGTTGACTTTAGTTACCCTATCGCTTTGACTATGGAATATTTGTCGTAAGTTATGCCATTTAATCCTGGAGTGCCTTACGCCCATATTCCCCTCTTCATGTAGACCCGTCCTCCTGAGCCCTTGCCCCAGTGGCAGGCCATCATTTTCTCCTTTGGAGAAAGACTCTGGATCATGTTTATCATAGCATTGGTCATTTGCACCATCTTGTAAACATTTACGCTGTTTTTCATAAGGAAACCTTTAAAAGACTGGATGATGCCACCTTCGACTTGATTCACATCGTTCTTGACCAATCAACGTCTCTAACGAATTCCTACATGTAAGTATTACCTACTGATGAGTATTCAAGATATAATCAAATGTCAGTATCTTCACAATATGATGTAATTACATGCTCGAATGATATGTAGGTCAGAATGGACCTTTAGGGCCCCATCAAGATGAAAGGTTGATGAATGGTTGGAAATGTTGGACTTTTAAGAGTCTCAAACGAAATTGTTATTAAAATAGGAACAAGAGATATTCATAACATAAAAGCCAAATATATATATATATATATATCAGAGCTGCGACTACCGAATGTAAATCGGTATTCGTACTACCAGCGGTAGATTTCAATACTGATACCGAACATACGATATTCGGTAGAAACTATCAAATACCGTACCGATTGACAATCGATACGGTATATTGCTCACTTTCTCCCTTCTTTTTTTCTTCCTATCCTGCTAACAGTAACTGCAGTTACCAAATGGTAATTGTATTTTCTCAAATCAAAGGATCAATTTTGGGAGAGAGTACGTGCAAAAATGTATTTGCTTATCTCTTAAAGTATAGCGATTTTTAGAACGCCAAACATATCAAATGAAAGCTTGGTTAACCAGCTTTAATATTTTGGTATACTAAATCATGTCAATTAATAAGTAGAGAGTTATTTGTACATTAAAAAAAGTCTATCTCGCGTACAAAATGACGCATATATGGATTATAAATGCGTCAGAGACAAAGTAAAATTTTGAGAGGATACCTTGACGCAATCTAAGAGACACATTATTTTTATTTTTTTCCTAATCGATTTCTAATAGGTCAATACAGGCTCTGAATCATATGATGTAAACTTAGATTGTACTGAATTCTGAATTGTAGAATGCAACCAATGTCATTTTTGGATTTATCAATCTAAAGGTTTACTAAGCTTAAAAGTACTATTTTACTCTGAAGCGAACAAGTCATCTTCTACAGGCGAGTGAAGTTAATTGATACAAAAAAGCATGAAATAAGCTAACAATACACACTCCATTTATTCTTTGTTTTTACTGAAAACTTTGTTTTATAAAACACATCAATATACGTCTGGTAGTAAATTAGATTTCCTTTAAATTAATAATTATTATTAAAGTCTGTAACGTCCACTATTTTGAAGAAATTTGCCGAAAACTATATTTTTACTAAATTTTAAAACTTTGACCTCGTTGTGCGACCTCGTAATGTTGACGATTTTGTTCAAACTTTGTATGTCGTCTTCTTTTATCACCAGAAATAGAAAATCCACTTTGTTGCTAAACATTTCAAACATTTGAAAAATAAGAACAACCCTAATATATATATATATATGTGTGTGTGTGTGTAGAAAGAGTAGATCGGTTCCAAGGAAGAACCATACCGGAATGATTCTGGAACAATTTTCACAATCACCACGAAAATAAAGTTAGTTTGCGATATGTGTTGAACCTAAATATCCTCTTGATACTAAATAAAAAACAAGCAACTTGATGAGCGTGTCGTTGAATGTCGCTCAATCTCTACCGTTATTGGAATTTCATGTAACTCCGGTCAACTTTGGTTTCCGTTAAATCAGTTTTTATAATGAGGATCATTACTATGCTATGTCTTTTGTATCAGATTTATTATTGGGTCAAAATTATAAAATAGGGCCATAATTCACTCATATTGAATATGTTCTCGAAATCTAGAAACTTCAAAAATGTTCACTATAAAGTAAGATAAAAAATAACTGCACCTGAAAAAGTATGATTTGCTTATTTTCATAACAGACTGAAAAGTCGGGCTCGATCGTTTCAGGGAAGGTGGCAAAGTGAGAGATGTAATATATAACTACAATCATATACCAATTAATTAATTAAGTACATTAATTCCAATGAACATTGTTCAATTTCCGTTTCGCACCACAAATTGGGTATGATGATTATTTGTTCAAATTGATTTAAAAGCACATCTTCCTTAAAATGATAACTTTTTTCGATTTTGTATGGTGATCATAGACCCTTACTCACAGTATGTCGGAGCTTAATTGATTATTTTTTATTATATTTTTTCCTTGTTTATCATCAATCAAAAAATATTCTCACAGGATAAGGACAATACAGCCTCACAAACAAAACGTCTTATGCTATCTATTAATCACTTTGTTCGTATTTAGATGTGTGTTTTACTAAATCTTTCATTTAAAAAATTCAGGAAAAATAAGTATAACTTTGATTGTCACTGCTTCTAATCAGCTAAAGTTTGTTGTTTATTAAAAAGCATATTTAACTTCTTACATCTTATAAAGAAAACATGATATTCACAATGCCTCACTTTTTTAAATTCTGTCGGCCATATTTACTACCTAATTTTCTTTGATTTAAATAGGTAGATGACGCTTTTTAAATATAAATTCCTATCATATTAAATGTTATTTGTTAAAACTACGAACGAAAATTGTTAAACTGATTCTTATCCTTCTTTTCGAGCACTAAAAATATTCATTCACATCATTTAGTTCATAAAAGAGTCCAATTTATCCGAATAGCAGTTTATATGAATAGTTTTAAATTCTTTCAAGTTTTGAAAATTCTGCTCCATCAAATATACGTTTGCATAAACATTTTGAGTTTATGCCTCGAATATTCATTTTCAATAGCTTTCTTCAATAATATTTTACATCTAACTGATTGCTATTGGCTCCGTAATTCTCCGTAATTGTACTTAAAAAAGGGGAAGAAATTTGAAACCAAATACGAACTTATTCCCTGCTACATCTCATAAAATGTCATATTTTATTAAATATGAAGTTATTCATTAATAATTCGACTTTTTATTTCCTAAAGAAGGCTGCTATACTTAAAAATAAAAATAAAAAGAAGAAAATAAGAATTGCCAACGGAATATATATATATAGTTATATATATTTTTATATCCCTATATATACAATTTTTTAAACTATTGGCGCTCTTTCCTTTCAACCAATTATTTCCGTCAAAAAAGGTCCCTCAGCGTTACCTTACTTATATGAGGACTATATCTATGCATGCGATGAACAATAAAAACTAAAAGCCAGCCCAAATCTCCAAATTCAAATGTAGAAATTCCAATTGTTGCCCTGCCTGTGTAGGCCTAATATTTTTTATACTTTGGTTTTAATAAAAAATATATATATTCAATAGCCCATTCAAACAACCATTCACATTGATTATTTTTTTTTACAAAAGGAAGCAGACGTTCCGTGTCTTTCTGGGCATATACATCATCAACATCGTGGTTTTGACCCTGAGCTTCAAGGGAGTCTCATTTCCGTCCTCACGGTCCCGCATGTCCCCCCTCCCATTGACACTGTGAAAGACCTCCTTGAGAAGAGTCCAGTCCCCATGGGAGGCATTGGCCTTTCACTTATCAACCATGGAAGAAACAGCCCAACGAAAATGTACGAAAGCTCATCGGAACGGATTACATCAAATTCGATAATGCCGTGGATGCCTTCAAGCCTGCTCTGAAGGGAAAAATGATCTTATTTTCTCCATGCTCAGTGCAGAATACAATATCCTAACGGATTACACGAATGAGTAAGGAAGTGCAGTGAGGGCATTTAGTGTCTTCAACTGTGTATGATTGGATGTAAAATATCACTAAACTACATGGGTTTCCATTAAAATATTGAGGCCGGTTATATTTCTCTATATAGATTACCATATACTAATCGAAAACTCGTTTTTCCTTTTCCATCCCAGATCGTTCAACTGTAAACCCTACCCAATTATCCATTTTTAAAATCAGTTTTGCAAGAAGGTGAACAATGACACAAAAAATAACGTAAGAAACATAAAAGCTAGCGATCCAGAAAAGACCCCAGATGCTCTACATCACAAAAACGCCTCATTGCGACCTCCTTTGTCCTCTCTCTACCTTATGAGAGGTTGTTAAAAATGTTTTGATAACCTTTTCTACTTAATTTTAAAAATGGTGAAAAATGTATTTTATTTTTAATCAAAACTATGGACGGCCAACAATTCGAGCATAGCTGGCCAACAGTACCTAATTGATTAAATTATTCTACCTCAAAAGCTTAAAGTATGTTTGTTTGTATGTATATAAGTTGAAATATCAAAGTAAATAGTCCTCTTAAAAGTTTAATGAATGATAATCAGATATCCAACTTTTATCCCTTTTATCATTTACTGATATGAAATGGATTGGGAAACCAATTGAAAGCCTGCTAACTCGATTTAAGTAATTTATGTGATAAGTATCCCTCAATAGAATGAAGGGTTAAGACAGTTCTAATCAAATATTGATCATATAATTAATTAGTTAAGCACCCAGACCAGCATGGGTTTGAGTTTTGAAAAACCGTCACTCAGACAGACCTTCATATCTCCGCTTCTTTTGAGCCGAATAATCCCTAGTTATCTCCTTATACAGTCTTCTTAAAGGCTATCAAAAAATTGATAGCATGATTGAATGAGACATGAAAAGTGCTGTTGTAAAATGTAAGAAAATATCGGTCATGACCAGGCTAAGACTGACATACAAGATGGAAAATAAGGTTTATGATATTTTACAATATTAGAAGGGTTTCTGAAAAATTTATGATTAAAAATACCCAATTTTATCCGTAGATACGGTGAGCCCCAACTGCATATTATGGATGAAAAATACAAAGGGTTTATGTCCAGCTATGGGTTTCCCATGATAAATTTATATGGACGAGAAATAAGCCGACGGATCAAACAGTTATTTGAAGGAGGGATCATCAATAAAATTCGACGGTAAATACTGGAAAATAACTATAAATATTTACAAATATATGAACAAAATTATTATATAAAAAACTATGGCAAAGTAATTAGATACAACATCAAACGTTTCCTTTTAAATTGATCAGCTAAAAATCGATTGAAAATCGATATGAATTTATTGCCCATTTTATTCCACACAACCTATGCATTAATCTTTAAAAAAATCTATTTAACTTTAATTATTCTTAAATGTTTGCAATATTTCATTAAAAATATAAAATAACATAAACAATTAATTTCACTGCTCTTTGTATCGTCTGATAGAAACCTTTGATCTCATAGATTATCAATTTATTTGCTTTTACAATGAAGATGCAACACTTCAGTTATATAAATACAGGGGTGGAGTGGCCAGTGGGACTATTCCCGGTGGGCCGCTAGCCTCAAGAGACATAAACGGCCGGTGACAGCCTCTCAATGGCATATGGGGGCCTGTATAAGGCCGGCGAGAGCATAATTGTCCCGGTGGATAAATTCTTCCCACTCCGTTCCCGGTATATATATATATATATTATATATATATATATATATATATAGTATTATGTGTGTATACTACTATTCCTTTTCGACAAAGCACTATCAAGTATATGCCAATTTGTGATTTGTGAGCAATATCATAGCAAGCACCTCAATCTTCTAAAATTTCTTATGCCCATTTTTTGAGATTCTTATTTTTTATGTATTTAAGAATGTACTCTTCAAATTGAATTGTCTCACTCTCTTTGCTTCTGTAAACCGGTTTTGAATTTACAATGTTTCCTATGCAAGGTGTGAGACACCGTCGGGGGTTGGAGGTTTGGAATATTTCTAACAAAAACGGTTCCATAGCTCCGATTGTGCCCGCATTCAACCCTAAATTGGTAGGATCTGATATAGAACTGTAGAAGTTGGTTCACTGGCCAGCTCTTTCAATAAAAAATAGAATTGCTAACACATAACTAAGAGTGACATTATGATAGTCAAATTTTCTTATCGTCTGAGTAAGGATCCATTTATCGTTAGATGTGATGAAACTAATTAACTTTCATTGTTTGCTTAGCGCAATATCTGTTACTATATGATTTTGAACTAATAACATTCTAGGGATTCGTAAATGCCGTGACATCAAGGTCCATGAGAAAGGACACAGTGTGATCTTAAGGATAATATTATTGGCTCTTAATAATAATAAGTCTCATAGTTCATGAACCTCGATCCACGTCATTTTTATGTCCTTGAAAAGACTCCTCCAATATCACTTGTTAATATCAATTGAACCAGCGAATGATATGTTTTCTTTTTTTTCATCACAACCCTACGATAAATGGATCTACACTATGACGATAAAACATAGAAGAAGAAGAAAAATTGAGTCACCAACTGAAAAATAATGCTTTTTGTCAGTTTGTGAGTATGATCATAATGTTAAACCTACTCATAAACCTAAATTCCCCGTTTGATTTATTGTTTAAAAAAATTATGTGTTTTTACCCAAACATATTTCTGGTATATTCATTATGGTAGACAATTGGAAATACTTCAAATCATTTTAAGCCTCTTCTGCATTTAGAGTCCGATTTAATTCAATCATTTAGTTATAATATATGACTTACACTGAGTTATTGATTAAGTAATTTTCCTATTACAATATAGATTTATATCTAAAAGGATGGATTTTAATCAAATTAAAGTGGCACACAAAATATAACATAGTTTTGTTATTAACAACAGGGAGACAATGGAGATCGGCCTCAAGAAAAGTACATCCCCTCAGTCTGAGGACACTCAGAAGCCTCTTAACCTGGACACCGTTCAAGGTGCATTCCTCCTATGGTCCTTGATAATCCTTCTTTCCATCGGAGTCTTTCTCCTAGAGAATTGTGTCTGGAAAATTACGAGAAAATAAATCTATCAAATTTAATGTTAAATGTATTTTGAAATATAATGGAAATATACTTATATTCGGGAAAAGTGACATAATGAATAACAAATTTGATCCCTTATGAAGGAAAAAAAACCCGCATCCAAGAAACATGTTTCCTCATGGAATTTTCCCTTAGTGATCTTTCATAATAAGAAGCACCTTTTTAAACTATCAAAATAAGAGAGTATCTAATACGTAGAAAGCAAAGGAGGACCTTACGTCACAATTAAAGGCTGCAATAATAGTAAACATATTTTCTTTCCTCATCTCCATACATTACTTAAAAACACCGCTTTTTTTACTTCATATGTGATCAAGGATTTATTTTATAGTTCTGTTTCCATCAAGAGTAAAAACAAGTCCATGTTCTGAAAAAACACTTTGAAAAGGGGTCATTCCAGTATGTACAAGTAAATAAAAATATATAGTCAGACAACGCACTCTGTCTGTGCATAAGTGTCAATTGGTGAGGAGGAAGTGTGATTCAGCTTTAAGCATGTCGAGGCTTTTACAAAGGATTCTCCTATAATTAAAGGTAATGCAATAATGAAGCCCCTGTTGCAGGTGGTAAATTAAGCCTGCTTTTCTCCTCCAGGGCGCCGTTTCTTTGGCACATCCACCCTCGTATCTAGTCAAGGCTCTCCATCTGCCAAAGAGTCTCATCTGGAGAGCCCTGAGTTCAAGCCAGAGGCCATTATATTCGACAAAGATGGTACCTTGGTCTGCTTTCATACCATGTGGACCCCCTGGTGTCACAGCCTAGCGAGCAGGTCAGCACATTCATGACCCTTCCTCTCTAAGCCCTCTAAAACATATTTGTAGCATAATTTTATTAGGATGAACCATGTCTCTGGGTTGGATCTTGCTGTACATATCTACGAAGTCTTGGGCTACGACCATGATAACTCAAAGGTGAAACTTGGTGCTCTGGCAGAGAATACCCATCCTCAAATTAAGGAGAAAATAACCCAAATGCTCGTCGAGCATCCTGAAATCTTATGTCAGAGGAAGGCCCAAGAGTTGCTGGATCACTCCTGGAGGGACACCCCCGATGACATGGCCATTAAGCTAACGGGGAATCTCCATGATCTATTACAAGGTTCGAATGTTATACAATTAACATCATCTAAATGTATGAATTCTCTTCTTTTTTTGTTTTTTAGATTAAAAAGTGAAGGGATCAAGATCGCTGTTTGTACTTCAGACTCCAGAGTTGGTACTGAGGAATTCCTACAGAAGGAGGACCTACTCACTCTCGTCGACATGATCGTCTGTGGAGATGATGCGGCCTCGAAGCCAAAGCCAAATCCTCATAACGCTCACCACATATGTCAAACCCTTGGCGTGGACCCATCTAAAACCGTAATGGTGGGAGATACCCCTGCAGACACCATTATGGGGCAGGCTGCAGGCCTCGGACTTACATTGGAGTGCTCACGGGGATCGGATCTCCAAGGGATCTCCAGGACGCTGATATTATTGTAAATGACGTCAATGATTGCCTAAACTTATTTTCCCGAGGGGCTCCAGACCCATGGTGGACAGCCATTACGTGACGTCAAGAGGACTATTTAAGATTGCAAACAGAGGGGGGAACGTCATACCCAGTGGATCAAGGGGTCTTTCAACATATAGTCATATCGTTGTGGGCGCTGGCTCAGCTGGATGTGTGCTGGCTAATAGGCTAACGGAGAAAAGGCAATAACTACTTCTTTTTTGCAATTTTCAATAATACTTAAGCAAATATATAAAGTAAATGTCTATTACTATTCTCAATGGAGCATTGCTTGTAATATAAATTATAATATTTTATGCAATGATAGATCAAGTCTATGAATGTATAGTTACGTTATTTACGAGCCATAAATACAGCTAACTTAGTGAATGTCTACTTTTTCCGTAATGCAACTCATTTTAACTTCATTTCATATATGTATATCATGGATCATTCTTTTTCTATAAATAGATTTAAAAAAATTGAAATTGCTTTTCTCTTGCCCATAGTTCGAACTCTGTATTTCTCATGGAAGCAGGTCCAAAGGACACTATTTTAGGCTCAGTCATGCTCCAATGGAAGATTCACATGCCTGCTGCCCTCATGTACAATCTCTGTGATGACAAGTACAATTGGTACTATCACACCCTTCCCCAAAAGCACATGAATAACCGGAGCATGTATTGGCCAAGGGGTCGCGTTTGGGGCGGATCCAGTTCCCTTAACGCCATGGTCTACATACGGGGCCACGCCGAGGATCAAAACCGCTGGGAGTCTGAGGGCGCGCAGGGATGGAACTACAAGTCCTGCCTTCCATATTTCCGAAAAGCTCAAACTCACGAGTTGGGTCCGGATGACTATCGAGTGGGGATGGGCCCCTACATGTGTGTCGAGGGATCTCTAAGAATCCCCTGCACTCCATTTGGCTGCGTGCAGGGCAGGAGGCGGGATATCCCTTCACAGAGGACGTTAATGGCTATCAACAAGAAGGGATGTCGAACTTTGAATTGACTATTCGGAAGGGGATGCGAAGCAGTGCTGCCAGTGCATACCTGAGGCCCGCATTGAGTCGACCCAACTTAAGCACGGAGGTGGGGAGCCCTTGTTACGCGCATACTTTTCGATGGGAAGAAGGCGGTGGGATTGAGTACCTCCGTAATGGAAAGGAAGTAACTCAAGTCTATGCGGAAGAAATCATTCTGAGCGGTGGAGCCATCAACTCTCCCCAGCTTCTTCTTCTCTCAGGCGTTGGCCCGGGGGAGCATTTGAAAGAAATGGGAATCCCAATTGTCGCAGATCTCCCTGGAGTGGGACAGAACCTTCAGGACCACTTGGAGGTCTATGTGGCCCAACAGTGCAAAGAGCCAATCACGCTCCTTAAGGATCAAAAGGGGTTGCAAATGATCAAAGTGGGCCTCCAATGGTTTCTCAATCAGACTGGAAGTGCGGCAACAACGCATCTTGAGTCGGGTGGGTTTGTACGCTCTAAGCCGGGGTTGACTCATCCGGATATCATGTTCCACTTTTTACCTAGTCAAGTGATAGATCACGGAAGGGTTTCACAAAGATCGAGGCATATCAAGTAGGATATATATTTGAAAATACTTAAAAAGGAACATAAAATGAATATTCTTCTTAGGTTCACGTTGGCCCCATGAGAAGTACCTCTCAAGGTTGGATCAAACTCAAGAGCAAGAGTCCTAAGGAAAGCCCTCTTATTCAACCAAATTACTTGTCCACGGGTAAGAAAAATATGCCAAAATGTTTCAATGAATTAATTTTGCTTATTCAAATGCAAATGGATACTGCACTTCAGCAAAAAAAAAATGTGATCAAATCATTTTATACCCTCAATATTTAAAAGTATAGTTTAATTAAAAGTCCTTTTTGATTATTTTAATAATTAATTAGTGGGTTTTTAAATCTATTTTTCATGTATCAAAACAAGAGGAAAGCAGACGCATTTTATCGAATAAACATTACATAGGGCAAAATATTTTATCTCCGTAATTGAAATATAAATAACATAAATTTATATTTTCTATGTTTACATTAATTTTATCTGAAGAAGCATTTTACATTCAAATCAATTATGTTTTAATTCCATGGCTCCCAACTTCAACACGAACAATTATAAATATATGTACTGTAGTGTTTTCTATCCCCCCCCCCCCCCCCCGCTTATGTGGCTGATGGAATTGTAGTATCCTTTAGAAATTAGTCCATCTATTTAGAGTATTTCCCTCTCCTGAGCATACAATCTCGACCATTGAGAGTGAAACTCGCTTTCTCTGTAAAACAGTATTCTCAGTTTAAGAATTCATCCTACTACGAAGGTCTTTTAATGGTATGTAAGCAATCACCTAATACATCTTGACATTACTTTAAAGAGAGCGACGTTTGGGAGATGAGGGAGTCGGTGAGAATCAGCCGGGACATTTTCTCCCAGCCGGCATTTGATCCCTATCGAGGACGGGAGATCGCTCCAGGGGATCATTTAAACACGGACGAGGAAATCGACGCCTTCATCCGCGACAAGGCGGACTCAGCCTATCACCCCTCCTGCACATGCAAAATGGGATCTCCCTCCGACAATATGGCCGTTGTAGACCCCTCCACACGGGTCATGGGGCTGGAAGGCCTACGCGTTGTGGATGCTTCCATCATGCCTAGCATAGCCAGCGGCAATTTGAACGCTCCAACCATTATGATCGCAGAGAGAGCCGCAGACATCATCAAGGGAGACGGCTTACTTCCACCCGCGGATGTTCCCACTTGGAAAGCACCCGTGGCGCTTAAATATAGCTCATAAAACAATCATTTTTCCATATAAATATGTATTTCTTATTATTATATAATGATCTCATAAAAATATAACCTTTTCAAATATAAAATATATAAAAAATCAATTTAACGCTTATAGCATACATATCACTTATCAATAAATATTCATATATCTTTATAGGGTGTTTTGAGGTACACTCCTTTGAGGTCCTCGTAGTTGAAGTTATCCGTGAGTTCCCTGTGTCGATAGTAGAGTATCATTTCCGCAATGGATCGAAATCTCTTGGCGTCTGAGAAGTAGAACTCCTTTTCAAACTCATCGGACTGTATGCACATGTGCTTGACCCCTCCGGGCGTGTTGAGTGCGAGGGCGAAGCCTCCGTTCACACGTCTCCTCACGAGAAAGGTTCCTACGGGGAGGGAAGAAAGGCGGACAGAGGCCGTTTTGGGATTGAGATCCCCTGCGAACCAAGATTGCTTCTCCACTGGGAGGCTCATGAGTTCCTCCTCGGTTTCGCGCTGGAGGCGGCTCACGCGGTCGTTGGAGCCCTTGTTCTCCGGGGAGAGACTCAGCGTGGACTCCGAACGTTCCAGGGGCTCGTTGATGACTGTGGGGAGGGTGACGCTATCACACTTCATGAGGAGTCCGCCGGAAGAGTGCGTGTTGAGCGTGCTGGAGCCCACTTCTAGGCAGGGGTAGTTCCCTATGCACTTCTTGTGAAGGAGGGCCTGGCAGCGTTGGCAGCGGTAGCCCTGAAAAATATCCCGGCCATGAGGCGCTTGCAGCAGACGCAGTGAGTCTCTTCCTTAAAGGTCGTCATGGCGAGAACGTGTCCACGCTCATGGTTTTCTTTTGGTTCCACTACATCCGCTGCATCGTGAATGGCTCTCCGCCAAACCTCCCTGTCCGCGGGATTCCGACAAACCAGGAGCAAATGGGGCGTAGGATGTGGAACAATGCGGTGAAAGAGGGGGATGCTGTTTGGATGAGAAGGGGTTGAGGGCCCGATGCGGTAGTCACGTATCTTGACCGCAGTTCTGAAGCGGTAGCGATGCTGGAGCCACTTGGGCCGCGTACAGAGAATGATGATGGTGTCGAAGAGGAAGGCATAGTCTGAGAGCTTTGCCCCGAAGTTGTTCTCTGTCGTGAGCTCTCCCGCCTTCCGAAGACGGCCAAAGTCACTCAGGGTCACGCCTCGAGGTAACTGCATTAACTTAATCGTTCTTTCTACGCGGTAGATGAAGTTTAAGTCGTTTTCGTCTGACTGGACTTGCTGCTGGGCTTCTTCGTAGTCTCTCTTCCTCTCGTTCACCTTGTCGCCCACCTCACTCATTTCGGATGTGGCTCGCTTTAGGCTGGAGTACTCTGGGTGATCCTCTGGGGTTTGCTTTAAGATCTCTTTGAGGAGTAGGTGATACTGCAAGTAATCCATAAGAGAAAATAGATATTAGGTGATCATACATTTTAGAAGGAAATCATTGATAAATATTTTTTTCATGTTAGGGATATTAATATAATGTTTTTAAATGCATGTCTTATATTGGAAAAAACTAAATTTATAATGAAAATAATCACACATATGACAATATCCTAAAATAAACAGTCAAGCGCTTAATTATATAATTTCACTATCAATAAAATGTCATCAATATAAATTAACATGCTTTTACCTTTTATATTTCGATTCTAATTCAATTTTATCATTTCGTTATTCTTCACTTGGATGAGATTGAGGTTTGGTTGTATAAATAAGTGCTTTAGATACCGATTCATTTTTGATTAAGACCGTCTTACGGTAAAAATATTTCTAATTGATCTAAATTTGGCTTATATAAACCCTCCATATCAAAATATTGTTCATACACTTTTTACATCATAATTGAACATTTACTTATTCTTCTCTCCATGGGTTTTATAATATGTATGTGTACATTTTGAGTGCTGTGATATTACCTATTCACTCTACTTCATTTAAAACAAATACTGCAGTCTGTTGATTGACCACTACATATATAGAGATCTTAAGGCATAACGTATTATTCAGCAAGTGATTTTTAATTAAGGTTGATTTTATATAGAAACAGTTAAGAATGAGGGATGTTTGCTCAGTCATCATACAAACTTCATGGTTGTCTGATATGTCTGTAGACCTCTTTTACCGTGCATTACTACCCTCACGAACATGTATTATCATAAAGTCCATTGACAGAGTTTAAAAGAGCGAGAAAGGCAAACGCTTTGAACTACAGCAACCAGTCAGTCTTCTTGCTTTTTGTCATGTCCCGTGAATGCACACAACAACAACATGAATGGATATTCTTTCTTTTCATAGATCATTAATTAGGGGATTTCATGACGTTTACTTACCTTGAGGAAGCGTTGAAAGGGAAGAATCAAATGACTAGTGAGGGGAAATGTGGATGGCCGAGCCTTGGCCTGACACGCAGAGAGTTGAGCCCTTAGCTTTGGATCCTCCTTTTCGAGGGAGGTGATGTGGTCCATGGACCGGGGGAGGTGAACGCAGTAGTCCCCGTAGAGGCGGTCAATAATAGGGTTGAGACGAAGGAAAATATCTCCCACTGTGGATCCCTTCATATTGAGCCCTGTGAGGATCTCCGTGTGGAGGCGAATGAGCTCGTCCAACTTATAGAAGACGAGCTCTTTGTCACGGGAGGAGAGGAGAGAGAGCTGATCCCGAAAGACATCACGGACCATGATGAGATTCTCTAAATACTTGTCCTCGGTGTCGATGAGCTCGTTAATGGGAAGATCCCGCTTGGACTTGGATTTTAGGCTCGATCCGAATATTTCGAGGCTGAAAAGACATAGAGAAATTACAAATGACTTATCATGACTTATAAATTCCCTACTTGGAGCTATTAAGAGAAGATCTCCTTAAGCAAGAGACGCGAAAAAGCCTGTCCCATGCCATGTAGGACTCTACTTATTAGGAAAAAACTAATTACACATACACTAATTGAGCTTTTATCACTGAGTAAATATATTTATCTATTTTTATACTTTTCCTATTTTCATCTATAAGAATTGATTGAAGTGACTTCATAGAGATAATGATTGTAACAATAACAAAACAGGAACAATTATCTATCCTTTTAAATACCAATATCAGGAGACGGCTTTCATACTTGCAGCTTATCCTACCTACCTATGCTTTGTACCGCATATTTGTTATCTTATTTGTGGCCATTACCTAAATCGCTGTGTTTTGGGAGCACAAATTGTCTGATAGATGTTCTCGTAGTTATCATTGGCATCACTGTAGATTTCTTTGGCAAATGAATCGTAGATGTACTCCGTTTCTGCATCTCCATAGATCTCCTTCAATGAAGAGTAGATACTCTCCTCGTTCTTGATTTTCTTGGCGAGATTCTTTTCCTTCTTGGGGAATCCAGGGATGCTGAAGCGCTTGATGAGTGGGCAATGGCTCAGGGCGCTCAGGGTTCCTAACACATTCCCGATATCCTGACAGAGATACAAGTCCTCCGGCTCGAAGAAGTGTTCCTCCATGTCCAAATGGAAATTGGCGACAATGGCATGAAGGAATAGGAAGATATTGTGTCGACAAATAAAGTCCGAGGCCGAACGACCCGTTTGGGATTCTGGGGCGGAGTATATTACACGGGTCATGTCCACAGAGCTCGGATCCAGTGAATGAACCAACTGGCAGAGAATGACTCCATCCCTAAAGTGAATTATAACAGCAACATTAGTTAGGGAGGAGATTAACATTTCAATATAAAAGTTATTAATTCCTAATGGAAGCAGAACGGAATGATAATTGTTTGGATACTCTGATAAAATATGACATTAAAACAGTTGACGCGTATATCTATTATTTGAGAATACATATTTTTATAAATATCATCGAAAGATTATATTAAAAGTAAATATACATAATGAATAGTTGATATGAATTATGACGTCAAATCGCGCCAAAATTTCATAATCCTGATTCCATTAAATATTTGGCGGGTGAATTTAAAAGGAAGTGGATTATTACCTGATGAGGGCCACAAAGTCTGAGAGTTTTGAAGAAGAGTGGCTTTGTAGTACTTTATGTCCTGGTGGAATAACTTTAAAGTGTCCAAACCAAATGACACACTCCTTCCACAGCTCCATGTTTAGATTGCTCCCGGAGCTTCCGAGTCGTAGTCCTGAAAATAATAATTAAAAGATGTCGAGTGAAATGTAAGGTGAAACCCAGGGGCCTTGCCGCACACATCCACCTCTGAACTTGAATTGACACATTCAAGGCAAACTACTACTTCTACAATGATGATGATGATGAAGATAATAATAGAGTGAATATGTATGACGAAACGGAAGTAAGAGATTTGCGGTCGACCGTCGTTCCTCAACCGACGAAACGCTAATTGAAGAGGAATCGTTTAAGGAAGAAAAACTTGATGGGGAGGGAAATACATAGAAGGAGGAGGAAGTGCTCATTAAGAGCTGCAGCGAGGAATAATGGGGAGGAGAGGGATCAACCTTTAAAATGCAAGTGCTCTAAATGTCGGGGCTACTGATACATTATATATATGTACAAGCAATAATCATATACTAAAAAAGCCTCCAAAAAAATACAGATGCTAGTGAATATCATCCCTCTCGGTCTCTTTGAAAGCTGATCTTCTCAACCTTAAGGGTTCATCATTTCTCTGGAATAAAAATATAAGTATCATTTATTTTCTCTTTAAATACTTAAACCACAATAACAGGGAGCCATTTTACTATAAGTATTATTATGTGTAACACGTTCGTAATTACCTTGCTATTATTATTATTCTTTGAGGCCATTTCACAGACGGAAGAAATTGAAAGAAGAAAAACAACAACATCATACATTTAAAAACAATAATATCCACTTGGACATTTGACAGATGATTACATTCAATGTCATTTCACTCATCTGTATAGAATTACTATAGCAGCGGTCCTTTCATCTAGGTGGATATATATATTTCAATTTGATAAGAGGAAAATAAGCCTAGAGGGATATAGAACCCTGATCTGGTTAGGAAATTGAAAATGTCAGGAAATGATGGGATTAGAGTCTGGGGATTAAGTGCATATCCCTCTAGAAAACTCTCAATTTCAAACTCTTTCAATCTCTCAATAATGTGTAATTGGAAATTATTATGAACATTCATAAAAAAGTTGTTGATCTTTGGATCAGGGATTATTGGTAAATATATGTGTGACACTACGAAATTACGTTTTTAAACAGGATATTATTATTATTGAAATGCATTATAAGCCCAGGTATCTATATTCAATTTGAAAAAGGGCGGGAAAATCCAGCTCCTGTCTTAATCTTGCTATTTTTTAAATTAAAAAAACGATAAAAGAAAATCTATCAATAGGCATTTAGATGTAATTAAAAAGTTACCAACTACGATGTTTAGCCTTACTATTGGTATTTGGAGATGATTGACTTAAGAGTTGTTTTTAAGGTGGAGACTTAGCACATTGATAAAATACGATATTTAAAGTAAATATGGAGGAAATAGGGAGGCGTGCAAATTCATTTCCAACCAGTGAAATTGGTTGTATTTTTAAAATAATGTTTTTAAGAGTTTTTCCTCTACATTCTGGGTTGATAATAAATTGATGTATTAATAATGAAGTGTAATTGGATATATATATATATAAGTATTGAACCAATGGGAGAGTGGATATAAAAAATGTCTTCAATGATTATTGGCTATTTTGATCGCTTCGCATAATCCATTTCTTTACATTATTTTTATTTATTTCATAAGCACTAACAAAGATGTCAGGGGATTTGGGTGTATATACTTTAAGGACCAAGGTATCAACATCGAATGCGCAATTATGATATGAATCATCTACCTTATCACATCTACGTCGGGCTACACTAAGTAGATAGATGTCAGGGGATGAGATTATAGTATAGTAAGAAATATATAAAGCCATTTAAAATATGATGGTGGGCAATTTAGATGCTATTTCATTCACATCTTGATTCTTGTTTATTTATAAATACTATAAAGGAAGATGACAGAAGGGGAGAGCTAGCTCTGATTAAGAGAACAAAAGCTCAGGCACACAATCTCACGTTTACGTTTTATAAGGATTCTTATCAGTTATTTCCATATGCATACATGTGTTCATGGGTGACTATAAATAACCCTTTAAGGTCTCTGCCCTGAAGAAATGTGAAACAAAGAATACTATCAGTAGTATTGCCGACATTGAAGTGATTATACATGTTATCCACAATATGTATATTAAACCTGAATGGTACTTTTAATGACTTTATAACAAACTAAAGGATATTTTTTTGCCTATTTGGTTCGATAGAATGGCAGCTTCTGATTTGATATAAATAAGCATACTAGCATTGAAATTAGTTACTCGAACCTAGGATCTTATCATCAATGAGATAGATTAAAAATGACCATCCCTCTCGGGAGTATTCGAACCTACGCCCCCAACATTGAGAGATGAACACGCCTACACGCATATGACTATTGCACTAAAGGATATTCCAGATATAGAGACGATAGCATATAACTGATCCTATTATTGAAGTCATTTAAAGATATACACAACTAGTATTATTAGTAAATTTCCCTTCAATGATCTATAGCATATATTCATATTTAAGTTCTACAATAGGGAATCTGACTGCTGGATCGCGGTCCGGACCCAGACGCCGTCCTATACGACGGACCCAGGCATATAACCATTGAATCGTTACGGGATTTTAAATTTCGATGGAAAGCTTCTTTTCAAAAACCAACATAAATTTTATAAATTCCTATATATATAAATGAATGTTTTTAAAGCGTACTTTATTTGAGTTTGCAGTCAGGTGTGATTGCATGCCAACTCCTAGGCATTTTCAGTATAATTTGAAACTAAAATCAGAACCCCAATTAGACGTCCTTTTGCTTCTAATTATTTTCCCCTCAAAGTGAAGCTTTTTGCACATTAGTTGAATCCATAGATATATAGACATGGAGGGCTTATTGGATTGTTCAGAGGAATACGTCATATTGCCCAATATAAAAATCTTTCTATCTATATATCAGCTTATGATGACTAGTATAAATTACTTTGTTTATATTGGGCATAGGCAACAGCTGAACACTATTTCTCTGCTATTGAAGGGAATAAGCTCTTTATATCTATATGGTTGAATCCCTCATTTCTCCAATGTAATCTACTCCCTCACATGACGTCATAATTCCCATCTTATGCTGAATTGAAAACAATGCTTGTTGCTTCCCCACATAAGTTTAGAAAGAAATGAACGCCACGATGTATTTAATCAAGAGTATATAATTTGCATTTCAACCAAGAGTGCAAACATTTGCCTTCATCATTATCATCTGTGCCTATTTCACAAAACCCTCTGTCATACAGAGGGGAAAACCAAGAGCAGATGATACGCGGATTCCTTGATAGCTCATTATTATTAATTATATCATTATTAAAGGATCAGGCTCCTCATTAGATGGAGAAATAGATGCGAAAAATATCAATTGCAAGGAAAAATCTTTTGTGCTCAACTTTCTAAGGGATGAGTCAACAAAAGTAGTGAAAGATTATCACAAAAGTATAATTAAGCATGCCATGATTGAATGCCAGAGCTTAGACATAAAATTACGCTTTCATATTTTATACTAATTCGACTAATAGAATATGCTATTCAATCAATATATATGTCAAGTAATATCAAAGCAACATAAAATAAAACTTACGTGTCATGATCCTTTATGTAGGGACAATTTATCAGTTAATTCTCATAGTAGCCCATTTAAACTCTCACTGACACACAAGCACAAGCACTCACACATTCATACAAAAGCAAGATCACTGCTTAATAAAAGGCTTCTTCTCTACTGTAAAGGATCTCTCTATGGAAGAAAGTACGAGCAGAGTACTCTTGAGGCCTGTACACAAGGAATACCACTGAGGAAATTGAAAAGAAGTCTACATTTAGCAGAGAGAAGAAGAAAAAAATTACCTGTCCGCTCCTCTCCCCTGGCTTGCCCGGCCTCTTCCTGCGCCCGCCCTTCCATCTACTGCCCTGACCCTTTGTAGAAGAGTACATAAATCATTATTCGTTTTACCTACCTATATATATATATATATGTATGTAAGTAGTATATTGCAGGAATCAAATGCTTCTTGATGTTATTTAAAATCCTTCTTCTTCACAATGTATTTGCAATACACTTAAAGGGAATAATAGGAAATGGAACGGGTTCTACAGGGAGCACTCTATGCCGCCCCCCCCCCATTTATTGCCATCATTATAACACAATTAAATGAGCAAAAAAAAGACACTCACACACACACTTCTTCGTTTCCTGTCCTGTTATTGATGGATGTACAAGTGTGTGTGTGTGTGTGTGCTTGATTGGGAGGGGATCCCAATAAGACTCATTCAAATAGTGACCTTCGACGTAACTTGAGAAACATGGCAAAATTCATCATCATGTTGTAAGGGAAAGAAGAAGTAAGAATAAATTCCTTAGCGATTTGAGAGAGATAAGAAATGCACTTATAAAATTAATCTCTCCCTCTAGCTTTGCCTGGATGGTGGACGACGAGGAGCTTGGTTTGGAGGCATGCATTGGAACTCTTTCTTATCTAAGGATGCTTTAATCAGGCGTCACGTGATTGACTTGTACGAAGGCTAGTTATTCAAACGCATGGCGGGAAAAAGAGCTGTTAGCGTTAGTGTCAAGTCAGACGCCGAAAATTTGAGGCACTGGGTAAAGGACTATTAAGGAAACGTATATTTATAAAATGCAAATAATAAACACGGGCTCTGATTCGACAAAGTCCTGGGGTAATTGTCTGGCCATGGCCATTAGATAGGATCGTCCTTGACTTAAGTATATTTTGAAGAATGTAAAACTACTATAAATACAGGCTTACCTAAGGTAAATTCAAATAAATAAAAGTTTAACTATCAAAATTAGTATAAACCCTACAAAAATCAAAAAAATAAACCCCTTAAACAGGTATCTTTTAAGACAATCCCATTTTCCTTTAAAAAGATCAATAATTTTGGGAGGGTTTACATGACATCGAATGGGTGGTCATGACATTCTTTGAATCTCTTAACGTAATTTTATTTGTTAAAGGGTAGGATCTGACCCAGTATGGATTATGATCGTACTTTTAATCCCAATTGGAATTGAACAAATGATAAACCTATATCCATATTACGACTTTAGCAACCTAGTTATCTAAGCTATTACCGATCACTATCGGTTTATCTATCTCCTTTACGAAGATGCTCCTATTCTACTTTCGAATGGTGGACCCGTGAAAAGCCTTACTATCTGGAAGCTACAGGTGAGTCCACAAAAAGTCAACGAAGGATTAATATAAATTGTTTTCGTAATATCTCAATCGAATGCATAGGATTTTATTTGATAGTGTTGGGATCATAAAGTAGTGAAGAGCACTCGACATTATATTCTTATGGTAAATCCTTTATAAAAAAGTATTGAAAACCATTCATCATTGCGCCATACCAAAAGGCCAAGGATTGACCTATTATCCTTTCGAGTATTTTTTTTCATTAAAGGCGAGCGCCTAGAGGGTCATTTTTCTTCATCCATATTTCTCACTCAAAACAGACTACCGAAAATTGATTATTAGGGCTATAAATCTGCATTCATCTAAAAATTAATGATGATAATTATTCAAAAAAGTAAAAACACATTATGAGGAAGGAGTAAGTACTTCCTTGCTCATTGTATTTATGCTTTTATGGAGCCGGTATGTTATGATGGTTGTTATTGAATAAGTAAATACACTTATGAGCTCCTCATTAGCTTCTTGAGTGATAACAACACATAACAAGCGCACGCTTTTATGCATATTGACTGTCAAAGGGTTATATTGTACTTTTTCAAACAAGGACTTTAGGGAAAAGGTAAAGGTATAACCGTCTTCATCTCAGACGTCACGGGCAATCGATACATCACTATAACAGTCATGTATATTGTGTTATTACATGAATAGAACTGGCATTTAGTGGCAGAAAAGTCTACTGCGTATAACGGGAGTCCTTAGCGAACCGTGCCAATTTGCACGGTGTTTAAATAAACATAAGTCTACCAGATATACGGAGATATCAGGGTTTTTAGAAAATCGAAAAAAACATCTGCCATAAAAAAGTTTCACGTTTACTTTTCTACCTATTGCTCTTCCGATGACACATACCATGCAATCGGAAGTCGTATTAGGTTGTTTCAAGCTAAAAATGATCAATGGTGGGGTAGCGTCAAAACAACAAAATACTGAAGTAATATCCATAGTCCAGGCTATACTTATTTTAAATAAGTTCTCCAAATGGATCACAATTCAAAACTGCAATAAATAAAAAAACAATATACCAATATTAGCGCTTCACACTCACACTTCTACGGTAAAACTCTACCTATCGATATCAATAATATAAATCAAACATTTGGTAGCGATATTAGGTGGTTTTTTAACTAAAAAAGATCTGTATCAGAAGAAGAAATCTATCGCCAGTAATAGGGATCTACTGAATTTTAATGGGTAGTCCCAGCTTTGGTTGTTTTTTAAACAGACTTTAACAACCAAAATAATCAGGAAGGAGAATCACATTTTGTGAGACCATGAAACTACTTTATCAAAATTACATGAATAAAACTATGAACAAAGACGTAGACTGCGGATAAATAAATTATTTATTGACCTTAGTGTCTTTCTAATAAGTATATTTAATGAGTACATCGTTAGTAACCGTCAATTTACCATATTATTATGAGCATTTATATGAAACCTTGATGGTTAACAACTCTTAATTAACGGTACTTTTTTATTAGTCATTCTTCTAGAAGCATATATTTGGACTTCTAGTTATGTAAAACTAATAATATAAACGGTTTATTTATTGCTTGCAAACATGGTTAGGCACAAACCAACATTTCTTATGTTGATTGTTCCGCTCCTCGTTTCTCCTTAGTCACACCCATGTTGTTATATGGGTTTGGCATATATGCGGTACATGTATGGTAATATAGGTAATAGGACCTGACGTGGGCAAATAAAACCGTAGAGAGCTAATTTACTTTTACCTATAAGCATATATTTTGTGTCAGCTGTCGAGGGATAGCCGCTTAATGATATTATATAACAATATTTAAACATTATTGTTAAATAGTAATTTAATATTATGAGTACTTATCATATGATGATATGAAATAAAAAGAATACATAATATTGAATAATAATCATCCAAATATATAACTCAGAGAGTGCAAACCTCCGCCGTCACGGGGTCCTTATGAGCCTTCCGAGGCGGATTTTTCAGGACTGGGGTGGCGTAGAGGGAAGGGGGAGAGTTCCCTCGACGGAAATTCCGAGAGGAAGACGCTCCCGGCACCGATTTCACAGCACAGCGACATCTATGGCAGAGTAGGTAATTGAAATATTTATTATTTAGCTCATTTGGCATTTAATTCTCACTCAGAGAAGGCAAGATTGATCACTTGTTTCTTTTGGTATTTCCAACAAAAACAAAAGAATTTATCAGAATCGTTTAGTACTTTTTGAGTTATCATGCGACAAACAATTAACCAACAAACAACGCCAGTGAAAATAGAGGCATGCTATACACTCAGAGAGTGTGTACCTCCGCCGATCCCACAAACATTCCTATTCAAAACATCTCCCTTCACACGCCCGATTTTCTATATCCATCATTGTTTCCTCTCTGTTAGCTCATTGCATAGGAAAAAGTGATCAGAGATGGGAAGACGGGAAGAAGTTAAGCTACGCCAATGGTTTAACATAGTCCTGAGTGCTATATGAACAATAATCGTCAATGAATAGTTTTTTAGCGTTTGTTCTTTCTACTCCCTGAATAGAGACCCATTTCATTATTATAGTACATAGTAGTATTTGCTCATTTTGCCTATAAAAAAGCACTTAGAGCCAAAATTTAATCACTGTTACTTTTGGATTTGCAACTCTCACAAAGTTTCATTCGAATCTGTACAGTATTTTTGAGTTATCTGCTGACAAACAACCAAACAAACGTAGTGAAAACAATTCCATCCTTCGGCGGATATTAATAAAACAATGAATTACGACATTGTAAAAAAATAATATACTATTAATTCAATAATACGATCACTGAAGATTGTTTGATTTGACTCCAAACAGCTGAGCACTATAAGTTTTTCTGCGAATCACATTCGGATGTTTGAATACTTCTATACAGGGATCTCAAGTTTGGAGAGAGATAGAGTTCAGGGTGAGGAATTAGCGTGTGACAGTGATAATTTGTTGCATGCGAATCTTTGCGTATGGGAAGGCTGTGTACCCACGCAAAATGCTGAGACTTGAGATAATAAGATGCTACTACGTGGATTATGAAAGAATAACATTTCCCATAAGCTCAGTGACAGGGTTCAAAAGTATTGAAATGAGTTTAGGGAGAAGGATTTTATCAGCGATACAGCAGGGATTTGATGGCAATGGGAAGCCACTCTAGCGTGTGAGCTGAAATTGCCTGTGCACACGTGCCAAATGACCACTGAGTGAGCCTTTAAAAATATATTTATAAATAAAAACGAACAAACAGTGATCCATATCATTTACAAATAAACAATCATTTAATTGTCTCTATCTTATGTATGTTGAAGTGTGCTCAAAATATGCTTTTAGCAGAGTTGTAAAAAAGATATTGAAATATCTAAATTGTCGAATCCTCAACGTTGAACTAGCGTTTCTATTGATCAATTGTCCGTGGATCATTTAGAATAGGTCAATTGGCGTAATATAATTATTTTTTAATCCACTGTAGTAATACGGTTCGGTAATACACAACTTTGTTTAATTCCTATATTACAAACATCTCATTGGAACATAACCCGGTATCTGCAAGGGGCATACTTATTTATTTAGATGATATTAATCATTAAATTCGAATTATAAACAATATTCTAAGTTGAGTCTTGTAATATAGTCTAAATCAAAAAATACTTCCTATAAAAAAGTATTATAGGAAATGGGGAAGGGCATTATTAAATCATCCTTTTTCTTCAACTTAACTCAATTTAACAATTTTTTTCTCTCATGATGAAAAAGTGGTATTATTTAAATATTTAATACATATTTAATCTTATTTAAAAAACGCTTGATGATGCAATGCATTTGTCTAAACATGTTTTTAGTATTTCTTCCTCTTCTTAAAAGGGGGAATGGCTATTAGAAATATTACGGATATTCTATATATAGCATATCCATTAGTCGAAAATGTATTTGAATGATTCCTTCAAAAAATTAAGACACTTGTCTAATAGTCTTTATTTGTAAATACACAAAAACACAAGCTGTCTACTGAAAAAATATTAATGTTAAAGACTGCCGCTGAATTCCACCTTTGATAGATTTTTATCTCAATAACTTCTTATCAAAAATATATGTGAGAAAAAAAAATGTATTTAAATATATATTAAATAGCCATTTAAAAAACTTAAATTTACTTATACTTGAAATAGATAATTCATTTGAAATGATCAAGGTATCAATTGAGTCAGCCAACTATTTTTTTAAATTGCAAATACATAAATATATGTATACTTAGCTTGTTTTCCGTAAGGTTTTAAAAACTACTTCTTTTATTATGTTTTTTTTTACATATTGGTAAACGGTAATGAAATGAATGTTCATAGGACATTAGACCATTTATCTAATGGATCAAAGGGTCTTAGGTACATCACTATGAGTAATAGTATCGTAATAACAGTCTTTTCAGGTTCTGCAATTATAGAATACCTTTCTTTTCGAGTTTCGACAATTATTTGTAAAAATGATATGGTTAAAATCGATGGCTATACAAGTAGTTGACTGCAAATAGTTGATCAAAGCAACAATTATTTATTATTATTAATAGGAAAATAAAACTGATTAATATATATTATTAAAAACCTGATCTTAAGTTTTCATTTCATCAACTATAATACCTATAATAAATGTATCAACTGGAAAAAGTACAAAAAAGGAATATTAATATATTTAAGAGTATGAAATAATAATCAACACCTACATAAATATTTAAACTTAAAGTATCCTCAAAATAAACTTTCTTTGAACGAATATTAAACCCACTTAGATAGGAGAAGACATCTGAGATGTCCACAATTGTTTAATCCACTAAGTAATGGCTAAGCAGATCCGCTATACAATGCGATATGCGGAAATCTTTTGATTCTTTAGGCGTATTGATATATAATGCTCCCAAAAAGTCTACAGCTCCCTCCTCTAAAAGTTGAAGGATTATGCAGTTGTCATCTCTTATGAGTATGCCTAATGGTTTGTCATACTCATACCATGCTCTATTTATATCCGAAAGATAACGTTTTGATCATTTGATTGATCTTAACATAAACATATAAAGAATATCAATTTTCATTAAGGAGTACATTACAGGAAAGTATATACAATAGAACTAAAGAAACTCTCTAAAAGATGATTCTTCAAAAATAGAGATATACACAACAAAGAAGAACAAATAGTTTAAGTGATTAGTATCACACTCATTATTGGAAATGATCTATTCGTTTAATTAACAAATGAAACTGCGGTCTCCTTGTGATCGGTCTGCCCCTGAGGCAAATATCTCCTAGGTGTGTGTAACTGATCACACACTCTTCCTCCTGACATTCATGGCGTGCTCTAGGTCGTAAAAAATCAGAGAGCCATGTTTTTTTTCGACGACAATGCCCATCAAAATATTTATATATCTCCTTTGTGTATGTGTCATTTGATATTTTATATTGCCAAAGCTAAGGCCTGCATAGGGGATTAATAAATGGCGTTTGCTCCCACCCCAAGCATGTATGATTGACCAATTAGTTACGGCATCCATGTGTCCTAACACCCTATTGAGTCCTTGCCACGTAGTCGTTGGTGTGGTGATTTAAAGATAAACTGTTGGACTGACCATGAAGTATTGCTCCCACTCCTACAATCCTTATACAATTAATGACTAAGATTTCATCGTTGAAGAGTTTATATACCAAAATTATGCAAATAAATGACCTCATGTCTTGTAAGCAAATACTAATGTTATGACAGGAAGGCTTCAAACGACTCTTATATACATATAAAGTCCAATATAAAGAATGAAAAAGAAACATTCGCTCAAACGATACTCAATTTTGTATATTTTAAAGAGACTTTATTGATACATATCATAAATTTATACAAATAGACATTAAAGCTATATAAATTTAATCTCCAATTTTAAAATATTTATAGTTTCTCTTGTGATTATAAATGATTGTCTGCATTATTTGATACTTAAAGCCTTGTGCCACTCATCAGTACTAATTAATTATTCCATAAAAATATTATAGAATTGCGCCAAATGCTTTTTAAATTATTGCCGCTCCTTTTTTCCGCAATCACGATACATAAAAGTTGTACATTAAGAGTTGTCCTCTGTTGTGATGCATAAGGATGCTTTCTTTCCATCTGTTGGTTTCCCTGATTTATGGCATCCCTGCTTGATTCATTCCGTGACCACCTCCAGGACCAACGGCTGAATAAATAAACAATGCACTCTTGACAACAGGGAAGCAATTGTAGAAGGAGCGATTAAGATGAACCGAGAGCAAAAAAATACATACAAAAACATCCAGGTGGTCCCTTGGACAAAGAAATAAAGAGAAAACAAATAACAACACTATCTCAGAGCACTTTAAAAGTAGCAGACAAAAACGGATGTTCTGCTGAAATAGAAATGTATTTTTCGTATTTGTTTTGCATGATAAAAATTTATAATTCAATATGTCGTTTATTTTTCTTGAGAAAACAAAGTACATACACTTTGAATTTGTGACAAGTAATTTATTTTACAAGCAAAGTAAGAAAATACAATTTCTGAACTTTTGGACAAGAACTTATTAGTGGGCTAAAGTATACATATTGGTTCTTTTTGAAAGGATATCTGATATGAAAGTAGCTGTAATGTATCATAATACCAGAAGGACCAATATACGAACAGACAGACAATAATAAATATATTCTAATTAAACATATTAATTAAAACTTTGGAAGGAAACATTTGTTTAGTTCGGATCAAAGAGCCTGAAAACAATTTTTATATTAATTGTTTCAAAAACCGATTACGAACATGATCCCTTTTTTGTGATTCTGTACTAGGGTCAAAACTATTTCATATAGAAGTAATTTGCAGAGGTAATTTATTCTTCAATTATAATTAAATATATAAACGTTTAAAACTTTATTCTCAAACTATTTTTGCTTTCACATCGAGATGTCGCTTTTTGTGGTTTAGAATCGATTCCAAGGCTCACTTTTGGTTCCAAGGCGTTAACTCTCTATATTTATGATGTAAAAACTCACAGAAATATGATTACGTCCATGGATATATTCATGTCTTAATAAAGAGTAGAATACTATGATTTTAAAAGTTGTCCCATTTATGCTTAACCTATCGTGTTACTTAAGTCTTTTTAGACTCCACACTCGTGGATTTGGAGATCTCAAACCGAGTCGGACTCTAGTAAATGCAAAGTTATTTCTTAAGAAATTAGTTTGCTCTAACAAAGTCTACTGTTGAAATAGGGATCATAAATTTTTAAATCTCTATAAACAAATGGCAAAAAATAATAGAAATGGTGTCTCATTATAAACTTCCTATAATAAACAGTATATTCTTATGTTCATTTATGCTATTATACGATTAATTAAAGTTTTAATGCAAAGAATTGATTTATAGGGCCTTTCTCATATCATTTTAATTACTTATTTAACTAGAGGCATGTGTACACTCAGAGAGTGCAAACCTCCGCCGTCACGGGGTCCTTATGAGCCTTCCGAGGCGGATTTTTCACGACTGGGGCGGCGCAGAGGGACGGGGGAGGGTTCCCCTCGACGGAAATTTCGAGAGAAAAGACGCTCTGGCACCCAATTTCAAAGCACAGCGACATCTATTGGCAGAGTAGGCTAACTTGAAATATTTATTAGTATTTAGTCGTTTGCATCTTAAGCTGCACTCAGAGATGCCAAAATTGAATCACTGTTCCTTTTGGCATTTCCAACACCTCCAAAAGTTTCATCCGAATCCGTTCTGTGCTTTTTGAGTTATCCTGCTGACAAACAAACCAACCAACCAACAAACTAACAAACCAACGCCAGTGAAAATAATACTCCTTCGGCGGAGGTAATAATGATGTATTAACCTTTCAAAAAACAAATTCAATAAACTTTTCTTATACTTACTTTCCTATTCAATGTCGTTTATGTAATATGATATATATAAATTTTGAGCCATTGCGTCAAAATTCCTTGCAACAACTAGAAACAATTTAAAAACCCCTCCTCAAGATTTTGAGGGAATATATAAAACAACTAAAATATACTCATATTGAGCCTATACTTCTCTTCGAACTTTTTATTTCGAATCTTCACAAAGCTTCTATCAAGACGAGAGCCATGGAATTATCTCTCTCCAGCTGTAAAAGCTTATTAGCGGAGCACTTAGTCACGGGGGATCTCATCAGAGAAAAGGAACTGAGGGGGATCTTGATATCTGGAGCAGTTCGTTATTCGGCCCTCAGCATCAAGATCCATGGACGTCGGGAGCGCAATGGAAGGTTGATGGCGAGCTGGTGAAGTTCTACCTATCCAGCTCTGTGAATGTAAAGAAGCACCTCAAAATGTTTATGAGTTTTTACATAAAATTGTGATTTTTATCGTTTTGACTTTTTAATTTGTCCGTTTTGTTATGTTTTTTGGTGAGATGTGTTACCTTTGTTTATTTTATTTTTTATCCTAATCTGAGATGACTTTTTTGTTTAATAATTTAAACTAAATGTTAATTAATATATGTACTTATATACAATTACACAAGATATCAATAAAGTCTATTAATAAAATCTGCATAATCAAATAAAGTTGTAGCCACATCCATTATAAACCTTCATGAATGGTGTTAGTATATTATGTGAACAAATGAAGTTTTTATAATAAATATAGGTTGTTCTTTTGAGAGTTATGAATTAAAATAGTGGTCAGAAAAAAATATAAATAAATAAAGTGTAAAAATAAACAAACTCTCTTATGAATTGTGAGTATATTTAATAATATGCATGATTATTCAAGTAGGAGTCTCATACTCCGACACATATAACAATGGAAACCCTTTATGAATAAAAATGTAGTGAACGGCGTATAAATAAAAACGTAAACAAAAAAAATGAAACTGACTTGTCACTTGCCGGACTGATGCCATTAATAATAATGGGCAAATAATAACACTGCAATATGTTTGATGACGTCACAATAATATTAAAATGATTGACGTTTCACTATTCATGAAAACATGAAATTAACATACCTTGTATTATACATATATACCATGCTACTTACAAAAAATCTATAATCAGAAATGGCTGCCAAATAGTGTATTAACAGGAAACGACCGGGACACCTTTTTCTCCGGGACCCGGCCGGGACTTAAATTTTCAAGCCGGGCCCAAAACTGGGCCGGGACTTTATATATATTTTCGTTCCTTCGACATTTTGAATTGAGATGTTTTTTTTTAGAAAAGAATCTCCAAAAAAACTTACGACATTTTTTTTTTTAGAAAAGATCTCCAAAAAACTGACGACGTTTTTTATAGAAAATAATTTAAAAAATTGACGAGGTTTAAAAAAAAAAGAAATTTCCAAAAAAAGTGACGAAGTTCGTATTTCGAAAATTCCTTTCTAAAAAAATCCTCACTTTTGAAAATTATTTTCTAAATAAAATTTATGAATGACAAACAAAAGAAATATTGAAGTTCCGGCCCGTTGTCCAAAAAATTGGGACACAGGGCCGGATCGGAACTCAAAAAACAGCCGGGTACCCGGTCGTTTCCTGGTATTTATATATCCCTCCTTTACATTGTTTATTGTATTGTCCTCATGTAGGCAGTCTCATCGAATTATATCGTTCTTAAACTACTCCTTCTTCATAATTCCTTTCTACATTTAAAGGATAACAAGTCTCATGTTCATCGTTCCCTGTAGGAACTTTTGTATTAGAGGGAAAATATATATATATATATATATTCTTATCGGGAGCTTTAAAAAAATTAGGTGAATTTATTATTGCAGGGTCACGACTCTGAACAAAAAGTGATGATTCTCACGTCGTCCTCAAGGATTAAAGACACACGCCTTCGGCTAGTGGAGCACAACTATTCCTTTAAAAGGAATGCAATGAATTTCAATGGAATACAATGATTCAGACTCACGTAAAAAAGGAAGCCAAAGCACTTCTCATCATTACTGACTATTGAAGATGTCAAGAATGAATCCTGTGGACTTTATTTCTTCCATTTTGGGGTCGGATGTTAAGTCATAAAAGGGAATTTGAGGCCCTGGGCAAATAATTATTTTGTAGTCCTCTTTACTCAAAAGATATATTTATAATATAATAATTTGAAACAATGAGTAGCATGGCCTCGAGACCCGGCCAATTGTCCGCCTTGCTCATCTAGGTAATACTACATATCTCTGATTAAGGTAGTCATAGACACTCCACAATTATTTTCTCTGGGCTTCCTCTTATGCATTTTTAACTTTATGCCCGTGACGTCATCGCATCTTATTTGATAGAAAATATTTGAAAACTCTTTAGCTCTCTGTCCGTCCCTGGGCTTATAATTTTGGTAGAGTAGGCAATTCCCTAAGACTTAATTATTCAGCACTTTGTTGAGTATTGTTTCGAAACTTTATAGTATCTATGAACCCAAGTTAGCCCAAGCAATGATTTTCGCTTGATATTAGGTCTGATATTCTTGTGCGGATGAGGCGTATTTTCATGCCTATAAAATATCTGATTAATCCAAGAGCCCCTTCAGACGCATGTACCCTTAGCTGCAGCCTAGAAGAGCTTGTTCATTTATCCGTCCCTGAGGACTGCGTCTGTGTTTAGAACGTTTGTATTCATTTCTACAAGGTGTGATGCAATACTGCAGTGCTCAATCTTACAAAACTACCAATGAATGTTGTATGTAAAACCGGTTATACATATAACAAAATCAGAGTTTTAGGTGGTGAAGAAGAAACTCCCTTTTCTATAAGAATCCGAGCCATTTGCGATGACGAGAGTGCAATCCATTGAATTGCATCACAACTAAAATATACATTTTTGGTGACGTAACAAAGTAAAGCTTTTTACATAATAAATAATCTTTGCTTCGACAATAGAAATGCAAAAATATACAGAGTATTCATAAGAATTTATGCTTTCGAAGGAAAATACCCTCCCTTTGTGTATGTACAAAATATATTCTTACAAAAGATTCCTCTAAATTTCAAACTTGCAACCAAATGGTAGAAATCACACACCTATATACAATGTGTAAGCATCTACTTAACTACACTTTAAAGAATCGGTTTCTAACAATAGATCTGTTTGAAAAAGGAACCGCTGTACTTCGCCTGATGGGGGCTTCTATCAAGAGAGAGTTTCAATGTCGTTAAGACTTATCAATGAGATATTCCCATCTAGTAACTAGGGAGTTGAGCGATGAAACCTATTTATCTATAGTGAACTTATTATTTTATCAGAACCCATTGAGATTGCTTTCCTGATAACGAGGATGATACTGTTACTAATGTTCTTCGCATTGAAATATTTGATATTCTCATGATATACAAAAAAGTTACAGTATACAGATTTTGTTGTATTTTGATTCATAACATGTACTGCAACTATCAATTAATAGATCTAATTAACATTACCACAATAAAGTATAACAATAAACACCAGGTCGAAGAGATCACAAATTATTTCAGAAATCAAATCCACAACGTTTTTCCCCTATGGACTCCAGGAAAAACTAATAGAGGATCAGCTAACGTATAATATGGCTTCACAATCGTGAGATCTACTCATATTCTAGTCCGTGATTTTTTTCAAGAATAAATAGCCTTAAATATATTTATATATATATATTAATCTTAATATAAGGACATGAAGGTCTTTATTATTTTCTAAAAGAAATGAGAGGGGCGTTTTCCCGCCAAAGATATTTGAATATTTTCTCTTTTTTCTTGGTATGCAGACACAGGAAGACAATACAAGCCTGAGTTAGCAATAGTATCATATTATGTATGTATATATATAAGAAGGAGTGTCTTAATCTGATTATACATTGTAACTTAATCCGCGTGTCCAGTGGAAATACTTGATATTGGAGGACCTTCACAGTATTATAGATGATTTAAGCATTTTATTCATATTCAGGGATTAGTATCATGGCGTATGCACCCTTTATTGTGACGTCATAAATGAAGTAGGCTATTATTTCGGCCACTGAACAAGGAGTCATTTAGCCCCTTACTTCATCATATACGGTATTTCTTACAAATAAACATGGAGAGAAGCGGCCAAAATCATATCCTTCTCTTTCTTTGACGTCACAGTAAATGCCTGCATACATCATAACAGTGAGCCATATTAATAGGAATAACAGAAAGGCAATGTTTGCAAACTCACCAGGACACAAATTTTCTTCAGTTGGTAACTCCCTCTTATATGTATCTTTAGTGGGAATGATGATTCATTTGTCGTCAGATGCCGCAAGATATACAATAATTATTTCCTGAGCCTGAGCATTATCTAAGCAATATTAATAATTGATTATGCAAGAATGATTTACAAATGGCATGGATATAGGTCCATGAGGACAGAAATTAATGTTTTTAAGGAATATATTCTTCTCTTTGAATATTTTATGTAAGGTATTGTTTGAATTTTTTAGGGGGGGGGGGGATTTTTGGATTGAAAAGGAAAGTAAAGCACAAGAGGCATCTCCATGCTACTAAAAAACGTGAAAGTATATTATGAAGAAACTCATTCTGTTTAATTAATAGTCATTTGTCGTTGTAAATGGATGTATATATATATATATATACATATATATATATAACATATAAGTTCCTGAATTTGGTGGTGTGAACTTCAGTAATTAAGTTAAATAGACAACACTTTGCCAAGCTACGATGATTAGAAAAAAATAATGGTATATTACTTTGATTTTTATTATTATGACATACAAAAATAGTAATTCTTATAGAACGCAGTTAATTTTGTTGAACGGTATTCAGTTTTGTGTTCTGTCCAATAGTCTTAGTTCTTTTAATGTTAAAGTAAATATATTTATTATAAAAGTTGCTGAATGTAGTGTGGAGTGAACTTCGGTAATTAATAGTTAAATAGAAACCACTTTGTCAAGCTGTGATGATTAGAAAAACAAGTAGATATTATTTGATTGTTCTTAATATTGCATACAAAATAGTAATACTCATTGAACGCCGTTAATTTTGTTGAACGATATTCAGCTATGTGTTCTGCTTAATAGTCTGAGTTCTTTGTAATATTCTGGTAAATAGGCAATATAAAATATTTTTTTGTATACCTTTCAATGTGATATCTTGAAGTGTATGCTTTTCTTTTTTTATTATCCATATAATAATTCACCAATCTCTGTCCGTCTGTCTGTCCTCGCGCTATCTCCTCCCACATTTATGGTCAGATTTGAACTTTGAAGGTACCTATGGAATCCTTGGGTCAAGACAGATCTAATAAAACTATTTGCAAAGTGATGGGAACAGAAATGAATTTTTTTTCAGACCTTGTCTGATTTACTTCCTACTTTTCAAGGTAAAGAGAGGAAAAAAGAAAAAGAGGAGGATTAGAGAAATAGAAAAGAAAAAGCATCTCATGTGACTTAAAACATATTCTTTGTACAAAGTCAAACTTTTTATGAGGAATGTTTGTACAAACAGAAAATTATTTTCTCTCTCCTCCTCTTATATTCTTTAAGGTCTGTTTCACTCCACAAACTAGCACCAAAACCTACCCATACCGAAGGGCGAACATATGGCCGCCGTAGGCGCCCAAATATGCGAGTTGTTTAAATCAAATATAAAATGGCCGGAATGAATCAATTTTCATTGAACAAATGTAATCACTATAATATTTGTTTTTGTTTTATCAGGAAGTTTAAAGTTTTTTCATGATATCAGCTTAGACTTTGGTCTCGAGGTATACATAATTACATTGCCAGTAAGACACCATTAGCAGATTACCCTTTATTTAAACCAAGAGAACGACGTGTGCACAGAGAAAAGACAATTCCTCAGAGTTCTAATTGAGTAGACATTTTATTATTTGAATATATTTTAGAGCTAAAATATATTAAACTATTATCAAATACGCTTAGCCGTTTAGCTAGATGTTTCGTGTGTTACTCTCCTGAACTTGAACATGAATTTTAACAATAGTACAGACGATAACATGACCGAGTTGATGTTGTTTAAATGGTACTGTTTAGTATGGTTTACAGGATACAAGATGGCGTAGCTATTCGGATGCGTATGCCGTAGTGATAAGATATAGCTAATAGCCACATCTAATCATATGTAAATGGCAATTACCATATCACTTACATCTTGGATTTCATGCTTTAAACATTAAAAAAGTTAATTAATTGTTAATTGCTGAAATTATTCATTATTTGTATTATCCTCCATTTATATTTACAATATATTAAAACGAGTATGTAATTAATTGTATACCTAGATTGTACAAAAGGTATACATTTTTCGTTTTGTTAGAATGAGATTTTTTTCCCCCGGTTTGTTTTGATGTGGTTTGAGTTAAAGATGACTCTAACAATATATTTTTTTTACATTCTTACCATTTTAAAAAATCCTTTCAAAGTACTGGGGGTCCCTCTTATCTGATATGAACCTTTATGGACGGCGTCTTAAAAAAAACTCTTGTTGGTGGGGGATTTTGACTACAGAGAAGGTTTTTAAAATTGCATCAAGTCTTATATATAGTTTTTGTATAGACGCACAAGAAGCTTTTGTGAGGCGATAAGGGAAACAGATGAGTTTGATGGAGTTTAATTTATTTGTGGTCAACACTGATTCATTTTTCATGCGTAGATGAACTCATTTTACTTTTGTCTATGTTCTTCAAAAGGTTTTAATATTCCATTAATGAGGTAACAAAACATGTACGATGTATGAATAATATGGGGACGAATACTAAATACACATTGTTTCCAGTTATCAATAGTCTATTGTAGCATATAGATTTTCCACTAGAATCAGTATAGAGTTTCTTTCTGTTGCCAGTGTGACGTCATTAAAAATGACCGGAGGCCGAGTGTCGCTCTATTTGGCAATATGATCGGCAATACTTCCTATAAGGTAGTAAAACATGTCCTGTATGAGCGCTCCTAAGGATTTTAGATGAGATAATTTTACAGTCAGGGGCGGTAAGGGCACGGGAGTACCCGACTATTCCCGGTGGGCCGTTGGCCCAAGAAAATTAAACGGCCGTTGACAGCCTACCATGAAAGATGGGGCATGTATAAGGCCGGCGAGGGCATTAATTGTCCCGGTGGATAAATTCTTCAAACTCCGTTCATGGTTGTTTTATATCACACGAGGCGTTTTAATACTAACATTGATTGGTTTATTGCAGAGTCTGGTCAAACCACAGCGTCACCTACAAGCCAAATATATGTGCTATCGTACTACCCAATTCAAATATTCAAACTTTTACTTGGTATATGGGACATTTTCATAGAACTCCTTTGTGACGGACGAGTTTGTTTTTTAAAATTATGATGTAGTGAATTCCAGCCTTGGACCCCTAAACCCCCCCCCCGTCAAATTTTGAGCGACCCCGTAAGAATATATATAGTAGTTTTAGAATACTTGGCGTCCTTGAGGATAATACTCGTATCCCTGAATATGTATACAAAGCCACGAGTGAAGCCTTATTTCATATTACCTACTGTTTATTTTATTTTTGCCGCTCCTTTTCATTAACTAATAACATAAGAGTGTGTTATCCAATCAGATAACAGAGGAATAAGTGTATGCATTTTTAGGATGTTTATTGTCCATTTTTTATTTCTTTACATCGAAGGATGCATGCCATTTTTTATTCTTTTTGAGGGAAAGTAGAACTCAAAGGCTTTGGGCTCTGACGCCAATATCTCTATGGTTCTTAAGGTAGGAAGAACCATGCCACAGACAGGGTATTATTGTTTAGCCACTTTGGGCACGGAGGTTTATAATGATGATAATAATAATAATAATAAATATAAATCTTACTCATGAAAATGATAGAAAGAAAATAAACCTCTTAGTCATATTATTAAATGAATATCCCCTTATAGTGTAGGTACGTAGGTAAGTAGTAGGCTCAGTATTCCAAGGATTGGAATGTAGGGCATGGACACTTTGTTGTAGGAAGCATATTTCCCTATTATGTAGGCGTGATGTTCCCCCCCAACTCTCTAATTATAGCGGAGAAAAAAACCTGTTCTCGACATTGCAGCTTCTCTTTGTATAAGGACTACCGACTTATATATTAGAACTGGATACTCAACTCCAAAGAAAAAATACTGTGTTTCTTATATATTGTTTTTATATTATTTTCAATAACCAATAGGGCCATGAAAAAAAAAAAAAAAAAAAAAACACAAGAATTGTTTGATGACGTAAAATCAACCCCAAAAGGTGCCTCACTGAGTGAAATAATCTCACTATTCTTAGGAATGGAAAAGGTCTTCAAAGGATTTAGTTGGCCATAAAAAATAGTTTAATGTATATTTGACTATAACATACCTTTATATTTTATTTATTTTTTGCATTTATATGTACTCTATCGTGGTCATCTTTACTTAAGCAGACCTGACCACCCAGCGCTTTGTATTTTACGTAAAAATTAACGAGAATTAATGATCAGGTCATTTTAGGGGTATTTTATATATAAATGTCTATGTCAAAACTTTATTATCAGTTTATGTTTAGATGTAAATAAGAAACAAAAACTAATTTGAAATCTTTGAGTTCATTTTGCTCCGAATTGTTTGGAAAGTATCATATATATATATATATATAAATTATATATATATATATAAATAGATATATACCTAACTTTTGGGTCCTTGAGGAAACACTTTCCATCATTCGATTTTGTTCCAAACTGTCACAATATGATATCTATTCACTGGGGGAGCCCGACTTTCAAATCTGATAAAAATGAAATAAAAACACCTTATATTATATATATATTAGGTGATATATATATATATAGGTATATATATATATAATCAAGTTTTCATTCCTAATTAATGACAGTTTTATTAATTCTGTATTTTTGTATCCAAGTAACAACATAATTATTTTACTTCCATAACATACAAATTATAGTCATATATGTATATAAACAAGTAATGTTATGCCCTGTATGTCATTAAAACTCAAATTGCAATAAATCATAATTGAAAAATGATATCGAATAAAAAATATTAGCTTGCGAATGCAAAAACTGTTATTTTGGAAACGATATTATTCCTAAAGATTTTTTATTAATCGTTCTCATCTTTTGGTATGAATGATTAACTTTAACCAACTTTTACTATAAACGATAAAAACTCTGATTTTATGAATAACTATCGAGGGCGCAACCCAGAAGCCCACGGGTAGAAGTGTCCTTGGTTTGCCATATATTATTTTAGAAATGTAACTACAGTAGAATAGCAAAAAATGATGTACTTGTATTGTATTTTGGATGATATACAAGCAAAAAAGATGGGATTGGACACACTTGAGTCCATAGAGAATACCGAAGCAATGTATACGCAACTGCATAACTTTGTCTTAGAGATACTCCAAATAAATTCGGGCTAAGGACGAGACACACACAACATTAACTAAATTGAGGATATCAGATTTCAAACTTCTTCTATTAAATAAGTAGATCGATGACATCACTGGAGTGTTGTCAGGACGCAATATGCTTTAGTGAGGTGTCAGATAAAAATGATATAAAGGCTATGATGAACTTAATCAGAGACCAAAATATCAATTTTGGACACCCTGTTATGGGGGTTTGTAACTGATGACGTCACTGACATAATCTGAAACTAATGTATCCGTATAAATCATACTCATGACGTCGCTGACAGAATCAGCAGCTAATGATATTCATATATTTACGACACGCAATCAATACCAAGAAGCATTATTCTATGCATCAATAATTATAGAGGTAGTTAGTACTTGTAAAACTTTCATTCATCACTCTGAATCCATACAGCCCACAATGAATCATTATTATAAGGGCACTTCCGACAGGGTCAATAAAAGCAATCAGGAATAGCGTCTTCATCCCCCAACGACGGGGATTCTTTCATTCTGAATCGTTTATTAGTGTTATTTTTCCCCTTGTTAAGCGAATGATTATGAGCCTTGTAAATAGAAGGAAAATCAAGAAGTAG
>CP045890.1:28313148-28346424 GCA_013387185.1 Caligus rogercresseyi
ACTTTTGGGCTGAAGATTGAATGAGTTGCCACAACCATCTATTTAAATGATAATTAATGAAAAAGTAATTTAGTCCTTGAAGAAAAAACGAGAAATATATAATTCTGTCATGTCAGTACATAATACCCCTGCCTGGTCCATTATTAAAATAAAGAAAAGACTAGGAATATTCCTTAGGCAATCATTCACTGTAGGAATCCATTTCTTAAGATGGAGAGGGGAATAAATAATAATTAGTCTTACAAAGGAGAGATTTCACCAGAGGCTCCTAATTTGATTCTTTGAGTATCTCATTTTTTCATACTTAAGCTACATCTTCTGCCTGATGATTCATTGGGAAGTTATAGAGAATATTACATATTCACTCTCAAAGTCAAATAATAAAAGTCGACTTAATTCCAGTGTAGTAATAGTTTTTTTCTTCTATAGTCTTCACACCTATCAATTATAGTATCTCAGATTCCTCACAGTTATTTAAGTAGATATGGAGGAAATGTAAGGTTCTTCTAAAGTCACTGCGCAATCTAGTAGATAGATGTTCCCAATCGCCCAGGAGGACGGAGGAGAGCGAGAGATATCTGACTTGTATGGAGCATAGGCCAGAATGTTTTCATGGTATCGAAAAAGTAGTGCCCTCATTTTGCGGAGGGCAAAGAATGAATACACGAATTCTCGACTCTGATCATGGAGACTCTCTTATTAGATGATTGTGAAATGTACTCATTTCCACCGAAATATTAGAATAGAAAACGGAAATGAAATAATGTTTGTAAAACATCGTAAATATTATCTCCATATTTAAGCTAATCCTAGAAGAGATAGGATCGTAATCTCTATCAGGAGAGTCAACGATTCTACCGGATCTCCATATTGATGTGACTTGGACATACCTTGACTTTTCAATATACCTTGGATATCAGGAATCAGGAGCGTTCTAACAATAACTTTATAAAATCATTTAATTTCTCAGTCATATTGGATTCGACTTTCTTCAATTATCTTTATAATTCTGGTGTTCTAACCTCTAAAAAAAGTATGGACAACTAATATATCTTCCGGGATGTAAAATGCATCCTAAGTACATTTGGCCTTTATTACAAGTTACACATAGGAGAGGGCCCTAGGAACATCATCGTTTCCATTCATCCCCTCGTCCTTTCTCCAATCAAATTGATATGGCCATGAAAGGCTAATTATATGCTTAGTTATAAATCAATCCACAAAGAGTCGTTGGATCAAAAAAGTAGATATATATTATATAGTTTGTGGTAAAATAGTAGATTTGATATCTCTTGAAGGATTGGTGTTGTGAGAGAGAGAGTACCTATATCTAATAATATGAATGTCACCGGAGACCCGCACACACAAGACATAAACGCTCTGAGGTGACATTACGTATAATTAATGAGAAAAAAAATAGTTCATTAGGGTTTCTAAGGAGCTCCTTGATTAGTATTGTAGTTTTATCATCTCTTTAAAGGACCTTTTTAATACTCACAATGAGAGTCTATTTGTAATTGTTGTGCTCCCAACAATTGTTATTCATGATTTTTTTTTTGTGAAAAGGGAATTGTTAAGCATATCTTTGAAGCATGAGAAGATCTTACACATCTTCCTTTTATATGATGATGCATTCATGACATTCTATTTAAAAAAATATTTTTCACATCGGGAGTTGTTTAACAAAAGAATATTCAATAATAGGATTAATACCATTCAATTATATAATATATTAAAAATATATAAATAAATAAGCAAAGTGTCTACGTCTTTTATCTATTAAATTATTATATATAAATAATTTAATTAAACAATACAAATAAACATATTTATATTATAAATATCAGACTTGTTGATTTATCGTTCATTGTTGTCGTTCGCGAAACGATGAACGACAAGGAAAAATTCCTTATCGTTCGTTTTTTGGCGCCAAAAAAGACAAAGATTTTTAATTTTCATGGGACAAATTTCCTTTCTAAAAAAAACGTCATCACTTATTTTCAGAAATTCTTTCTAACAATTTTTTTCAGAATGGCGAACGACAAACGAACGATTCAATTTAAAATTAACGATGAACGACGAATGATATCTTTTGGCGAACGACGAACGACAATATTCGCAAATGTCAACAAGTCTGATATATATATATATATATATTAGAGGTCGATATTTAATTTTTTAAAACCGATATATAGCTTTAGTATGGAGAAGAAAAAGTCTACAACTTCACCCAAATATAATACTACAAACGATTTGTTAATTTTTTTCTTAACTTTAATGCAAAGGTTTTATTCAAACTTATAAAGTCAAAAAGTGAGTGCACATCGAAAGGAGAGTGAACTTTTTCCTCTGAGAAAGGGAACTGTGCTAGGAAGAGCACAGATAATGGCTCTATCTGAACCAAGTTTCGCCTATTTCAATAGTTTGTAAAACGTGTTATTGAAAACTATTATTGCTTGATCTCAGTTGATCTCTGTTATATATTTCAAAATCCTTACTTAAAAATACAAAATGATTTAGCTTCTGGTTGCGCTCTGGTCATATCTGCACAAAAGACAAATACCCAAAGTAATTTGTAGCATATCAAAGGATAAAATGACTTATTTTCTTCTGCCCATTAGAGATCTCTTAAGCATTCATTTTATTTAGTTATCTACAAATACTCACTATATGAAACAATGATTTAATGTTCGAATCTACTATTTTTGGATGATCTTTCTAAAAGAGTTTTTATCTTTAAAGGTCCATTTTTAGACTTGTCCTATAAATAATAAAGGAGTTTCAGATGTACAATCTCGTTTTTTCACCATTTGCATTTTCCATATTTTGATGTTACACAATTTTGGGGTAATTAAGGATGTCAATGAGAGGAAGCGGAAAATATTCACTATAGTGCATGTTATGCATAAAAGATGATTCCAGAATGCAAGCACTGGACGAGACATAACATACGGATCACACAAAAACTCAGTAGTTTTCGGACTCCTTAAAGATATTTGTAATTTATGATATACTCATATATTTCTACCTTCGTAATCCAAAGTATTAAATGACGTTCTTATGTACATATATTATTACATTTTTGCCTATGCAGACGCTACTAAATAAACTTCAAGAAAAAAAACAAGTAGATTTTTTTATAAATTGAATCCACAACTTTTATTGGTATACCCATTGTGCATTATATTTTTTTACTAATCACATTTTGGTCGAAATATCTTGATATTTTTTCTTGAGTGCCACCCGAAACGGCCCATGCATTCCAGGGGTCCAGATTAAAAAAATCTTTTCGATTTTAAGACTTGGAGAACAGATAATCATCTATTTGAATATTATTAAAGAAAACGTGAAATTACAAGCTCAATCCAGATCCATAATTTATGATACATATATTTATTTATAAAACCATCTTACTAAGCTTGTCCTGGACGTCAGTTGATGAGGCAAACAAAGGTTTATGAAAGAAATTCCGTGATGAGATGCATATTATAGTGTAGAAAGTGCGTGGTTTTTTTTAAATCATGCCTGATGTCAACATAAATGTAAGAATGTACTTTAGTGGGCATCGTCAGATACTAAGATATCAAACGTGTAGGCCCAGGTAAGGAAATTTTCGTAAATATATTGATGTATGAAATTATTTTTTCGATTTTATGTTCAAATATGATTTTGTATTCAATAAACATATACAACATATTATTAAATAGTTTTAAGATCTACATATTTAGTGTAACCCTCATTAACATTTTTATATTTAAATGCATTCATACTGTATTCCTTCTTCTTCAAAAATATTAGACTTTGAATAAATTAGTTAAAATTATATAGGTTGGGATTTACATATTGAACCAGAGTTTCTATTTTCTATTTCTGGGAGCTTAGTTATTTGCATTTTTATCGTCTAAGAAAAATAATCCAATCCTTAAAAAAACGTAAATGAATTGAATAGTTAACATTATATTTATATATATTTAAAAACCAGGAAACGGCTGTTTTTTGAGTGTCCCGGCCGGGACTTAAATATTTTATTTCGTTTGTCATTCATAGAGTGACGACGTGTTTTTAGAAAGGAATTTTCGATCTTCTCTATAAAAAAAACATCACCGCTTTTTTCGAGAATCGTTTTTTTTTAAATTATTTTCTAAAAAAACGTCGTCACTTTAGAATGTCGAAGGAACGAAATATATATTAAGTCCCGGCCGGGTCCCAGCGAAAAAAGGTGTCCCGGTCGTTTCCTGTTAAAAACAATACCCATTAACATACATCAATAGACTTCTTGCATGTTGCAAATACCCTAAACCGGTCGACTAACCGTCATGAATGCTAAGCTGCTTGAAGTATGAAAGTAGGCTTGATGCAGTTGACAATGACGCCCCTCCTCCTTGTTTCTCGATGCAATTTAATTTGGCAAGCTAAGATATGCATACAAAAAATCATTTGTTGCTCCGTCAAGGACAAAAACATGCTTAGGCTTCTGCTATATATTTTGAGTTCTAACGCTCATATGGGTGAGTGTAAAATCACTTCATTTCTTTAAATTGAAATGACTCAAACTATAGGATTTGCAAATTAATCAACAAATTTTTGTGAATAAATGTGACAACACATGATTATATATATATATATTTATTATTGACACAGTTCATATAAATATATATAAAACAAAAGAAATATATATAAAGTGATGCTAATGCGAATTTAATCATGAATACACATTTTAGTTTAAAATTTAAGCATCACAATGAACACACAATTATTTAAAAAAAACTGTAATTAAAACTGACAAACATTATAAAAATTCCAATAAACGTATTAAAACATTAATTATTTAAATCCTTGAATTATTTAAATGTTTTTTGATGATGTCCTTGTAGAGAGGAGAACGGGAAGGGAAATATCGGATTTCTTGGGCTCCATAAGTCCAAGAATCATCCTTTGTAGATGGGATCCTAAGGTCCAGGGAACCATATCTCGCCGCAGCTGCCAGGAATATTGCCTTCAATTTTTTTTTTTTTTTGCCTATAATATTTATGTTCAGTTTATAAAAATTTAAATACACATAGTTCAAAATTGATGACCTACAAATAATACATTCACCATACTTTTGTTCATGTTATATAAAATAAAAATGAATTTGAGGTTTTCTTGGCCCAATGAGCATATATTAGTAATGGCTGCAAGTTTATCTTATACAAAAATGTTTTTAAATCATGAAACAATCTCTTAAGAAAAATGATGAAAATACTGAACAACAAATTATAAAATTAAGAATATAATTAAAGGCTTTTTTTGTGCAGCAGAATATAAAATAGCTATTGGTAGTATTCCAGACTAATCGGTGGCATTAACAGCGCCTTTTGTATATAATGAACTGGGGTTTCTGCGAACACGGCGTCGCATTTGGCACTTGAAGAAGTTGAAAGAAAGTCATCCTCATTGACAATTGCATCAAACCGTTCTTCCATGATATCATGGACAGCTTGGTAGATGTAACTTAAGACTGGACACTTTTTTTTCATGTTTTCCTTGGATTTGATAAACTTTCTAGCTGTCCCAATAATAATATTATAGTATTTTTTTTCCTCATCAGCAAGGCCTTTATTTATCTAAGTGACAAAAAGTAACATACTTAAATAAATAGGGAAAATTGTGCTTTTTACAATAAAACATAAATAAATATTCTAGTTTATAAATATTATAGTATTTTTAAACGTATATATTCAAAAAAAAGAGCGTCATTAGGAGAATACTTATAGGTATCCTTGGTCCTTATGACTACCTTCGGGTATTCATATATTCAAATGGAGACCTTTTTTTTTTACATCTACATTCGTATATAATACAAACAGACCTGTTCATTTAGCTCCATGCGTACATACATATGAATAGTCTTCTTGATGTTTTGTAAAAACAAAATGAAGAAAATAATACTTGTATTTTAGCCCCTGTTGATGCAATAGATGTCGAGTCTCACAGGAGTGCATCAGACCTGGATTTCAAGGTGTGTTCCCCGAATTTGAATTATATGAATGAAGATATTATACTTAAGGATAAAGAGCAGAGATCATTCTCTGGAAGAATTGATTGGTCATTGAAAGAAAGGAAGAGTGAGTATTTTCCATAGAAATATAAAGATATAAAGAGCCTTCACTAGCAGATAAACATCGTTCAGCTCAACACCCCGCCGTTTCATAATGTATAAACTTAGGTTCCGAAATATTTTTCGTGTGACGTCACGTCTGCCAGAAAACATAAACAAATCACTTTTACTATATATAATAAGTATTAAATCCCTACCCAAATTATCATTAGTGCATCTTATTCTTACAAAAAATGGCTTCAATTAATTAAAAAAGCAAAAAAGATTTTTAGAGGCTATGAGGAAATGTCAACAATTTTTTTAAAATAATTTTATAGTAAATGGAAGGGGAGATAGGAACGACAATCTGTAAAAAGAGTTTTAAAATCAATGTCAAATGTGCCGTCGCTTCCATTTGGAAGCTATTAATAAATTTGCAAAAATTTGTGTATTTCTCCAAATAAAATATGAAAAAATCGCCTTCAAGAGCAAAAAGCTAGTCATAGTAAAAGTGTAAGAGAGAGGCAAAAAATAAAACAGTGGATTAATTAAATGCTCCAATAAATTATATACATTTTTCTAAATATGTCTTTCTAATAATATTTATGTAATATATGATTATAAGCAGTATTTTGTTTTGTTATAATTTATAAATTATATACTTTTTTCTAAATAAGTCTTTGTAATAATATTTGTGTAATATATGATTATAAACAGTATTTTATAGTTTATTTCGATGTTTTTTATGTGTTTTATTTTATAATGATTGAAGAGTTTGCTTTTCATGAAATATTTTAGATAGTTTCAGCAAATTTTAATCATCAAAAATTTATGAGTACCCACAAAAAAAAATCCATTTTCTAATAGATTTGTAATAATTAATTCTTCTATGATCTAATTAAAGGCTAAATTCGATTATATTTAACTTATTTTACTTATAAAATAGACCCTCTTTTGGCATATGTGACGTCATGCTCATAAGGTAGGTTGCCTGGCGGTGTATTTTTTTCACTTTCATTGGTTAAAATGGCTCTACCTTACTTTTAACTACCTTGGTTCAGCTGTATTCTGGACACAATATTGACCGTGATCAAAGATATATACTTTTACCGTCAACTTTTCCTTGTGGTACGAATGAAACTTTTTAAATAATTCTATGCTTGTCACTCTTCGCTTAAAATTGTATGGGGTAAAAATACTTTTTGGATTAGTCCCTTCATTAGTAAATTTGTTTAGCAGCCCACATAAAAAATATAACAAAATTGCCTTCCTGATATCAAATTATTGAATTAAAGGGCACACTGATGTTGTAATGGCAGGGTCCGATTTAAGTAGTCATGGACCCCTCAAACCTCCCTCCTTATATGCATCCTGACTCGTATATGTACGACTGTCCAGTGATACAATTGTTCTACTTATTCTATAAAACGTTCATTCTATAGTTTTAAATGCATATTTCCTTCGATGTAATTGTAATATCCGTATGGATATGAGTAGCATTAAGGTGGTGTTAAAACTAGTCCTTCGAACCAAAGATCTTTTTAATGGTGTTGATCCTCCCCTTCCGAGAGGAGTCGAATCTGTACCCCTAGACATTGAGAGTCCAATACGCACCCACTGAACTGACACGCTCCCTTGCATGGCTTTCTTAAAGCCTATCCGTTCGTCGTCATCTGCAGCATAAGCTAGAATATGTAATTAAGTCTATGTTATTCAGTAAATGTCACTTCTGTATTCCATAATATATTTGGTTCCAAGTGTGTCAAATCGGTGCTTTTATGGTTAATTATGATCCCCACGGACCAATGGAAGCCCACATTCTTTTGTAGCAAATATTTGCATACTTTAAAACGAACAAATCCTTAAATAACCCAAATATTCTAAAGAAGTAAATTAAATTTTCAGCTGTTTAATTTAGAATTGTATAAAAATAAAAACTGTTTTATTGAATTGACTCCTTCCGTTTTTTTTGTCTAGAAAAGTATGTGTTTTACTTTGTTCCTGGCCATGGGAAAATATGATAAAGTAAGAATAATATATATATTTATGAAATTAACTGATATTTTTCTGATAAGAGTCAATTCAATAAAAATAGAGTACAGTTTTTATTACACAATTCTAAATAAAAAAGAAACTACATCGCTATGAACAAAATTTTGTTAGAGAAAATGGTTCTCACAGGACTGTGACTACACAGGACTGTAACTGTACAGGATTGTGACCATAAAGGACTCTGACCAAAAACATTAAGCCCCCAGTTCCCTGACGCTATAATTATTTGCTGGAAAATATGGTTCACCAGGTTAATAACATCCTTGAGTCTATAATCATGTGTAGTCACATCCTATATAATCACAAACCTGTAGTCACAGTTCTATATGGTCACAGTCCTATATGGTAGTAGTCACAGTCCTGTGTAGTTGCAATCCTGTAGTCACAGTCCAGGGGTCATCAAAGAAAATGACTTCCATTGAATATTGTACTATTTTAAGCAACATTAGTTGTACAATCAATTGATCCAAAGTATATATTTTTTTACATAAGTATACTTTAAATGATCAATAAGAAGCTACGTATTTCCTTACTTAAAGTTAGTCATAAACCCCAAATTGGTTATGAAAGAATGTGATTTTTTTATTATTGTATTCAATATCTAAGGAATTTGTGTGTCCTTGTTTTAACAAATATGGTCACTAATACTACTCCTTTAGTTGCTAGACAACGCAAAGTTACAGGGGAAAAGAACATGCTACTTCTATAGGTAGGCAAAAATAGAAATGCCAAGACACTTCCTTCAAAAAAAGATATGCTTTCTATCAAAATAACGAGGCTTGAGGTCCATAAAATGAATAGGTATATATATATATATATATATAGCTGCGACTACCGAATGTAAATCGGTATTCGATACTACCGACGGTAGATTTCAAATACCGAACCGATTATACGATATTCGTAGAAACTACCAGTACTGTACCGATTGACAATCGTGCGGTATATTTGAAAGTATGACTTTTGTAACATTCACATAAAACATAAAAATATAGAGAGCTTATTCCCTTCAATAGCAGCGAAACATCGTTCAACTGTCGCTTTGCCCAAGCGCTCCCCTGTGTGAAAACTTGAACTTCGCTAAATAAATAAAACAACTACAACTTATGGTATTATAGAGAAGATACATAAATAGACATTCGGTATAAGCTATGCTATGCATTGAATAATAGAATACCTGAAAGGGCATTAATATCGGACAATAAGAGACATTAAATGAAAACAATCTATAGCCTTCTATTTCCTACAAAATCCAAATAATATATAATTTATATAAGATAAGTATGTATTCATTTCAAATAATCTCTAATAAATTATAACAAATTATGTACTTAATTGTCCATTCTTATATATATATATATATATTTCTCTCTTTCTAATCTACCGTACCGAATATCGATCGATACTGTAGATTTATAATAAAATCCATCGATACCGAATATCGAACCGGCGGTAGATTTTTCTACCGAATCCCAGTTTATATATATATATATATATATATATATATAGCATAGGCGTAGGGGAGGAGTTTGGTTTGGGGGGGGCAGCATTCATTTGCCCGAATTTTAACAAGAACTGTTAATCTGTGAAAAATATATTCGAATTGAAGAAAGCTATGTAGATTATATTTTTTATTGTGATTGCACATTATTCATTACATATTTTTATTTCAGAAGACACAAGAAAAAACATGTTGTTTCTTCATTTTTGTCTGCCCAATTCATCAATTATTGTATCGATGTCCACTCTATTTACAAAACGCCTTTCGATGCTAAGAAGTCCTAGAGCCTTTCCTGGCTCATGGTGGACCTGAGGTAGGTCTCGAGTATTCTCAAAAAAGAAAAAGATCTCTCTGCTGAGCATTATGTTACTGGTATTTTAGCTAAGGTCTTTGAAATCTCAGTGAAGTGTGGCAAAGTTTCAGAGAGGGAGTTTGATCAGAGAATTTCACTATTTCGTTTGCTGACATCTCTTGAATTATTTTGGCAACTCCCATTTCCTTCCCAGTCTTATTGGATGCGCCGTCAAAGCATTGGTACACAATTTCTTCAACGCGTAACTCTAGGCAGTTGATAACTTCAATCACAATTTTGAACAGTGTCCTCACCGTTGTGACTTAGCTTCATAAAATCCCACAAATGATTCTGTAGGCTGCTCAATTTAAGCAATGAGCAGTGCTCATTGCTTAAATAGTGCAAACACACTGCCACTTGTTCCCGGTTACCAACGTCTGATATTTTATACACAATAAGACTGAACTTGCCCTGCTTCCCTAACATTATTAACTATTTCCTTTAGTACTAAATTAGATGCAATCATCAGTATTTCATTTTGTATTTTTGGTGAAAGCCACTGACGATGGGCTCCCAAATTAGAGTTTAGTCTAGTGACAATCAAGGAATGTCTCTGAAGCTTTAAGTGCTTTGCAGAAGAAGTCTCTCTCTTGGCTATGACAGATCTGAAATCGATGGATCTAAATTAAACAGCCACCCGGCTTTAAAGGAATGGCTCAAGACTAGTTTTCATGCACTTACTCCTAAGAGTAAAAGCTGAAGCTGGAAACTCCCAACTTTCTTACCTGGCACCCCCCTCCAGGTGTGACGTCCGTGTGATAGACGGAGAGTCTACGGATACTATAGACTATACTAATTACTAATTCTATTCATATTCTTATGTTCCCCTTTTTTATATGTACATATGTAGATTCTATTATTGTGATTTATAAATTTCTTGAAATAAATGAAAATCTTGAATATAAAAATTATTTTTATGGTTTGAAACTATTATTGGCTAATTACTTAAAATAATGAATACTAATGATAAATCATTTACTTAACAAATTTTCATGCAACATGGGTTCTGTACACTAGCACAGAACAATATTGTAATGAAATATTTTCAATGGAAGATAAAGTTGAGAAATAATTACTAAATCATTGCACTAAAAAATAATGTTTTTTCATTGTAGCATTCGTGACGTCACAAAATTATTCCTTTTGATCAAAAACATAAGTCAAAGATTTCATCTTTGACTCACCTTATTTATATTCTCCTTGCCCATAGGTAGAGTCTATTCAAAGGATTTGGCAATGTTATGGATCTAGGGATATGAGAATATAAAATTAATATTTTTAAGGATGAATTTCTTCTCTCTGAATTGATGTTCACTCCTCAACAACAGCTGATATGGAAGTGATACTTTGTGGCAGTATGTTTTTAAATTCCCCTCTCCTTTTCTTGCAAACTACCATGTATAAAAAAACATTGCTTTTTTCTTACCTTTGGCCATGATTGAGACATTGCTCAATAAGTGTTAATGTAGATGTGCATTATTTTACTCCTTGTATCCAAGGGACGACTTGCAGCATTTGAATTATGTCATATCATTCCTAACGACTATGCATTCCTTAGGAAGAAGAAGAAGAAAAAATAAAGGTGCCGGTAGGCGATAACATCTTATAATGTATGGATAAATATGTATTCAAATGTATATTGAAACATATTTGCGATTTCCGGTCCTCATATGGATTCTCCATGAATAATACCCTAACATTAATACTTATTCTACAACGTATAAGCCCTTTGCATACAATGAAATGATCATTCTTAAAAATCCATTGTATCCTAATAATATCAATGAACAGTTGCGTGAGTGCGTATATAAAAAAGTACCGATGATTTAATTCATTTAACACTTGAAAATTTAAACTTTCACGGTGGATTATAATCCACTTATAATTATAAGTAATCATATAACAAATATCAATGTTGACAACCAAAATCCCTTGAGTTTTATTCATTTTGTCTAAGATAACGATTCCAATCATATTCCATTCAGGCGTTCGTTTTTCCTTTCAATCCAAACCCAGCTAATTATCTTCCTAAACTATGTAATTATATACTTTAGGATCTTTTACTAATTCAGATTTTCATTCTAAAAAAATATTAAACATTAAAAGAGCCATGAAAAAGTCAACATAATCATTCAATAGATTATTTTAATTGACTTTACCCTCATCTGTTCATATATATAAACGTTCTTATCCTTTTCAAAAATACTATATCCAACAGTATTCAAAATTAAATAAATAAGTTGTTAAACCTCGTAATAAGAATGACTTTTCTCTTGCTTAAATGTAAGCATGCATTAAAACAAAAAACATTAAGGGGAAAACAATTGGCGCATATAATAGAAAAATATTTTCCTTGATGATTATGAAATTATTACTTCCGATTATGCAATGTGGAGAGGTATGTAAACAAGAGGAGGAGGGCTTAGGAACCAGGCGTTCCTTCCATCATCTGTTTGTGTTATCCTTTGCTCCCAAATAACTAATTTCAACATTTTAGTAAGAAATAATAGGAATGAAGAAATATTTATCACATCCTTGAATTTTTAATATGAATAATAATATATTTATCTAACTATATAGCGTATGTTAAATTAACTCTTTAACATATTTTAAAGTTGTTTCAAGAAGATATAGTTCAGCTGTATTCTGTGTCCAATATAAACAAAGTAATATGTACTAAGCACAGGCTTGTGAACGGAACGCTGAACGGAACGCAACTTTTTTTTAAACGCTGAACGTATTTTTATACACTTTTAGTGATATTTTTTTTAAATAAAGGTAATAGCTCTTAGATAGATCACTACCGGCTGATACCGAATAAATTTCCATTAAGGCAGGTCTTTATAAAAAAATATTTTTTCAATATCTACATAAACTACCAAAAAGGCATCCTTATGTATGCATTCTTAAATTATGACACGCTTTCATTACTTAATGAATATGTTGATTTTTTGCTTTAAAGGAAGAAAATAAAATGCCATAATTATTGCATTGCTCTATTATTATTAGGGTCTGCATGCTATACATGATTAGGGTCCTTTGCTGCGAAGATCGGATAATATTACCCTTCGACACACGATCAGTAGCAAAAAATACAACTCTTCAAACTCATGAAAATGTTTTTGTTTTGCTGTCGATAAACGGATCCTTGCTCTCAAATAAATCAAGAGTTGTGAATTAAGAAATATCATTTATTGATGAGAGAATGTCCATAAAACATCCGTACTGACAGCTACTAAAGGAATTCCAAGGCCCAAATTAACTACGCAATAAAACTCTTCGTAAGGGTTATTTACAAGGTGTAAAATATAAACCCTTAGTTAATACTTTTTCTCTTTAAAAAATTTGCTGCTAAGCCAATTCATTGTTGAGCTTGATACAACTGTCGTAAAGACATATTTAATAATAGTATGTCGAATACCGGAAAATGGGGTCCTTTATAGATTAAACACCTGTATGAATATTTGTTAAATCTTATTATTTAACCTAAAATGTGACAAACTTCTACTCATCCCACAGACTGTTCCTTATTACCACCATTCCATGAGGCCGGAACCGGTTTTAACAACAACATGGTGCAAATTTGGTTATGAAAATATATTTTCCAAAAATCAAACTCCGCAATAAATAAAGCAAATATTACAATTTACTTCAAACAAATGACGAATCATCGTTGTGACTAAATGGTTTTATGTGAAAACTTTTCAAATAACGTAATTTTTTATTTTCCCCGGTATTAAATGTACCAATGAATACTAAAACATTGTTTAAGTATTCATTGAATGTACATATCAGATCAAAAAGGGAAATAACTCGAAAGTTGAATATTAATTTTCAGGTAATTTTTTTAAATACTGACGTTAACTATAAGAATTACTGTGCAAAAATTTTGTAATGACATATATAAAAAAGTTGAATATATATATTTATATATATTCATTCGTCTTCCTATTGTTTTATTAATTCAGCAGGAATAGGTAATTGTGGTACCGGAATTATGTGAAAAGCTATTATGTATTTGCATTATGCAGTGATAACCTTTGTATTAGTTTATGACGACCTCTATAACAGTGAGGATCAAATAACATATACAAATGATATTTTCAATTTTTTAGTTACTCATTTGTCTATAGGAAATCGCTATAATAGACATGATATATTCGTTTTGTGTAACCTTCTCACACGTATCTAAATTTAATTAAATTACTTGTAGATTAATGGATTTTTACTTTAAATTAAATATACAATAGACATTAAAATATACTTTAAAAAAATCTTATGTTTCCTTGAATTCATAGAAACAATTATAAACATATTTCCCTCGTATAGATGGAGCATGCTTATGGTAAAAAGTAAGAAATTCCCATCATTTTTAAACTTGAATGTATTATTTTTACACAATCTATTGGCCTTTTTACTTTTTATCTCCTATTACGATTGAAATAAAGACCTTTAAAAATCCCATCAACACATGTAGACCCATGAAATAAAGAAAACGAATGAATCCTTTACTATCAAAGACTATTATTCAAGACTAACAACAAAAACCTTCAAATGAATGAAGGCATTTCTTCAGTGAAACAACTCATATTTCCAGGGGTGACGAAAATATCAGTTTCATTTTCTTTTACACAGTGAACAAAAACTGGCCCTTAGTTAAGTGGTTCAATGTTAATAATCAATGAAAATTGTTTTGGTTATCGTGATCCATAAACGATCTAAACGAGACAAACTTGGAATGAGGGTGGAGAAAAAAAATACACGGAATGTTATCAATAATAAAGAGAAGAAATAGATTATTTACAATTTATATAAAGAAAGGTTTTTGAAGAGGGAATCGGGTTGAATATTCATTTCAGTCTTTTCTCAAGATCCGAAAGCTGCGTTATGATTTCTTGGGGTAAGCTGGGACCCACTTGGTCTGCGAAATACTGCTTCAGTTCCTTGACCTATAAAAATGGATGAAAGGATGAATATATATATTTACTAGGGCATATTTAAAAAAAAACTTACTTCATCCATCCAGAATTGCTTTGGAATGGAGAAAAGCTCATCCATGTCAACGGGCTGGAGTCCACTGAGATTGATGTCCTTGTCGTTAGGGATGATGCCAATGGGTGAGCTCACGCCTTGGGCTTTGTTGTCAATGCGTCTAAGGATCCAGTCAATCACACGAATGTTTTCTCCAAATCCAGGCCAGAGGAATCCACCGTTTTGACTGGACTTTCTGAACCAGTTCACCATGAAAATACGAGGGAGCTTGGTATTGGGTTTATCGTAAAATGATAGCCAGTGCTTCAAATAATGTCCAAAGTTGTATCCAAAGAAGGGTCTCATGGAGAATGGATCGTGCATTATGGCCTAGGTAAGTCAGGAGATTTAGTAAAAGAAGGGATGGCTCGATGAAAATAAATGCCTTACCTTTCCTTTGTGCTCAGCGGCTGCCGTAGACTCTGACTTAAGGGCTGCTCCTAGGAAGACTCCGTGCTTCCAATCGAAGGACTCAATGACGAGAGGCACACCCTCTGGTCTCCGTCCACCAAAGAGAATAGCTTCAACGGGAACGCCGTCGGGAGACTCCCAGTCGGGATCAACGATGGGACAATTTCTTGCAGGTGCGCAGAAGCGGGAGTTGGGATGGGCAGCGGGTCTTCCACAGCCAGGGGTCCAGTCTTGTCCCTTCCAATCTATGAGATTTGAGGGTGCCTCCTTGGTCATCCCTTCCCACCAAACGCCACCGTCATTCGTCAAGGCAACATTTGTAAAGAGGGTGTTTTTCTGAACAGACCGCATGGCCATTGGGTTGGAGTCCATGGAAGTCCCTGGGGCCACACCAAAGAATCCATTCTCGGGGTTGATGGCTCTCAGGGTCCCATTGTCGTCAAAGCGAAGCCAGGCAATGTCATCCCCTACGCATGTCACATCGTAGCCAGGGAGAGTTGATTGAAGCATGGCCAAATTTGTCTTTCCACATGCTGAAGGAAAAGCTGCGCAAATGTACCTATATGCATTGTTTTAAATAAATGAAAAAAGTAATATATTACGAGATCTCTTTAGACCATTTGCATAAATTAAACACAAAGAATAAAAATTTGATTTCTCTTGTACATGTAATTTATACCAAAAGATTAATACACAAATAATATCACCTTTGAATATTTGGATTAGCTGATCCCGTATAATTAACTTACTTCCGTTTAGTACTCCCAGGAGCCTTGATTCCAGTAATGAGCATGTGCTCTGCAAACCATCCCTCTTTAGAGGCCAATGCGGAGCCAATACGCAGGGCAAAGCATTTCTTTCCCAAGAGGGAATTTCCTCCATAGCCCGAACCAAAGGAAAGAATCTCAGAAGTCGCTGGCTTGTGAGCAATGATGGTGTTCTCAGGATTGCAGGGCCATCGGGCACTCTTTTGCCCGGGGGCAAGAGGCTGTCCAACGGAGTGAAGACACTTGATGTACTCATTTGGCTTCTTCTTAAGGACCTCAACCACGGGGCTCCCAATGCGGGTCATGACCCGCATGGACACAGCCACATAAGCAGAGTCCGTGAGCTCGATTCCGATCTTTGAGAGGGGACCTCCTACTGGACCCATGCTGAAGGGAATGACATACATCGTTCGGCCTAGATAGAAAGGGACTCTCCATGAACTGCCATGCTAAAAATGAATGTAATCTTTTACCCTTCATGCAACCAGGGAAGAGCATATTGATTTTGGCATCAAGATCAGAGGGTGAGATCCAGTTTCCAAGGGTTCCTTTAATTCCAGGAGCCGTCTCTGGGACCGTGTCTGACTTTTTATCCGTGGCGATGAAGGTCTTGGACTCTACCCTAGCGACATCTGCAGGATCCGTTCGGGTGTAATAGCAGTCCTCGTACTTTGGAAGTGGAACCATGACTCCACTCTTGACGAGTTGACTCTTGAGGGCTTGGTCCTCTCGATCCGAACCGTCCATGATATGGATGTTATCGGGGGTACAGAGAGCCACCCTGTTCTTAATCCAGTCTGATACATTGCTGGGAAGATTAGCCCAGTCACCGTTCAGGATTTGAACCTTCATCTGGGCCTTTTGACCGCCAGAGGGAATTCTAAAAAAGAAAGGAAAAAGATCAGTTAATAAGATCATATGTGGATCCTCAGCAAAATACTTACACTGGGGTCACAAACAAATCAGAGACAATTGGCATAATGAAGAAGAAATTTATTCAACAGTAGTCTTTCTCACACAGAACTACAGTATGTTAACACATAACTTTGAGCCAGAGAATTGATCGAAATCACCACTACAATTACTTAATATATATACATATATAAAAAATAAAAAGACCCGCGCTTTGGGTCTGTATTGTCCCCCAAAAGCTGTTTATTGGTGAAAAAAAGAACTTTTGAAAATAGTGGACAACAAGGTAAAGAAGTCATTCCAGGCTTGCGTCTGACATATTCACGTGATACGATTTTGGAATCACGAGGGGGGAGGGGGATATCCCAAGAGTCACTCTTAATTTTCAATAACAACTCCTTCTTCATTTCCCAATTTATTATTTTCATAATTGGTTAAATAACAAGTGTATATGCAAGTATTAAGTCATATGATGATTCCAAAAGGAGCTCAATGGTAAAAAGAGGCAGAATCCCATGGGTACATGTTTATTGAATAAATAACCCCTTTGTTCAAAAACTTGTTTATAACCTTTTTTAATATTTTTTTTACCTAGAATGTTTTTTAGCCAAGATTTCAAGTGCAGGAATCTCCTACATTTCACTTCAGTGAGCACGTGAATCCATGTTTTTTTCTTCTACAAAATAGTAGAATAAGGCGCAGATACCCCCCTTGCTTTTTTTCTTCTCAGGGATATAGAAGTCATGTGATTTTGAGACGAGCCCCCAAAAAGGGTGAACCTTGGATTGGTTAGCCTCATGACGCAAAAAGAGAGTTAGTTCATGAAATAAATGGACACCAAAGAAAGAAATAAAACCGGATTCCTTATTGAAAGTTGATTTGTTTTTCTATCATTGTAGTTGATAACTTGGTACACTGTAGACATAAAAACAATGTATATATTCAGTCATTTAAAGGTACATGATGACCCCTTTCAAAATATTGGATTCATTTGGTTGGAATATGAAGTTTAAATAGTTTAAGTATATTATTATTAGTTCATTACTATTTTTACACTCAAAAGTTATAACATACTTTTGGTCATTCTTCGGATCCCTACAAATGAGATGTGCAATTGGTATTGCCTTTGAAGTAAATATATATATATATATATATATATATATATATATCAGGCTTGTAAGTGTTCAGCTTTTTTTTGCGTTCAAAGTTTTTGCATTCAGCGTTCCGTTAGGGTTCAGCGTTCAAATATTTAAAAAATAACATTGTGTAATTTTGAAAAATGGAAGTACTATTTAGGGTTTTTATAATAAAAATGAGCCCGAACTGATTTTCAAATGATATAAATTTGTTGACTGGATCTAACCCAGGGGTTCCCAACATGGGGTCCGCAGAACGTCTATATTCACAAAAAGAATCGCCAAACAAAGTGACAACGTTTTTTAAAAAAAAGAAGTGGTGACGTTTTTTTTAGAAAATAAATTCCAAAAAGAGTGACGACGTTTTTTTGGAAAAAAATCTCCAAAAAGAGAAGTGATGGCGTTTTTTTAGAAAAGAATCTCCAAAACAAGTGACGATATTTTTTTTAGAAAAGAGTATTTCGAAAAATTCTTAAAAAAAATATATATATATATATATCAACTCTCTTTTCAAGAGTATTAAAAAGTAATGACGACTTAAAATCCTCTAGTAAATTTCGTAACTGCGTCAAACCATAAAATAAGTACTTTAAAACCCATAAATGGTTTCTTAAAACGTATATGTACGACTTCTTATAGACATCATTCAAATTTACTTCGTTCTCCTTTTCAATGGCGAAATCTATGCAATTTTGGATTTACCAATAGACATTCAAAAATTCTCGTGTCGCTGAATAATTTTTTTGTTGAATAATTACCATAATCAAAATTAACTAAGTTACAGTTAACAATTATTCAAAAAGGCGGGCAGATTCAAAACGATGCACGTAAGTATTCCTTGAATTATCAGACAACTCATGTTTATGGAAACGAATAATTCTTTTTTTTTTTTAATGATATCGACTTAATTTCGATGAAAAAAGACAAACTTAAAATAAGCTTCGAAAATTTTGTGCCTGAAAAAGTTCAAAGATAGGATAACTTTAAAATCTATAACTGTAATTGCCATATACTAACCATTAAAAATCAATAGACTACTATTTATAGTACATAGTGAGAAAATGATATTCCATATGATTATAATAACAAATAGTGCAACAGAACGCTAAAAGTGATTTTTTCGTTCCGTTAACAAGATTGAATAATATCAGTCCTTTAGTTATAAATTTTGTGATCATGAATAATCCTTTGATTATTTCATTTCTTAAATCCATGTTCATACAATCATGTTGGATCGATTCTAAGGGACCAAATTTTGAATAGTGCCCATACTTAACTTATGTCGGTACGGTATATTTGAAAGTATGACTTTTTTATCATTCAAATAGAGAAATAAAGATATAGAGCTTATTCCCTTCAATAGCAGAGAAACATCGTTTGTACCGAATATCGTAATCGGTTCGGTATTTAAAATGGAATACCGATTTACATTCGGTAGTCGCAGCTCTGATATATATATATATATATATATATATATATATATATATATATATATATATATATATATATATATATATATATATATATATAATATATATATTTATATATAATTTAATAATTACATATAATTATATATTGATATTATTCTATATGCCCCCCTTTATATAACAGCCTCAATTCTGGCCCTGAACCTCCGAGCAGCAGCCACCAAATCACTGGCAGGGATGTTTTGAATTTTTGATGATGGAGGCCTTCAGCTGGTCAACGCTGCCATGAGAGTGTTCGTTGACCCTTTCTTGAAGGACGCTCCAGAGAATATAATCAAGAAGGTTCAAATCTGGGTTATTACTAGGCCAGTTTTAAGCCTTCACGAAATTGGGAACTTTCCGGGCCAACAAGGTCTGTGTGGTCTTGGACCCATGGCATGGTGCAGAGTCCTGAATGAGTACCACATTGTCCAGACCAAACTTCTCATCCATCCGAGGGAAAATAACCTCCTCCAAAATGTGCACGTACTCCACAGTGTTGATCTTGAGGCCGGCCTCAACGAAATGGAGGGCATGATGCTGCCGTTGCTGGCCACGGCAACAAAGACCATCACAATGGCCGGATTTTTCGTCTTGAGGACAGGAGGGACAGCAAAGGGTTCAAAGGCAATCACTCTGGAATTCTGCCTGTTGATCTCGGCGTCAACAACGAACTTCTTCTCTTCCACAAAAACAACCACTTTAGAAGCACCTTGATGTTTGAGGTGGTTCAACAACTTGGGGCACCTCTCAGCCCTGATGGCCTTGACCTTGTCTATGGAGAAATTTCTGGTCCTCCGGACATACGACTTCATCCCCAGGTTGTTGTTAATGGCCTTTGAGAAAGTGGAGACATGCACACTACGGTTCTTAGCGAGGGTGGTCATCGGAATTGTCGGATTTGCCATAATGGACCTTTTCAGGCCAGCTAAGAATCTGGGAGATCTCTTGGCAATACTTCTTTGCTTGTGGTCCTTCCTCTGCGTCTTGCCCTCCTCCTTGAAGGCCTTGATGATCTCTGAAGCTGTGCGTCCGGCGTGGGCGAGAATGATGATGGCGGACCATTTCTCTTGCTTCATGGCTCTCACTCACACCACAGTAACTCAAGTAGTGTCAAACGAAATAAAATTGTCAGCTGATTCCAATGGTGTAGAAATTGGAGCAAAATTCAAATCAGATGTTATTTAAATTTAACCCTGAAAACAGTCCCAATTTACCTGCATAGCCCTGTAAATATATATAGATTAAAGATGACCTACTATAGATTTTCCATCTTTCGTCGACCTTATTTATATTTTTTAATATTCAATAATAAATTTTCTTCCTATTTTTAAATATATATATATATACTAAAAAAATGTTAACAATTTCCAAAAAGAAGTTGCTAACAATCGAAAATTATTTTACAATAATTTTACAATCTAGAATTATTGGCCACTGAACTCTAGTTATTGTTAGTCGCTTTATTATTATACAAGAAAGAGATCACTATGAGGACGAGTTCACTCTCTAGTTGACTATTATTGGATACCATCCAATACTATATTCTATTATTAGGTGAGACATCTGGGTCTCACCTGGACCTCTGCTCTTAGTGTCAGGTTCTCCTGCATCTCACCCCACATCATTGACCTCTGCTCTTAGTGTCCTGTATGTACACGCATCTATAATGTGTATATAAAGGACACTATACAAAACATATTCTCACCTCCCCTTGCACCCTCCTGCACCTTATCTAGTTATTATTATTATGTATCTGTATGTGTATATAAAGAAGAAGCCTCCCTGTATCAGGGGGCAGAAATAAACTGGTAGTTTAACTATCAACACTGGGTGTCTCTCAATACATCATGGCGTAGTATAAGGGCAACACAACATGGGCAAGCACCAATCCAACAACTATGATGATCATCCCTATCTTCGAACCAGAAAATAACTCAGGGAGATGCAAAAAAAGTTCTGCTCGTTTTGAGTTATAGTAGTACACATTTAAAGATATAAAAGAGAAATACAGAAAAATTAAATGCAAAATACTTTTTATAGCTATTGGACATTAGAAACTCATAGTTTTTTGGCATGTGTGAAGACATTTCATTGAGTAATTCCACAATTATCGCCTCTGAGAGATTATATCCGAGTCTTGGCTTCTTTAAAACCATTTGCTTGGGTACTAATATGCAGTCAACCTGAGTATATAATCTCCTGTCTACATATAGAAATCACTCGTTCATAGTGTCTAATTAAATTGTCCCCGCAAAAAAAAACTTCTGTTTATAAAAGCCACCTGTGTCTAACGGTCACTTTTTTTATTCCCTTGAGTGGACGCTACGTATAGGTCTGACTGTAAATGCATACATACCAACTGCATGAAAACCATAGTAAAGATACTCTTAGTTATAGGTTAAATGCGTTGGCATTGGAGACGAGGATAATAGCAGTTACGCGGACGATTTCTTCCTAGGGCTGTCGGTGATTCCCTTGAGGAAGTTGGGCTCTTGTTAGAGACGAAGGCGGATGCCTTCTCTAAATATGCAGGGGGGAATGGTCTCGTCCTTAACGCCGCCAAGACCCAATTCATGATTGGGGGCAAAGCCAAGAAAAAAGACACTTCAGCCTTCACCATCAGGGTTGGGGGCGTCGAGTTGCACCCATCCGATGAGATTGAGTTCCTTGGGGTCAAGTTCGACTCAGACTTCACCACCGCACCCCACAATGCCTACGTGGTAAAGGCAGCAAAACAACGGGCAGCACTCATCTCAAGGTTGGCCGTTCATATTCCGAGAGGAAAATACCTTCGGCAACTGGCCAGGGGGCTTATGGTTGGTAAGCTCTCGTATGCAGCCGCGGTCGTGATGACACCGAGGTTTGATAAGAATAAGGAGCCGGATGCCGCACACAGGGCCGTCCAGGTCGCCATCAATGACGTGGCAAGGAGCATCGCCGGTTGCAGGAGACGGGACCACATTCGGATCGAGGATCTCCTTAGTATTGCAAAAATTCCCTCCCTCAACGAGATAACCGTCATGGCTGTGGCAGTAGAGACCTGGAAGTGCTTCCACTCCAACGATGGGGGATGTGGTGCCAGAAACCCCATTGGCGATCTCGTCTTCCCAACCCCAAAGAGACCGACGAGGTCTACGACTTCGGTGGCGTGTCCATTAAGGGCGGCACAGACACATTTGCGTCCCACGCAGTGTCTGTGTGGAACATTTTGAGTCCCTGAGGTCGGCCAGGACACTAGCTGCGGCAAGGGACGTAGCCAGGACCATTGGCCGCAGTACCCCAAATTAGGGGGATTTATTTATTTATTTTAGTATTTTTAATTTTATACGTGTTTTTAATGTATATATATGTATATGTGTTTACTTTATACACAGGAATGATGTGTTTTTATATATATTTTTTTAATATTTATATTATTATATCTAAAACGAACCAGCAAAAAGCTGATAATTTAAATCAAATAAAGGATTACAAGCTCATTGTTTTAATCCTGAGAAACATCAAACTTTGCTTTCATTTGAAAGGTTCATTCCGTTCATTTTAACCTATAATGTATAATATATTATATTATGTTTTAACAATTGTTTTATGTCATACAACAAGCCGTTTGTGGGGTCATTATTATTTGTAATCTATTTACATATAAGTCTTATACGGTAAAAACCTTAAACAAATATATAATATATCAACAATTTTGTAAAAAGACTAGAGTTCGAAATATGAGGAAAAATAACGCTTAAAGCCACGAAAATGCTCTTGGTCCAAAAACACGAAAGTAATTAAAAAACATGGTACATTTTAGTATAGTTTTATAATTTATTATAATTTAAATTGTAATATCACATTTAACTTTTTTTACTTACTTTTTTGAGTTATTTGTATAAAGCAAGTTAATAATACTCACTTTAAATAACTGATATTATCTTTGTTTTTCAATATATTTTGGATATGTGTAAAGTATTTTGGTTTAATTGTCTCCAATGCTTGAATATAATATATTATATATATATCACTATATATTATATTTATAATCACTTTCAAAGATAATGTGTCCAACCCAAAAAAATATATATGATAGCAAACAATTAAATTAAAGTTTTTAAGCCAGATTCATTAAAAAACATAATTGAATATTATATAAATACATTTATTTATAGATATTATAATTAAAAATATTTTAGTGATTATATATTTCGATTAAATTGCATCAATCATTATATAGATTAAATTATCACATATTCATTTTTCAAAGAAATCCATATAAATTGACAATGATTATGTGATCAGTGGTCCATTTGTCGGCAGATATGATATAACAAAATAATTGCAGTTGATTTATTCAATTCATATTAGGATATAATAGGACGAGTTTATTCAAGGTGGATTCAACAATGACGTCATTGGATGTATGCCCATGAAGAAAAGACAATTATATTTTTAAGGATGTAATTCTTCTCTCTGAATTGCGAATGTTCACTCTTCATCCGGTAGCCGGTAGTGAAATTATTCTTTATGCAGGTTGCCAACTGCTTTTTATTATTATTTCCTCTCCCTTTTCTTTCAACAATCAGGTTCCAAAGAATCACTTTTTCTTATCCCTAGCTGTAATACTAATGTATGCAGCGTATTATTATATTATATATATATATATATATATATATATATATATATATATATCAGGAAACGAACGAGTACCCGGCCCGGTCTAGGTCCCGGCTTTTTTAACGTTCTGGCCTGGGACTTTAAGAAATTTTAAAATATTGAAATAATATTTAGAAAAGAAACGTCGTCACTTTTTTGGAATTTCTTTTCCATAAAAACGTCGTCACTCTTTTTTGGGGAATTTATTTTCTAAAAAGCGTCGTCACTTTCAGAATGATGAAGGAACAAAATATACTGAAGGCCCGACCCGATTTTGGCCCGGACCGGCTTGAAAATCCCGGCCCGGGTCCCTGAGAAAAAAATGTCCCTGTCGTTTATATATGATAAGTATCTAACTATATTCCTAAATACTCCTTTTAAATATTTGATGTATTTGATTCCTGATTTTAAATATATATAATTATAATAAAGGAGATATAATACTTGTAATTAAAGGTCAATTATATACATCCTTTAACGTTCCCTGGTTCTCAAAATCTGACTCAGCAATTCCCTATTTTGATTTCTAAAAACTATTTACATCTTGATTTTTTTTACTTCTTTATTCCTACGTTGTGATATCCCCACTGTGTTTATATGATATATATATATACATTTGTATGAAACGGGTTCTTTTTTTTTCCCCTCCTCCCACCAATCTTGGGTTAGTTCCTCTTCTTATTATCTTCAGCCTTGACAAGTGTCTCCAGAAGGCACGGCCTTGACCTTGGAAACCACTTTTAAAGCAATGTAGGGAACTTTACATATATATTATGTAAATGCCAAGAAATTAAAAGGTATTACCTTTTTGCGCATAGAAACAGATTTTTAAGGATATTTTTGTTTGTTAAATTATAGCGGGTGCATCCTGATGTTACCTGGGATTGTCCGGGAATGCTCACTTCGACCTAATATTTCCTTTGCATCTCAACCACAAAAAAAGTTTATAAATATATAACTAAGTGTTTAGGAGAGGACTGACCAAACAAACGATTATTTATAAGCAGTGTTGTTCCCTAACGCGCGTGCGAGTAATATATTACTTTGTTATATTACTGCGACTAACTAGAGAGAACAAACATATTAGATATTACTTTCAAGTAATAACTAATATGTAATATCCTAGTTACATATTACTTTCGTGAAAAAAAATTATTCGACAGGCATTTTTGATGAAAATTAATGAACTATGATTGTATGTGACGTCATCCAGTGGACATAAAATGCAAATAGGTTTGGTGAGATTTTTACAAATCCTGTTTGAATTGCCTTTACTTATTGTTTCGGAATGCTCAAAAAAAGTATATATATATAAAGTAGTATATTACTTTGAGAAGTAATAACTTACATTTAAAAAAAATATTACTACGCAGTAAAAAGTAGTATATTGCATACTACTTTCAAGTAATATTCGACCAACACTGTTTATAAGTATATATTTCTTTCAAGAACAACAACCCGTATTAAAAATCCTCTAAATAAAGTTTTGTCCAAACCAATAAATCGTATAAAAAAGGTTTTGCATAAAATAAACCCATGGAAAACTAATTTTCCGGGTATAACCAAATACTCTAAAGTACTGCTCACTCTTCAAAGTCATCCACAGAAAAATGATTGCAAATCTATCTTGGCAATCTTAAGAAATCGCAAAAAACGAAACAAAATAAACCAGAAGACAATGAATTTCCATATAGTGCCCACAAAAACTCTACTCCTTTTTTTTTCTCCATGCGTTTTTCCTTGCAAATAAAGCCAAAATAATTTAAACAAGTTTTTTAATGATCATATTACTTGTGTATTTCCAAACTATTTATAACTTTTTTTTAAGGATTTATAATCCAACCTTCGTTCGCATGTATCATGCTTACACGTTTGTTACTCAAATTTTGTATTTGTAAAATATTAAAAAAGGAAACAACAAGAGGATCAAAGTATGAAGAGGCATAATTTAATCAAAATAAACATACCACACTCGGACTTTCTATAAAGCGTGAGTAGTTTAAGAAAAGACGTGTGAATAATTAAAAGTATTTGCTGTAATGAAATAAAACATATCTTCCCTCGTAACTTCTGAGGTTTGAACATCAGCTCAGAGATATAAATTTCTTAAAGCAACTAATGACGTTCAGGAAGGCATGAATGTTTATTTATTAACGAATATCTAACGATGGTGCTATATGAGTGATGTTGGATTAATTATATAAGTATAATAAAATATTATAGGATCGTCACTTTCAAACTCTTTCTGGGCGAAAAATAACAACGTTTTACAAAAGAAGATCAATAAATGTTTGTTAATGTCATTCTGGGTAACAGTGACAACACTTTTTTTAAGTCCGAAAATTTGCTCTTGCAGAGACTTTTTTCTTAGAAAAGATGTCACAACCTTCTCAAAATTTGAAAAAAATATAAATAGAAAATGATGTAATGTTTTTATATATTGTGATTTATTTATATTAATCGTAAACACTGATCATCCATTCACATAGTTTTTATATAAAAGCTATTATACTATGTTCCTTAAGTAATACGATGAAATGGTATTATCCCGACATACCTATTGAGATTAATTATTTTTAACACTGGGATTTATCAACAATTATTTAACCTAAACATTAGATGGATTCGAACCCGCAGCATTAACTAGGAGAGCTTGTAAGATCTTTTGATTTAATGACGAATAACTGAAGATTAATTAACCTTAAAAATACTTTGTTAAATTATATTTTTAAGTTTTTCTGTTTTAACATTATTTTGAGTGGGACTCATCATTTTCCTGATTAGATTTTCAGATTGTTTACCTCACTTTCATATCTATTAAACAACTAGGCTCAAAACGATGTGAAGGTTTATCCCTGTTTTTTCTATTAATGTATTTACCGCTTAAAGATATCTACAAATTTTAAAGCAGAACAACTATTAATTTTAACGTTTTACATATACTAATATGTTTTAGGAAATACATTGATATAATATGTTTTTTGTATATTTTAAAATCTATTATTTGCTTTGAAACAAGCTTTTGATGGATGAGCATTGCTAATTATTCTTTTCCCTACAATGTCCATATGATATATGCCATTGTTTCTATTGTATTTAATAGACATAAATGCAAAGTATTGGTGTCACAAGTCATAGAATATAAGTCTATATAAGTGGTCGATTCGTCGAAGGACATGCATGTGGTTGAATCGATTACATATTATAGATATATATTATATATATATATTATATATATATATATAATTATATCTATATATAATATATATAATATATATACTTGACTTAAAGATGCAATATTTTGTGAAAAATTGACGTCGGAACCTTTTTTTCAAGCTCACAAGCCGTTTTTTTATATGTTGGATCAAATAGAGAGACCCTTTGAATAGGGAAAGGTTAAATGAAAAATACAGAAACATACTTTGAACCAAGGTCTGTATAATACGGTCTGGGCAATACAAAAAAAAACATATAGTAGTGTGACTACTCAATGACGTCACTGGAGAACGATTATATCTATCTATCTATATATCTATCAATCTCTTTATCTATCTATAAATATATATATTGGTTTAGGAATATTTATATATAAAACTATGCACAAAGAAAATCTGATAAAGCATTTTTTGTTGGAAACTATTGATAGTAGGAATTTTCCTTAACGACACTTTTGTATAAAATGCATTTTTAAAGGAAACTACTGACTTTTGGGCCCAGCTTATCAGTCAAAATAGCTTTATTGAGCATTAATGAGCACATTTGGTTAGTTTTATTTTATAAACTGAGCCCATTTTGAGTACTTTTCGTTCATATATAAAGGAAAGGATAAAGGAAAAATTACTACTATTAATAATCCCAACAAAAAATTGATTTAACAGATTTTCTTTGTGCATAAGTTTTATATATTTGTAAATATTCCTAAAACCAATATATATATATATATATTTGTAATAGATAGAGAATTGATAGATATATAGAGATAGATAGATGATAGAATCGTTCTCCAATGACGTCATTGAGTAGTTATACTGCTAGGATTACATGTTTGTTTTTGTATTGCCCAGACCTTATTATACAGACCTTGCTTTGAACTTTGACCTATCATATAAATGTGTGTATGTATATACATAATACATTTCCTTCATACGTTTTAATAATACATGGTTTGGAACCAAATTACTAGATAATTAAACTCATAGCGCCATGATTTAAATGCCCCATAATACTTTCAGTCCTTTGGGCTTCGAATAGGAGATCTCTGAGAGGTCCAACAATTATCGAGCACAAAACTACTCGTTTGCTTTCATATTAATAGAATTATTTGTTTCAATTTGGTCATGGCCAAATTGATAATGAGAAAGACTTTTGTTTCTCTTTTGTGAGGTTTTTTTGTACTTCGACCCAAGGCGGAATCAAATTAACGATCTAGGCCGCTTCTCTATAACACACAACCTTTCTTTAACAATGTTTCTACTCATTCTACCTCGGGAAGAAGGCAATTGGTGGCCAATGTTATAACTTTGAAGAATTGCTGGGATCTGCTTTATCTCTGGAAGATGCATTTTTGAGCAATATTTGTTTATTGTTAAGTTTAACCCCTTCAAATCAATACTAATAAATCTAGATAATAAATTTGAGGAAACAGTCCTAAATTGTAGAAATATATAATCCAAGATATAATTCCACAAAGTCGAACTAAATTTGAATATATATATCCTCAGATTAAACTAAGCACAACTCGGTCAACTTGTCTATCTGATGAATGGAACACCTAATGCGATACGGCTTCAAAAATACGGATGATGTAGATCGTGCATTATATCAAATATAGTAAGTAGGTAATATGAACAAAAGACTCAACTAAAATAAGAGACATTTGACATTACATATATGCAGAGCTGGATTCGGCAGACAAATCTACGCCGGTTCGATATTCGGTATATACCTTCTACCGATCGATATCGGGATTCGGTAGATTTTATTATATATCTACAGTATCGATCGATATTCGGTACAGTAGATTAGAAAGAGAGAGAAATGTATTTATGTATCTGCTTTTACTTCTTCAGATGAATTTCATATCGGACAGTTTATAACAAAGAACAATTAAATACATTATTTGTTATAATTTATCAGAGATTATTTGAAATTAATACATACTTGCTAGGGCCATTGGACGCAGCGTCCCCATATAATCCATTCTGCAATGGCATTTTGTTTTTATTTATTTTATATTTTTTATATGATTTTATATTTTATTATTTCTTTATTTATTTATATATTTTAGACTAGTTACAATGTAACTATATGCCCAATGGCAAGAAAAAGAAAAAAATATATATACTCGATTACACACTTATCTTATATAAATTACACTATGTAACAAAATTAAGGTCTTTTTTTGCCCCTGGGCTGAAATTCTTAATTTGAGTCCCATTTTTTACGTAGATTCCAAAAAGGCCACTCAAAATATCGTCCGAAAAAAGGTTTGGACTTTATGGCCTTTTTTGAAAATCAGGATTTTCATCATTTTTTTTATAGTTCACGCCCAGTTATCTCCGTGCAAAGTAAAAATATATAAAGTCCAAACCTTTTTTTCGGACCTATTTTGTGTAGCATTTTTGGAATCTAAGTAAAAAATGGGACTCAATTTAGGAATTTCAGCCCAGGGAAAAATCCTGTTACATAGTGTTATATATGTACTTGGATTTTGTAGAACTGGAAGGCTATACATTTTTTATTTATTTACTGTCTCTTATTGTCCAATATTAAATGCACTTTCAGGTACTGTAGTATTCATTGTATAGCATAAGTTTATATTGAACGTCTATTTATGTATCTGCTCTGTAATACTATAAGTTATAGTTGTTTATTTATTTTCGAAGTTCAAGTTCTTCACACAAGGGAGCGCTTGGGCAAAGCGACAGTCGAACGATGTTTCTCTTCTATTGAAGGGAATAAGCTCTCTATATCTTTATGTCTCTATGTGAATGTCACAAAAGTCAAAATACCGTACCGATTGACAATCGGTACGGTATTCAGTAGTTTCTACCGAATATCGTATAATCGGTTCGATATTTGAAATCTACCGTCGGTAGTATCGAATACCGATTTACACTCGGTAGTCGCAGCTCTGCATATATGTGATTATATCTAGCACTAGTTATATTTTATTGAACAGTACTCCCGTCACAGTATGGGGTTAACGTCAAGGTGACTTTGTAACAGTGTGTCTAAAACAAAGTCAGTGACGTCACTGAGTTACATAAATAGAAATGAATTCGTGCTAAAAGGTTTGTATGATTAAGTGAATAGTAAAAAAATCAGCATGTTAGACATTCATCTCTACACAAATACATACATACATTTGTACCTAAAATGGACATATTTCTACTTATTAATTTGTAACTTTAAGTTTTGTTAAGGTTAAAATAATAGATTTATAAACGTGTGTCAAAACGGCGAAATATATCCGAATATTTTTAAAAAAGCTCACATTTCTTAGGAAACAATATTTTTTCAATGCCCCCCTCCAGTCACAAAGCAATTCAATTACAAAATATATAATCTTTATTAGCTTAAAAAATTACGACAAATGCCTACGTAGTCGAAGAAGATCTAAGGCCCATCATGATTGGTGCTTCAGCTCGCTACGCTGCTCTTTCCATCAAAATCCCGGATTTAGGAGCGCCAATGTGGAAATGGGCTGGTGATATAATTAAATATGTGCCAGCAAGATGAAAACTATCAAAATTATTTTAAGAAGATTTCGTGAATTTTTAAACCAATTTAATAAATGATGCGTCCTTATAAATAAGGTTATGCTTCAGGGCAGTAAATGTGAACCAAAATGTGCATTTATGTATTTTCACAACTGCCCTGAATTGTTTTTACGGTGTGTCTGTATATAAATTTAGTGTATTTAATTTTTACATTGTATTAATTTTTCACAGCTAAACGAATAAAAGTTTTAAAACCTAAAAAATAGCGTCAGGAAAGCCGTGTTTAATTACTCATTAAGTATCTTCCCTAAAATTAGTCTTCCAGCAGATAGTTTAGGAATTTATCTCAATTTATTAAGGATTTTAAATTATTTTGTGAACCAACCTCAATTTTGAAGCATTTTGATTAACATTTAAATTTCTTTCAAAAGTGACTCGACAACCTTTCTATTCTAGGATCCATATTTCAGAAACGTTCATTACCTCCGCCGAAGGAGGTATTGTTTTCACTGGCGTTGGTTTGTTGGTTTGTTAGTGTGTTGGTTTGTTGGTCTGTTGGTTAGTTGGTTTGTTTGTCAGCAGGATAACTCAAAAATTACGGAACAGATTCGGATGAAACTTTGTGGAGTTGTTGGAATGCCAAAGGAACAAGTGATTAAATTTGGCATCTCTGAGTGCAGAATTAGATGCCAAATGAGCTAATACTAATAAATATTTCAAGTTAGCCTACTCTGCCAATAGATGTCGCTGTGCTGTGAAATCGGGGTGCCGGGAGCGTCTTCCTCTCGGAATTCCGTCGAGGGGACCCTCCCCCGTCCCTCTACGCCGCCCCAGTCGTGAAAAATCCGCCTCGGAAGGCTCATACGGACCTCGTGACGGCGGAGGTTTGCACTCTCTGAGTGTATATATGCCTCTAGTTATAGAATAATATTAACTTGGATCCTTAGGTTAATTTGGAATGAGTAGCTTTTTATATGTCTGCTGATTTAAACTAGGAAAATGCAGAGTGAGCCTCAAATCGAAACCTATGAATCGGACTTATTGTCTACACAATTAGACAAGTCGTGAGTGGCAAAATTGACAAACTTAATTAAGTAAAAATAAATCCTTTATGACTTGCAAATCACTACTATCCAGTTTTATCCACTAATGCAATCCTGGTTATATTGTTTTGGGTCCTCTAAAGTCTTTCCACAATTAATTATAATAATTATAATTAAAACATTTAAAAAAATATTCAAAGAGTGACTAAATAATAAAAGTCTTTTCAATATAATATTAATATACTATTATAAAATAAACAGCAAATGTTTTTGGTACTTTTTTAATTATTTTGTCACAATTCAGGCATCTTGATATTTCATGTGTTAGAAAGTCGTAATATTAATACCACCAGTGTTGGACAAAGTAAAATTTGGTGTACACATAAATAAAACTATATAATGATAAAAGTTAAATACATATCGAATTTACATTTAGATTACTACTTAAATTATTACCTCCGCCGAAGGAGGTATTGTTTTCACTGGCGTTGGATTGTTTGTTTGTTTGTCAGCAGGATAACTCAAAAAGTGGCGGAACGGATTCGGATGAAACTTTGTGGAGTTGTTGGAAATGCCAAAAGGAACAAGTGATTAAATTTTGCATCTCTGAGTGCAGAATTAAGATGCAAAATGAGCTAAATACTAATAAATATTTCAAGTTAGCCTACTCTGCCATAGATGTCGCTGTGCTGTGCTCTCCTCTTTGATGAACTGGAACGCCCCCTATAATTCACGTGTGTAGAGTTAAAGGAGCAGTATGTAGAGTTAAAAGGACAGTGCGTAGAGGGTTGGAAATGACAAAAATACCAAGTGATTCATTTGGTGAGGATCGGCGGAGGTTTGCACACTCTGAGTGTATACATGCCTCTAGTTCTACTTGTTTCACTTTCTGAGGTAAGAACTTGCACTACTTAGCTTAAGTTTATGATCTAAATATTTTATTCAAATTCGGGTTCTACTTTATTTAAAAATAAATCTATTAAACCATCGAGCCAATAGGGAAACTGTTGTATAAGGGATCAAAACTTCTGCAAAGGACAAAAGGATTTGTATCAACATGGTCACCACAACAATTTGTTTCAATTTCGTTACAAAACAGAGTTCAATATTGGTATTCCTACATATCATATGATGACTTTGGTCCTACATAATGTCTCTAG
>CP045890.1:28346524-28370726 GCA_013387185.1 Caligus rogercresseyi
CAATTTGGAGAAATTGTTCAGCACTAGTGTCCAAAGAAACCCTGTCGACATGGAGGCAGAAGGGAAGTACAATAGTATAAAGAAATTTGGCGCGACAGTGATTACATTGTCGAAATGGTGGCGGATCCTGCTCTCTACCTCAAATTGTCCTTTTCAGGGGTTTAATCAAACTAAAATCCTCTGGTGTAAAAGGCAGTGCCAAAGATGCTTTGGATTTGGGCATATGAAACATTATTGCACAGAAAAACGCATCAAGACTTTTGAATATGAACGAGCTCTTAAAATGGCCATTCAAGAACGTTTTCCTCCACAAATACACAATGTGGAGGATAATACGGCTCAAGAAAAGTGTCAACGTCCGTCCGGAATGAACAAGAGGAGGAGATTTCTCCTGGCCTATGATTGAAAGAGAAAATGAAAACATCGCAGTATGTCAACCTAAAGAATTGGAAGAGGAATATTCTCATCCAGTGATATTGTCAGAACAAGAGGATGTCCTTAGTCTTCAGGGCGTTGGACCGATGAATCCTCCCATCTTGACGGAAGTTTTTTCAGAAAATGATACAAATACTAGACCACGTGTAGAAAGCCCAAAGCAACTCCCAAAGGAAAGTGGAGGCGACACCAATACCGATACCCATAACAATGCCAATTACTTCGCATTGGATCAAAATCTCATCTTGGACGGACGGACGCGTTCACAATCCGTTGGAAAACGTAATAAACCGGACTCTGAAATTTCACCAGACAAGGATAAGAATCCGTTGAAACTTCAAAGGATCTAGACCTAGTGTGGTGGTTTATTATTATTTTTTTCTGTGGTGTTTCCTCTCCTTGTTCAAAAAGTTGATCCACTCAAACCTTCATTACTCATTTCTCTTTTTAGATGCAAACTCTTATAACAGATTACCTAAGTGACACCGTTCACACTGATATGATTTTAAACTTGGGAATAAAGAAAATACTGTCTCTTAATACAAGGGGCGGGAAGGAGAGAAAAACGAGGCATGCTTTGATGAAGCACCTTCTTTCGTTTAGTCCTGACATTATTTGCCTTCAGGATATAAAGGCAATCACGTCTTTAACATGTAAACATAACTGTCCATTATGTCTTCCCAAAAGCTTTCATCATTTTTTTACGGGCTCTGGAGAGAAGAGAGGCGTTTTAACTTTAATTTCGAAGAAAATTTCAATTCTCTACTGTGTAAATCAATATTCTGGGTTGAGTGATTGGCATAGGATTCGTATTTCTTCAAACGGAGTTGTATTTTACATAATCAATGCCTACGGACCAAATGAAAAGTCTTCACAGTTCTTCCAAGCTATTATAAATTCGCAGCAGGACAGCAATATCCCCCTTCTTCTAATTGGTGACTTGAATATCGATTTGGAAAAATCCATTCAATTACACCCAAATTCCTTAATACTAAAGAAAGTAATTTTTAGTTTCGATCTAATTGATGTAATGGATAAATTTAGTCCTGGGAACTTTTCCTGGTCGAATGGAAAAAAGAGATCTCGACTAGATTTGGCTTTAGCTTCTCCTTCGATTGTAGCTAGGATTAGAAATGCGTGTTATCGTCCCGATCCTTCGTCGGATCATAAAATTATTGAACTGGTTTTTCGTTGTGACGAGTTTAGACACAACTTTAAGATTCCACGTTGGTTGCTGAACGACGAAGATTTTAATGTTAAATTAAGGCGTAACCTTGAAATTAGCTATAAAGACTCTCTGTCAGCCTTTCAGGCATTAAATATAATGACTAAAACCATCTTGGTTACAAGTTCTTGGGTAAAAGCAAAGAGAAAAAATAAATCTGCGGAACATCAAAGACAAATAGAAAATATACTCGAAAAGAAATCCTTATTTGTGCGGTCATTTATGGCGGACACTGTAAACTCCTTTCGATTATCTGAAGTTGCTGAAGCAGAAATGGAGGCCAAAGTCTTACGTGAGCAGGATCCCATTAAGAGATTAAGAGATGTCTCAAGAATGGAAAAAATCTCGGCTCACACTGTACGCAAGATTATCGATGGTGATAAAGCTCTTGTAAATAGTCGTGATATTTTAGATTTCTTTCATTTCCGATTTCAATCTCTCGTTGAAGAGAGAGTGGGATATTTTCCTAGGCCAAAGAAGCGATTACGGCCTCTCCAAGACACTGTCTTTTCTCTGGAAAAAATCTCTAATTATATATTGAAATCTCTCAAGATCAACAAAGCCAGTGGTCCAGATGGAATTAGTGGAATGGTCTTTCGAAAGTTTTCTAAGCAATTAGTTCCATTTTTGTTGAAAGTGGGAGAAGAGATGGAGAGGAAAGGTAAGATGCCTACCTCTCTAAATCAAGGAAGGATCGTTCTTATTCCAAAGAAAGGGGATGGCACTGACTTCAGTCATTGGAGACCCATAACTGTCTTGAATGAATCATACCGAATTCTCTCTGGAGTCCTTGCTCATCAAATGGAGAATATTTTAAATAAAAAAATCGGACCACATCAAAAAGGATTCTTAAAAAGCCGTAAAATTTATGATATTTCTTTCAATATTCAAGCTGCTATAGATTCGGTTCAAAGCAAGGGGAAATATGGAGCTATCATTGCAGTTGACTTTTCAAAGGCATTTGATTCTATATCCCACAATCAAATTCTCAGAGCTACTAAACGCTTACTGCCAAAGAAATTTTTTAATCCCGTTCGTTCTTTGCTTTTCAATGGGACGTCCTCCATTATCTTAAATGGACAAGAAAGCAAAAAAATTACACTCGGGAAAAGCTGTAGACAAGGGTGTCCTTCAGCACCGTTGCTGTTCATAGCCGCAATTGAAGAGTTCGCTCAGAAAATTATTCACAAATATGGAGGGTTCGGAGTAGACTTTGAGGGTTCTCCCCATTTAATTGATCTGTACGCAGATGATGTGACGGTAACTCTCCAGGCTAATTCAGAAGCACAAATTGTAAGAAGAATTGAAATTATTCTGGATTTTTTTTCTAAATTCGAGAAAACGTCTGGATTATCAATAAACAAAAAGAAAACATCCATTTTACCAATTGGTTCCTGGGTTCCTAGTCTAGATTCGTGTATTCGTTCCTGTCCAATTAAACCTTCAGTTGAAGTTTTGGGAATAGTTTGGTGTAGAAATGGGATTGATAAAAAAATCTGGACTACCCTCTCTTCTGTGGTAATGCAGAATATTAGGAAATGGAGGAACTATCGTTTGCAGAAAAGAATCGATCTCTACAACTTGAAAATAGTCCCATTTGTGTTATACAAAGCCGCCTCTTCTCCTTTGCTTGCCGAAAAAGCTATTTTGGATGAGACAAAGTGGTTATGCTCTTTGTTCCACCAATGGTATCTGCCAACAATGAAAAGGAAGAGAGGTCACCTTGGTGGGGGCCTTACTCAGTTAGCTCTTATTATCCCCAAAATGTATTTAAAAGTGTTTGCTACTATTCCAAAATATCCGGCGTCTGAATGGAGAAAATGTATCTCATCAAATAATAAGTTATACTCCTTGCTCATGTTCGGCTCAGAGTTAACTAATAAAATTACCTCTGATTTTTCGGTCGTCTGGGGATGTGCGCAGAGAATTATTTGGAGAAACACTCCGATATATGAAAACAATTCAACGGTGGATGTCATAAGGCATAATTGTCATAAAAAGCACTTCTTTAAAAATTTGGGAATACCAGAAACACTGGAAGAATTGGCAATTACAAATGGAATTTTGACACTCCACAGTAGTGATCTCCATCCCATTTTTAAGGACGGGAGATTCAGATATCCTTTGCAAAGATCAGCAAATGATCATTGCTTATTGAAGCCCTGGTTCCTTAAAATGTCTGGTTCTCCGAAGTCTGATGGCAGGAAATGTGATGAGCTTTGCATCAAATATATGATCAGTCTGAAACTTCCAGAAAGTTGGAAAAGGAAGATCATGAGGTCTCTCTGTGGAATAGCTGACGGGAAAAAATTCACAGCTCAGCTGTTGATTTCTGCAGAGCTTATTAAGTTTTATCTACCTTGTAAGGACTGTGGTATTTTATATAACTCCGTAATTCATGCTTTTGTTGAGTGCCAGGCTGTTCAAATTCTAATGCAATTTCTGAAACTAAATGTACGTGGAATGGATGGTGAAAATGCAGATAAATACATCAAGGCTTCAATATTATTTGGAGTTGGAGGTCGTGAGAATTCCTCACGACTGAAAGCAATTAACAATGCCCTTCTTTCTGCCAAGGCTTTAATAGCCAAACGACTAACAATATATCATCCTCTGCAAGCTTCAGAGCTGAGGCCAATAATTCTTTCTGCTGCGGCGAGGTACGCCGCTTTGGACCTCAAAATTCCTTCCGTATTTGGTGATTCGTGGACACTAGCCGCCGATGAAATCCGATACTTCCCTTCCCGGTCCCTGTTTTATAATGACGCCATAAATAAGCTTTTAAAGAAATTTAGAAACTACAAATAGACTTTTTATAATTTTCCGTGTTTTTTTTTTCGTTTACTTGTGTCATTTCGGTTTTATGTGCTTTTAATTGATATATATTTTTAGATTGTTCAGCTCGGATGCTAAAAATTTAAACTAGAATGTTTAATAATGTATTTTTTACGCATTAGCATCTTTTTATATACCTTATACTTTGTTTATTGTATATATATTATGAACTGTGAAAAAAAAAAAATAATAATAATACTTTCACAAGAAATATAATTATCTGTTGAATATTTTCGTGCATCATTTTTTACAACTTTCAACGTGGATAATCACGACAAGAGAGGCTTGATGAATTTAAATCTTTTTATGGCGATGAATCCCATCCTATAATACTGTGAAAAATGGTTCAATGAATTTAATCGTTCATGACACTCGCTCAATGACGAATCCTGTGAAGGTCGTTCAAAAATGGTGATTTTTACCAGACATAATACAAGATTGCCATCTTTTTGACTATCCTGGGATAAGTAAATGGGGATCAAAAACTGAAACGACAATCACCAAACCTTTCATCCATACAGCAGTATTTATTGTACTTTATATGGCCTCCATCGACAGTTGACCGACTCTCGAAAATATTACTCTGTTATGGAAACATTGCATGCTTTTATATCTCTATCTATTTTATACAAAACAATTGGTTTTGCTCTACTATCACCTCACATAACAGTTTAAATAGTATCTTACAATCTTATATCAATGGCCCATAAAAATCTAAGGTCTAGTACTTTCCTCGTTTCCCTGATTATTTATTCAATAAATTTGTCTAATTTTGCATTCAATAAAATTGACTTTGATAGGCCTTCCCCAGTAACTTCCATTTAAACATTACATTAGAATGAATGTTATACTTATCATTTCTCCCTTGTAAGCATTTGAAATGATTTGTGTACATCGTATTGTATCATTTTTTTGCATGGGCTAAGATACCAAGACCAAATAAAATATCCCTTTTTATCCTTACAACGACAGAAGCTAAAGAGAATTTCAATGTAATAGGCCTTAAAGACATTCTTAAACCTAGAAAACTATATGTATATATGGCAGAGCTGCGACTACCGATGAAATTGGTATTCGATACTACCGACGGTAGATTACAAATACCGAACCGATTATACGGTATTCGGTAGAAACTACCAAATACCGTACCGATTGACAATCGGTACGGTAAATTTGAAAGTATGACTTTTGTGACATTCATTAGAGACATAAAGATATATAGAGCTTATTCCCTTCAATAGAAGCTATGCTTGAATTCTAGAGTACTGAAAGTGCATTTTCTGTCGGACAATAAGATACAGTAAATAAAAATATTATAGCCTTCCTACAAAATCCAAGTACAATATAATTTATATAAGATTAGTATGTATTAAATTTAAATAACCTCTAATAAATTGATAACAATGATGTAATTCATTGTCCTTTGCTATAAATTGTCCGATATTAATTAATATGAAGAAGTCACAGAGCAGATACATACATATTTATCTCTCTTCTATCTACCGATCCGAATTCAATCGATACTGTAGGTATATAATAAAAATTACCGAATCCGATATCGATCGATAGAAGGTATATAGCGAATCCGAACCGGCGGTAGATTTTTCTACCGAATCCCATTTATGTATGGTTTATTGGTCTGCATAATTTATAACTGATAGGATGAAATCATCTTAATATTTCCCGGATTATCTTATGATTGCCTTAATCATATTGATATGTTGTTATAGATGTATTATAGATTATAAAGTAGAGTCGATCGAAGTGGATTTTTAAGCCGATTAATACAGATATTAAAAAACCTCTATAATATTGGCCGATGTATCTCATTGTCTTGTAATTATTGAATTAAAATGAATATGAGGAACTAAGCATATACATACAAAATTTATCTCTCTTTCTTATCTACCGAGGCGAAATCACGACTGGGGGTATAGAGAACGGGGGGGGTCCCCTATCGATCGATAGAAGGTATATAGCGAATACCGAACCGGCGGTAGATTTTTCACCACAGCGATCTGATGTATGGTTTATGGGTGCTGCAGTAATTTGATAAAATTTCATCTTAATATTTCCCTTGGGATTATCTATAATTGCTTAATCTATTAATATGTTTGTTATAGTATGTATTATAGATGTATTAAGTAGAAGTCGATCGATAGTGGATTTTTAAGGCCGATATATACAGATAGTTTAAAAAAGTCTGTAGCCGATATATTGGCCGATAGTACTCCGATATCCTTGTCAAATTGAAGTAAAAAATTCTTCATCAGGAAAATAATATAATATAAATAACTTTATATTTTATGTTTTTTATCTTACAGTGTCGTCAACATATATATGATCCTATGGCCCTTGAAAAAGAAAACTAGCTCATCCTCATCAATTTCTATTAGGAAAGAATTTTTTTATACATATATTTTATGGCTCTGATACTTATCAATAATATTTCTATTTTTTTATCAACATATGTTGGCAACTATCGGTGCCAAAATGGGCCGCTACAAATAATCTGTTGAATGTGCTATCGTTCCGAGTCATCGGCCAAGCTGATATATCGGTCGATCTCCATAATTTTTTGGTAAATTATGATATCTACTTCATAATGCAAAATAAAGTAGATATTCTTTTCTTTTTACACTCGGGACAATTCAAACTGCTGCATAGCACCAATCAATTCCTAGCTTTGCATTCAATGTCATTTAGTGTGATTGGATGTATATGTTGAATGCAAGATACCACCACCTAAATTAAAATTCCCTTACTTATCAGTCCAATGCAATAAATTCTTCTAAAGCTGAGGAAGAGAGTGAGAGGTTGATAAGAGGATATACTCTTTGAAAAGGATTCAATCCCAACAGGGACTTCCTCTCATGAAACAAGTTCATTCGAAGTAACAAATAAGTTATTCAAAGTCAAAAAGTATTCCACTTCCTCACTCACTTTCGTTTGGAAGGATGTTTTTTTACATCCTTTGGGCCTTTGGAGCCTTTGTTCCAAGGAGTGGAGAGGGATACCAAATCAAGTCATTTGCTGGAGGTAGGTTGTATAAACAAAAAAATGTTCTTTTTATAATAACATAAACTCAAATAGGAGGTATTCAAGTATTCCATAATTGTATAGATTAAAAGCAAAAAATAGAACTCTCTTTTAGATCAATAGAAAGTTACCCGTGAAAACCAAGGAATTATTCAAGCTAACAAAGTCTAACTTAATCCTTCACCATTATTATATGTATGTCAATACCATCAAAGATACCCATAGATATTTGATAATGGCATCCATAGATTTTTAGGAATAACAAGATATGTTTATTTTTTGCATCTGAAGCTCCTTCATCGTTGGAAAGAATGTTTATATATTTAGCTAATCCGAAAATACATTGGTAATTTTTCTCTACTAAAAATTGATTTTCAAATGTTTGTTTGAACATTTATGGCTATTCTATTTTATGACAGTGAGCTTCTCCATTTCTTCTTCACTAAATAATTTGACAAAGAAGCTTCAAAAAGTGTACCAATTGAATATGTATTACTCTCTCAGGCTGTACTTCTCCTCCCAAGCTTCCGGCATATGCTCGCATGCGATGTTCACCAGCCAACGGATGTACAGTCAAATGCCTACCCGGCTACAGCCTCTCCCACTCAAGAACATACTCCAGCATCCCTTACGAGGGAATGGAATTAGTTTGCCGCCATGGACTCTGGACGGACATCCTAGGAATGATGTCAGATCGGGACCTCCACTGCGAACGTATGCTAGCTAGAATATCTTGACTCCCATAAAATAAAATAAAAACATGCATCCACAACAATTTTCAGCGATTTGCACCCCCTCTTGTAAGAACAACGGAGTCTGTATGGCTCCAAACCAATGTGAGTGCGATGATGGATTTATGGGAAAGACTTGTGAGATCGAGGAAGAGAGACTTTGCCTCACAGCCCCGATTCTGCTTCCAAGCAATGCATTGGCTTCCTGCAGTCCAACGTATGGTTTAAACAGATAATGTTAAAGAATTATATATATATTTACTTATATGATCTTTTGTCCTAGTCTTTGCAATGTGACATGCATCGAAAACCACGCATACCCTAATGGAGACACATCTCTTCAAATAATTTGCCAAAACGGGGATTGGATCTTTCCAAATCGCTCTCATGCCATACCCAACTGCAAACGTAGGTCTTGAGATTATTTTGTTGTATCTATATATAACTCATATTATATTTCAGCAATTTGTGACCCTCCTTGTGAGAATGGCGGAGTATGTCTCTCCAACAACCAGTGTAAATGTATGTCCGAGTTCCGAGGGGATCAATGTCAATATGGTAATCTGTTTATCCTTTTTTATAACCAAATCCCATTAACATTTAAATCTTTGTAGAGGCCAGTAATTGCAATCACGAGAAATTGGATTTCAATGGAAATTTTCGGTGTAAATCCACTTCCGAACTTGTGGAATGCAAGTTAAAATGTCCAAGTGGGAGTCACTTTGAGTTTAATCCTTCGGAATCTTACAAATGTGACTACCAATCCGGTCGCTTTAGCCCAGCATCTATCCCAAAATGTGTTTATGCAGGTGATACATGAATGAGCCTCTCTGTGAATAAATTACAGGTCAAACATACCTATTCTTTCAGATGGAACAAAAGTTACAAGCCATTACAGTAAGTCTGGGAAGACACCTCCGAAAGTATTTCGGCGGGAGCTGCATAGCGAATTGGATCTCTATAGAGACACGGATTTCTCTCTGGATGAATATTTCGATCGGATCCGAGAGTTTGAGGCTCAAAACGACTTTTCTTCAAACCTAACTGGGTATTTCTCTTCTGAAAACGGAGACCTATCATTTCTCGACCATGAAGACGCACATAAAACGACGAAGCCCAAGAAGAAAAATAATGGTCCATCCTCCTGCATTATATGGAGTGGCTTTCACATCAGAACATTTGACGGGATCACTTTTTCACTTCGTTTGAAGAATCATCTTTTGATAAGAACCAATGAGGTAGACGGATTTAAACTCTGGGTCAATGAAAAAGATGAACTGAGCTTCACTGTTAAAAGTACACTCGAAGAACCCTTTACTCTGAAAGGTAGGAAAATAATTTATTTTTATCATGAGCTATACTACCATTATACGGATTGCAGAGTTTGGAGGAGGGCCAGTTCTAATGAATGGAAACACAACATATTCCATTCCTGGAGTCGTAGAAGGAATTATTCTTGAGCAAGTGAGCGAGAAAGTTGTGTTTGTCAATATACCTGGCATAGGATTCAAAATAATGTGGTCTCGACCAGACCAATTCATTATTGAAGCTACTTCAAATCTACGGAACACAGATCTGGGTGGTCTTTGTGGTAATTTCGATCAAGATCCATTAACTGATTTTAAACTTAAAAACGGTGAGACAGCGTCAAATGTGGATGAGCTATTTGATAGCTGGGCAATTAATGGCGTATCGCCACGCTATGGATTCATGGCAAATCCTTGCGCTTTGGACATCGAGAACAACGAAAAGGCGATTCAATATTGTGGGAAAATCTTAACATCGCCGACTTTGGAAAACTGCCATCACGTAATCAATGGATACTCATTTTACCAAACGTGTAGATGGGACTATTGTTCTGGGCATATCGATCGCGCATGCCAATCTGTGGAGCTTTTTGTATCGTGGTGTCAGGATCATGGAAATGTCATGTTTTCTGAAGGTTGGAGAACACCAGATTTTTGCCGTGAGTGAAACCATTTCTATTAAATTGAATTTTTCATTACTCAACATTTATTATACAGCATTCAAATGTGACGCCGGGTTGGAGTACTCCATTTGTGGACGGGGGGACAGTTTGACTTGTCTGGATGCAGCTAAGGAAGAAGAGCCTCCAGTTTCTCCAGCGAGTATCGCCGTTTATTCGGGTCTTCAAAGCGATCGGGACCACTGTATCGAAGGCTGCTACTGCCCGAGAGGAACGTATAAGCACAAAGGACATTGCATCAACAGAAAAGAATGCCCTTGCACCTTGAATGGAGTGGAATTTCTCTCTGGACAAACAATTCAGCAAGATTGTAATGAATGGTAATAGTTATAAAAGCAAAAAAGAGTGCATGAGTTGATTTCATTTCGTTAAAGAGCCATGAACTAGAATTACTATTATCCGAAAAAAGTGTTAAATATTACCAACTTTTCCATCATTAATATTTTTCACTTCCGAACCCTGATATAAATATGATATTATTTAAACTCTTACATTTGTGTACCATTTGTATTTTTCTTATCAAACTTATCTATCAAAAGATTTGTCAACTACTTTGTATTTTTTTAGCAAATGTGAAGCTGGAAATTGGATCTGTGAAGAGAAGCCTTGCGGGAAAACCTGTTCCTACTATGGACAAAATCACATTACAACCTTTGATGGGAAAGACTACTCCTTCCGGGCCCTTGGATCGTTTATATTGATGAAAGACGAAGAGATATCCGTCTCTATGAGCTCATGCCAAAATTCCAGGGAGGGAGCTGGCTACCTTAATTCTCCGAGCCAAGAAGATGGAACTCAAGTGTCTACCATTGCCATTAGAACTAATGGACAAGAAATTCTGCTCCACGACAATTTCCATCTCTCTTTTAATGGTGACTACATCCCAAAACTGCCCTTTACTCACACTCTTCCCAGCGGAAGAAAGCTATCCATCGCAAAGGAAACATCCCTTTTTGTTGGCATCACCTTCTCAAATGGTTATAAAGTGAAATGGGATGGACAAAACCGAATCTACATTTACGCACCAGCTTCTGCCGCAGGGCATGTGAAGGGTCTATGTGGCAACTTCAATAAAGTCCAGAGAGACGACTTTCAAACACCTGAGGGAGAAGTGGAGTCTGGTCACGAGGCCTTTGTCTCAAGCTGGCAGACGCAATCGTGTCAAAAGTCTGCAGTTGATAACACAATGGCTCGGCTCACAACCTGCAATCTTTCCAAAAAAAGAAAGGAAGAATACTCACAATATTGCACTCTTTTAAAGTCCAATCTATTCAAAGCTTGCCATTGGGCAGTGGATCCGAATCCTTACTACAAAGACTGCCTCAATGATATTTGTCACTGCCAGAATCAGAACAATGCCTTCAACTGTTTGTGCCCGATCCTCAGCCACTACGCTCAAGTTTGCTCCTCCAAAGGAATTTATTTAGAAGCGTGGAGGCAGTCTGTGAATCCCTGTTCAATCAACTGTGGCAATGGACAAAAGTACTCTGTCTGCCAAAAGGACTGTCATAGAACCTGTGAGGACGTCTCTCAACAAAATGGAACTTGTCCAGAAAGCAATATCTGTGTTGAAGGCTGTGCTTGTCCGGAGGGCCAGGTTCTTAATGAAATGGGTATCTGCATTCCCATCTCCACATGTCCCTGCAAACATTTATTCTCCGACGAAATCATCCCTGTGCGTATTTTTATATTGGTTATCGTTTACTAGACTAACAGCTTTCCAATTTTAGGCAGGAAAGGTGAAGTATCACCCCAACAGACAGGCAAGGAGCATTGTATATGCCAAGGCGGACTTTGGAATTGTCGTGGCCTCAAAAACGATTTGGAAAGAAAGGCCATGGAGGATTCTGTTATCACATGTGAAGCAAGCAAACATATGGTTTTCAAAGAATGTATCAGTTCAGAGATTCCGCACCAACATGCAAGGTACACTCATTAGCTTACGTTCATATCTTTCTTTAATTATGTCGTCCTTAAACTAGGATCTTGATGGAAGCGTTGAGTCTAGAAATACGGAATCATGTAATTACGGTGGCTGTGTTTGTCGCGACGGCTTCATTCTTCCGCACAGTGAGTCCAAGGAGTGCATCCCCAAATCGAAATGTCCTTGCCACCATGGAGGAAAGTCGTACGACGAAGGAAAGCGAATCAGACAGGACTGCAACTCTTGGTGATTTGTCATTCTAATGCAGGGAAATGTATTTGAATTCATTATAATGTGATAACATATTCCTTAGTGTCTGTCAATCTGGAGAATGGACCTGTACAGAGAGAGCTTGTTCATCTGTTTGCACATCTTGGGGAGACTCCCACTACATTTCCTTCGATGGGAAGATGTTTGACTTTAAAGGGAAATGTGAATACATCATGGCGAAATACGAAAGCTCTCCAAAGGATTCCTTTTTAATCTTAATTCAGGTGCGAGCATTAAAACTACTGCCAGGCTGGTGGTTAAACATATTTTTATTCTATTAGTTCATATTAATCGTTTTTTTATAATGCTTTTGAGCGATTATACATATACCTATCTACCACTAAGATAATCTGTGGCATTCCTCATGTTTAGAGTACACCCTGTGGCCTATCCAATGTGACGTGCTCCAAGAAATTGACCATCAAGGTGGGTGATGGAGCTTTCATGGAAAGAGTGGTATTGACTCATCACATGAAGGACCTCTCCAATGATTTCTATAAAAGGTATATCATAACTGTAAATTTAGAGACTTAGAATGAAGTAAAACGTATTTTTGGTCAGTGTTTAGACTTATATAATTGAAATTAATCCATTCATTTTTTAAAGGTATATTTTATAACAACCAGTGTTGGTCGAATATTACTTTGAAAGTAGTATGTAATATACTACTTTTTACTGCGTAGTAATATTTTTTAAAATATTAATTATTACTTCTCAAAAGTAATATACTACTTTATATTAGATATTACTTTTTTGAGCATTCCGAAACAATAAGTAAAGGCAATTCAAACAGGATTTGTAAAAATCCTCACCAAACCTAGTTTGCATTTTTATGTCCACTGGGTGACGTCACATACATTCACAGCTCATTAATTTTCGTCAAAAATGCCTGTCGAATTTTTTTTCCACGAAAGTAATATGTAACTAGGATACTAGGTTATTACTTGAAAGTATATCTGATATATTTATTCTCTCTAGTTAGTCGCAGTAATATAACTAAGTAATATATTACTTGCACGCGCGTTAGGGAACAACACTGATAATAACCATTCAACAACAAAGACAAGATGCTTAATCATGTCTTGAAACGAATCACTCATATAATGTAGGATTAAGTGACCTGGACCCAACATCAACGTTACATTAATACTCAAAACAGAGAACATTGATTATATTACAAAGATTTTGATCGAAATTTTTCTTTTCTTTTCATAATAGCAGGCTTGTTGATCGGAGTTTTTTCTGATCGGCGATCAATAGCGATATAGCGATATTTGATCGCTGATCGGAGTATCGCAAAACGTCCTTATCTTTATATCTTTTGATTGTAAGGAAATCACTAAAAATAGCGATCCGATCAATTTGTATAAAATAACTAAAAAAGAAAAAATGTTAGTAATAAGGATTTTTGAGACAACCCCTACATTTCTTAAAACTTAACTAGCTGTCACATTGACCAAAGTCCATTCCAACAACTAATATTTGTTTAGAAAACAAAAAAAATACAGACTAATACTAATGGAAAAAGCCAGTGCGTGTTATCCTGATATATTTTTTGTCCTAAAATATACAGACAGGCGACTATGTAGAAGTCATTGTTTTGGAGCTCATAGGCTATGGGAAACATTTATTCTGGCATCTCCTGTCTTAAAAAATGCAGACATATATCAATTGTGGAGCCAGAGTGTTGGAGCTCATAGGCTTTTGAGAAACAATCATTCTGATATTTTTGTCCTAAAATATACAAACAGGCACCTATGGAGAAGTCGTTATTTTGGAGCTCATAGGCTATGGGAAACAATCATTCCATTGCCATATAAAGATGAATACTTATAAAGGTTTGACTGTATATACATTTAAATTTTTACTTAGAATTAGTATTACATATGTAATTTTTTTGTTGATCGCAATTAAATTGATCGGATCGCTGATCGGAAAAATCCCTGATCGTTATATCGCTATATCGCAAAGAATTTCTGATCGCTATTTTTGATCGGATCGATATTGTTTTCCTGATCGCTCACAAGCCTGCATAATAGTCAAAACATGGATTGGACATCCAAAATTTCATAAATTAAAATATCTTTGCATAAATATTATTATTCAAGCTTAAAGATTGTTACACGTAAAATGTAAACGATTCCTCTGGCTAGAGGATTCGACTACTGTCTACCTCCAATAGGAACTTTATTATAATTATTATTTCTAGACAATCTTGTAAGAAAAAGATAAGTTTCAAAATGATTTATTTTGCACTTCATTATCTGTCTCAGGATGTACAGTTTTGAAAATTCATATAAGACATTAGAATTTGATTTAATAATAACATTAACTTCCTAGGCTAAATATTCGGAAGGCAGGAGCTTTTACGTTCGTGGACGTATATGATCTGGGATTCACTCTGAAGTGGGACGGAGGTAATCGAGTGTATCTGAGAGTGAGTCCGAGCTTAAAAGGTCAGCTACGAGGACTGTGTGGCAACAACAATGACGATCAGGGAGATGATTTTAGGTAATGAGTTGGAATTATTTTTGTGTTCAAAGTAAAATAACTTAATTGGTTCTTTCTTTCGAAAAAAGTTTAAAAAATATTTCTTTATTAAGTAGAAAACCATCTTGGCAGTAATATTTAATAATTTGTATGCGAAAATAAATTTTAAAGGAATGGACCAATACGTGAAACTACAAATTTGAGCTACCATTCACTATATTAGACGAAGTATATCACGAAACCTCGAATTGGAGCCTCCATTTTCTTTTTTAATCGAAAAACAGTTATGTCAGAATATATATTTCATTTTTTTCGCGTTTATTGATTGATATTTATTGTAGAAAATTACAAAGCACCAGTCGCTGATTCCAAACGATGGTTTTTTTTTGTGTATAAGCAGTAGAGAATGTTTAAGTTTCAGATAATTTTCGTTCAATCTCCTTAAGCAAAATTGTAACTTTTGGTGTGATGAGTCACACTATTTATTTAAATATTTATAAAAGGACTTAAAAGTAGTTTTTTATATTCCTTTAATTTCAAATTTTGAACCAATATCTCTGTATCCTGAATTTTTATATTTCCATCTTGCAACATAAAACCAGCCATGTTGTAAAATTTATCTTCTTTACTTTTCCCCATTTATATTTCACAATCTTTTAAAGCTATGAGTTTTTACAAGAAAGACAATAGACATCAATCGTTTTTGTATTTCTTCTGGATTAAAATTATGTGAGAAGGATATTCCAATTTTAAAAGAATATATATTTTGAGACCTAACACAAATATTTTTCAGAGGATCCTCTGGAATAATTGAAACATTCCCTTCAAAGTTTGGAGACAGCTGGCGGATTCACAAGTACTGTCCAGAGTCAACCGAAGTAGTCGACGAGTGTGAGCTGAACCCTGAACGGCGAACCTGGTCCACAAACAAATGTTCTGTGCTTCACTCAGGGGTCTTTGAGCCCTGTCACTCTGAAGTGGACTGGGAGCCATGGTATAAGAAGTGCCTCTCGGACGCCTGCGGCTGCAATGTCGGAGGAGACTGCGAGTGCCTCTGCACGGCAATATCGGCCTACGCCCATGAATGCACAAAAGCAGGCGTATACATTTCCTGGAGAAGAAAGAGTCTATGTCGTAAGGGGATTAAATAAACAACAGAGCTGGGCGGCTCAGAACCGAAGGCGAACCTTTGAAATATGAACAAAAATAGGGGCAAATAAAATGTTGAACATAAAACAAATGTAATTTCGACGAGTTATACGTCGATATAATGTAGTTTAATGTTTTCTCTGATTCAGAATCTTCCTAAAATTACAAAGTACTGAAAGATGTTTAGAACGAACCACTTGGGATTTAAAGGATAATTATCTTATTATTATCTAATTACATGTCAATATTTACCTTTTACCTTGTCGAATGTAGTAATAGTAAATAGGAGGGCGTTAGCTCAGTGGAGTTCAATGCATAAAACTCACTCGAGAGAGGAAGGTCATTATTCATAAATATGATAAATCATAGGACCTAAGTTCGATGGACTATTTATAATGCTAAAATGCTAATTCATATCCACACGGGTACTGCAATTCAAGCGAAATAAATAGGTAAAAATGTACAAAAAAATAGCACCTAGATAACGTAACACCAAGATTTAAAAAAATGATTTGAATTTTCTCTATTCGGAACTATATTAACTATAAATTTGGAGCTTCAAAAACCCGGATTATCTGCCCAGCACTCAAAAGCAATATTAATATATGTTGAATTTAATTCCAATAGCCATGCAATGCCCTCATCACTCAGGATATGAGTCCTGCGTGAATACATGCCCCGTGCGAACGTGCAATGACCTCACCGTAGAGAAGGCAAGCGCCTTGGCTTGTGCGGACGAGCATTGCATCGAGGGCTGTCGTCCCGAGAAATGTCCCAATGATCACCTCGTTTACTTATCCAACGACGACTACACGTGTGTGGACCCAAATAGATGTGAGAAGCAAAAGTGTGTCCTGGAGAATGGCAAGCTCTTCTTCGAAGGGGATATCATGGAAAGTGATGAGTGCCACAACTGTACATGCTCCCGAGGTCAAAAGACGTGTCAATACTCTAGCTCGGAGGCCTGCGAATCATCTTACGAGGGATCCACTCTCTTCCCCTTTCTAAGCTCCTCTCCAACACCCTCTCCTCCTTCAACCCTTATCAATAACACAAACTTAACCTATCTTTCCTGCAAAAATGGATGGTCCAGCTGGATTAACATGAACTCCCCCTCTGTCATCAGACCAAACGACAACGAAAACATAAAAGAGTTCATGAACAGTACCAAAGTATGAATGTTTAGATATTAGGATAAAATGTTAAAAGAAAAATAATCTTGAGTGAAAGCAATGGAAAATCCAAAAGGTACAAAATTTACTTCATAATCTAGCATCCTTAATCACATGAAACTCATTTGCCTCCAAGAGAATCCATCTTTACCATTTTCCCCTTTTGTCGTTTCTTCCGGACACCGAGTGCATGATATATGTAAAAATAAATATCAATTTTCATTAACAACCTTTACAGGACTTTACAAAAGGCTACTGCAGTCCGAGGGACATGATTAATATCGAATGTCGTTCTGTGAACTCCGGAGACCCTGCCGAGTCAACGAATCTCTACACCATTGAATGCGACACCAAAAAGGGCCTCATTTGCCAAGTGAACGATCCTAGGGCAGGGATTTGTGAGGATTTCGAGTATCGCGTGCAGTGTGAATGTAAAACAATATATTTTGGATTCCTTTCTTTGTTTAGATTAATATGGATTTCTTCGCATAGGCTTGAACGAGGAGACGATTGGAACAGTTGAACTAGAGACTTGCAACATCAATGATCCTCCAGAAGTGATTGAAAACCAATGTAATTTGTACAAGGAATGCATTCCTGGCACATCTGGTACATTGCCAAAGTATGGCATCAAGTCTTGTGATCATGGGCTATTTTATAATCCAAGAGACGTCACCTGTGATTGGCCAGACGCTGTGATCCACATTCGTCCAGACTGCACAGGTAACAACCAAGTATGCAAGGGAGAGCAGACGTCATTTACCCTATTGATATTTCAGAGAGTGAATTCGACTCTGAAACGATTTGCAATGAGCATCCAGGCCAACAAAACATTCCCCATGAGTCCGACTGTTCCTTGTTCTATGTTTGCTTGAGCCATGATGAAAGCAATTCCTATGGCACACACCAGGCTCTAGTACGGAAGGCTCAGTTAAAGTCATGTGGTCATAATTCAATTTTCAACACAAAGTCCCTTGTTTGTGACTCTCCTTATAATGTGTATCCCCTTCGACCGGAGTGCAAGACTTCTGGCCCTAGCAGTTCTTCACCGGGGTCAACCAGTCCATTACCACCAGTAAGTAACGAGATCACATGAATATGTCCAGAGCATAGAGATGTAAACTTATAGAGATCTTATTCCCTTCAATAGCAGAGAAACATCGTTCAGCTGTATTTTTGTGTCCAATATAAACAAAGTGATTTATTCTACGTCATCGTAAGCTGATCATAGAGATAGATTCTATCTCTATGATCAGCTTACGATGACGTAGATCAAACTACTTTATTTATATTGGACACAAAATACAGATGAAGGGAATAAGCTCTCTATATCTTTCTATCTCTATGGTCCAGAGATGTGTTACATCGTAGATCTTGACGAGTTAAGGGTGCTATAGGTATTCCTACTGCAATTTAAAAAAATTGAACTAACTTTTTTTAAAGTATGGCCCTCAAAACTGCTAACATAAGTTAGATGGGATGACAATAATCTAAGTAAGCTGTCATCCCTTAAATATCAATTTATTAAATATAAAAAATATGAATATAATATTTGTATTTTTGGTAGATTTATAGAAACTGCTGATACTCTATTGGGTGTACTGTTTTGATTGTATTTATTTATGGATACATGGAAGAAGTACCTATGTTATTGTGGACACTTTTCTAGGGCAACGTTTATTTGTTGAAGATTGAAGAGATCGTTCTCATGCCAGATGACGAGGCCTTAGCAATGGCAGGGTATGTAAAAAACCCGAAATTTTGAAAAAATCGAAAAAAACCTTGTTAAAAAACCCGGGTTTTACCATGGGTTTTTTCGAAATTCGGGTTTTTCATTACACCATTAATTAGCCATTAGCTATTATCTAATTAATGGTGCAATGAAAAACCCGAATTTCGAAAAAACACACGGTAAAACCCGTTTTTTTTACCGGGTTTTTTTCGGGGGGTTTCAAAATTTTGGGTTTTTTACATACCCTGAGCAATGGTCACTTTATTTCTGAGATCACAGTAATCATATAATGCATGCACCTTAACCGTGAACCCTTTTTTCTAGGCAATTTATTATGTAGTTGGTTTTCTTTCTACCCAAACATGAATAAATATATGAGTGTTGATGGCACGGTATTTCGTGTGCCAATATTTTGGAGTACAGGACATAATTTATAAGAGGACATGGCTTTGTCAGAAATCAAGACTCCATGATTGCCAAGAATATACCCTCTATTGAATTGATGAATAATGATTATATTCGAACCAGAACCAGCTATGTCAGATTATTTATCATTAAAAAGGCATAATATATTTGCTTATAAGATATGGCTTACAATGTCGGGGAACAACATGACTTAGCATTATATGTCATGTTATATTAGAAGACAGTTTTGTAAGCATATTGAATGTCACCGTTAGCATTGGACCTGTTCAAACTATATTTAAAAGTAAAGGATTTATATTTAGTAATTTGATTTTCATGTTATATACTTTAAATGACTAATACATATCCTTTCAAATTCAGCCTCTCGACTATGATCAAGACTCTAACCCATGCGTGAAGAATAAGTAAGTTCGTAAAGTATATATTTTGCATTTTTTACATACAACCATTTTCAGTACTCATAGTCTACTATCGAATGAGCTAGTGGATATGAAAGTCTCTTCTACAGCCCCAGATTCTTCAATTGAGGACCTGAAACTCCCGGATGATAGTAATTATATTTTTAAATGTTACTAGGAATGAATAATTATTTGGTATTATTCAAAGGTTTCGTGATTCATAAGATAGAAGTTATTCCGGAGAATGCTTTGATTGAAAAGTTGCCAAATAGTCCGCTCTCCATTGACATTTGCAATTCCGAGGAATGTTGCTCCATTCAAAATATAGTAAACCCTCAGAATTTGCAATCAAACGAGCTTCAAGACTGCAAGGACTTTGATATTGGGTCGAGAGATGTCCGTGCTAAGGTGAAGAGTCCAATTGACGCAAAACTGGATAAATCAAGTTGACAGATGCCAAGGATAAAGTCATTGATTGTGAAGATGCTTCAGGGGATGGATATCCACAGGAGCTTATTTGTTTGGACCCCGATTCCTCCCTGGATCAAATAGTACTTGTGCATAATCAGAGTCCAAACGGCCCGAGTGGTTCATACAGACCTGAGAAATATGAAATCGAGATTTGCAAAGAGGGGTTATGCTGTGATTTAACTCTGGTTCATGATTTGGCAAACCAAGAGGAGGTATTGGACTCCATAAATCTTCCAGATAAATGCAAGCAAATGAATTTGAGTGGAAAGGAGCCTGAAATAAAGGTCAAATACACGGGTCCAAGCATGAGTACTCTTGCTGAAGTAAAATTAGTAAATAAGGGCAAACCTAAATTTACTTGCGACATCACTGATGATTTGACAGAGGACGTTGCCGAAAGTTTCTCTTGCTCAAACATCGATAATGAGAGCACCCCTTGTTGGAAGCCTCATCCTCAAGATCCTAGTCCCTTCATTGATATTAAGTTTGATGCAAGTAAGAAAGTCTTTGGCTTAAAGACTAAAGGCGGCAATGAAAACGAGTTTGTGTCCAGTTACAATGTCCTCGTTGGCGAAAATGAAGATTCCCTAAGCTATGTTGAGGACGCTTTTGGCGTCAAAAGAGTTTTCCAGGGCAATTCAAATGAACAAATCCCTCATAGCTCATATTTCAATCCACCTATTAACACTAAAATCCTACGAATCGTTCCTTTGACATGGAATGATGCCGTTTGTATGAAAGTCGACTTGATTGGTTGTGGTGAACCCGAGGAAGAAACGGAAATATCCACAGCAAGCCCGATAGTGCCAGTCGATGCCGGCATCACCCCGAAGTCAACAACACAAGTACCTGAAGGTAAGCTTTAAATAGTTCAATATGGGAATTATAAACGGATAGGAAGCTTTCGGAAAATATACCGACTTTAGACACAAATTATTTATACTTTCGAAGATAATGGTTATCCTGTAGAAAATGACCTGATTATATCAGCATTCTTGATTAGTTAACGAAAATATTGATAATTATAATATTAGATAATTTGGGGAAAATGAACTTTATTACATTGGACTATAAAAATATATTAAAATAATTCTGTGTAAGAATGTAATTATCTAAAAATGCTGAGTTCTAATCTCAATTGTCGCAAAAAAAATCTTATTTTTTTATCTTCACACACATTTTTGTCGCATTGATGAATAGTTTTAAGATACATAAGTTTTTAATTGTATAGGGAATAGTTCTATTTATTTATGATGGTCTGTATATGTGCTGCATCCAGATAAAAATACGAATTTGGCTTTAAATAAGCCTTTCTCATCTCAGCTTTATGATTGATTACTTCTTAAATAAACAAATTTATTATTTTGCCCAAGAGTTTTTGTCCCAAAAATATTGGTGTATACCATAATTAATTATTAATCCAATGAAAAAGCTTTCTTGGGTCAGGTTCATTATTATAATAAAAAAGGAACCCATCTTCTATTTGAATTTAATACCATGAAATTACATTTGTTTTCTCTATTTTTTGTTTGATTCCTGCCATGTGTTGATGATTTACGCAATCTCTTCACAGATGAATGCACGGATCGCATGGGCTTAAGCGAGGGAAATCTCTCGTCAGATCAAATAATCGTGTCCTCGGTCCGAAACGGAGATCAGTTCGCGTTTGGGAAAGAGCGAATGCGTCCTTCTAACGAGGGATCTTGGCAGCCAGACTCCAAGGATCGTGATCCCTTTGTAATTGTCGACTTTGGGGATGAGCGATTAGTGAGTGGGGTCGTTCTTAAGGGAGACGACGAAAAGTACATCAGATCCTTTCGGGTGATGTACAGCAATGATAAACATAGCTGGGATGAAATCCGAAACAAATATGGAGCCAAATATGTATAAAAAAAGATTTTTGTCTGCTTTAGATGCTAAATATATGATTTCACAGGTGTTTCAAGGAAACATGAATGACCGCATGGTGGCTGAGCGATTGTTTAAGAAGGCTATTCGTATGCGATACTTCAAATTAGTTCCCGTCGCTTGGGCACGAAAGGGATTAGCCTTAACTCTGGAACTGATTGGATGTTATAAACCCTATCGTGAGTATTTTTAGAATATTTTCTCTATTCTTCAAGGAATTGATCAATGCTTACTCATATATAGCCAATGCGGAATCCCAATCTAGCACAACTCCAAGCCCATATTCGGGCAAAGTCCCTCCAAGGGACGACTGTGCAAAGCCCTGTCCAAACCTTCCCAATTTTGATTTCGAGAGTGACTGCCATTCATGTGATGCAAGTCAGAAATGGAACGGGACACTCTGCGTTGAAGAGAAAGACTGCGACTGCTATGATGGATTAATCAAACACAAAACAGGAGATATTTTCGTAAACGAAGACTGCGAAAACTGTGTGTGTCTCAGAAACGGCGATGTTTCCTGTTCCCCAAAGAAGTGTCCTAGATGCTACGGGGTAAGTCGACAAAAAGCATAGGGAATTGTAGATTAATATTTTGTTTGTCTCTTAGGACAATGAATTTCCTCTTGTCACACCCCGTTGTGGATGCACTTGCAAAACTTGCACCAAAGAAGAAAGGTACTGCAAGACATCCAAAAAGTGCATTGCTGCAAATAAATGGTGCGATGGAGTCGTGGATTGTGCTGATGACGAAACAGAGTGCTCCGAATCACAATTAACAGCAACGACTCCCATGGCTCCTCCATTGACTACTCCTTCATCTCACTGTCCACCAGAGCCGGATTGCCCATCGGGAGCTCGACTAAGGTACAATTCCCTTTAACTTGATAACTACTTTCGGAGTTCAAAACGAGATGTCTGTATATTTTTTGGGTATTTTGCCAACATTTAACTAGATTGTTTTTTGTACAAAAGAGTTTATATTACCTTAAAATGTTGAATAATTTAGATTGATTCGTATATTTGTGAAAAGCGGATATTATTATATAGTTCTTTTTTAAATCCCAACAAAAAGAAAGGATAAAACCTTGTTGACCTCACTGAATATCATATTTGTGCAAAAAGGTTTAAAAGTCATATTTTATTTACACTCCAACAGGCAAACCCAGGTTGAGGATACCCTAGGCTGTCCGATTAGTCAATGTGAATGCTTAGACCCAACATGTCCAGAAGGTCTCATCATTCAAATGGATAGGTTAGTAGACTCTCTAAAAGAGTCCATTTCACAGTCACGTGTACACAGATTATGGAAGGTCTGATGTCATCACTTAGATATGCAGGATTAACTTACTGTAGGATTCATGTATATAAAGCTGAGTGATGACATCAGTGTGCACGTGCCTGGTATTTCATATTGATCAATCACACCATTGCTCCCTTAGTTCCTCTCCATCTCAGTCAATTGAGAAGGAACCCTCTGGTGGTTCATATGGTGCATCCCTGACGACCGATGAAACTGAATTGATCTCCTGTCCCAAGTACAAATGCGTTCCTCCACCCTCAAAGGCGGAATGCATCCTTGATGGACCAAGCGTGCAGACCTTTGACAAATCTAAATTCAAGCTATCGAGTTGCCAAATCCTTTTGGCAGACAATGAGAGACAAAACTGGACTATATCACGTATGTTTAATAACGGCTAATATAGTGACAAGGCGGTAATACGGTTGTTTGGATGTCCAGTCAGTTTTAGAGTCAGATGAGTCAATTGCTTCTTATTCTCTCAAGTAGAAGTATTATAGAACATACTTAACATATGGGCTTAAAATTTAAAAAAACTTTAACGCACAAACTCATCGAGCAAAGTTCTTGCACATGTTTATTTATCTTCATGCTTTTGATCATAGATTTTGAAAGGCTTCCTACATCAAATGAAAATATTTTTTGTGACTAAACTAAAACAATACTTTCGCTTCTTTACTATTCATTATATATAAAATTACAGAGGTCGAACGT
>CP045890.1:28370826-28407564 GCA_013387185.1 Caligus rogercresseyi
GAGGCCAGAGAGATGTCTCTATGTTTTCAGTTTTTTTCTCTTTCTATGTCAAGTCGGTATTAAAATCATCTACAGCCATATTTTCATTAAGTTCTTTTTCCATGGGCTATGGTAAACAATCATCCATTGCCATATAAAGATGAATACTTATAAAGGTTTGACTGTATATACATTTTAATTTTACTTAGAATTAGTATTACATAGTATTTTTTGTTTGTTGATCGCAATTAAATTGATCGATCGCTGATCGGAAAAATCCCTGATCGTTATATCGCAAATAATTTCTGATCGCTATTTTTGATCGGATCGCTATTTTTTTTCCTGATCGCTCACAAGCCTGATATATATATATATATATATACCATTCAATTGTAATGTTCATTCAAACTAAATCTACTCCAAGTTAGGGTAACAAATTTTGATCGGATTCATGTATTAAATTGATGTCAGTTCATGGTTTTCAAAGATCAATGTATATTTTTAACTGACCAGATTTAATTTACATCTGACGTCACGTTTAATAGATTCATACAATGGGATTGTCCATCTTAGAGTTCAAAAAAGCAAAAAATTAATCGCGATTGTCCATTTTAGATTTCTGTGAAGAAAAGAATTCCCTGCGGCGAAAACTATTGGTCTCGTGAGCGTATTTGATCTTAAGAGAGGAGTATGTGAAAACAAGGAAAGCATTCTGGACTATCGCCAATGCTCCGGATTTTGCGAGTCGAAAACAGTATATATATCACGTAAGAATGATAATTAAACTATATTTATTAACTTGTTGAGGCATTCAAATGTTTCTTTTGATAGCATTGGAATCCCACAAGAGCGATTGCAGTTGCTGTCAAACCCGTGCTGAGAGGGATATGGACGTGAGGCTCACCTGTGAGAACGGAGAAGATATCATTAAGACCATTAAAGTCCCTGAGAGCTGTACATGTTCTCCATGTCGAGGCCCAGATGTTAAGTTACGAACACATGAGGCCTTTCGAGACAGCACAGCACAGCCTGCAAAAAATGGCACTGCATCCTTGAAGAACCTTCAGGCTTTCAAGGAACTTCTCAACCTTCCTATAAATGCAAATTATTCCAGAGGGGACAATCGGCCCAATATTATGAGAGCAACGATGAAATATTCGGCACTTGAGGCCCTTAACTTAATTTACTTATAATTGATTGTTAACTATAGTAAGTTAAATAAAGTACTATTTGAATAAAGAACATAAGAACAAAAGGAAGTTCTCAATCATTACAAAAAACCTAATTAAACACCAATGCGTTATAATTAGTATATGTGTGTTATTTAGATAATTTTGTCAATACATAAGCAGATGGTATAAATTTGGCAGCCTATATTAATTGTTATCATCAGGAAACGACCGGGTACCCGGTCCGAGTCCCGGCTGTTTTTTGAACGGCCCGGTCTCTAAAAATCACTGGGTCGGGATTTATTATTTTCGTTCGTTCGTCATTCTGAAAGTGATTACGTTTTTTTAGAAAATAATTTTTTAATATCTTTAAAAGTATTTTGAAACTTATTTCTAAAAAAAGTGTCCCGGTCGTTTCCTGGTTATCATATATGAGCTGAATGAATTATATCAATGTGTCATTTCCAGATATGTCAAAAACACTACTATAGCCCCAGCTATAAATTACCATATTTATTCGTGTCTACACAATTGAGAAATAGTGCGGCTGCATTCAATAGAAAAAAGGACCTTAACCTTTTTTTGGCTTCAATAGATTTTAATTATCATACTTCTTAAATAACATTGCAGTGAAAAATACTAAGTTTCTCTTTGTTGATCCTCCAAATTGCTGTGTAGCGCTAAGGAGGAGGAGGAGGAGGAGAAATGACGACTCAGTGATGAAGGGAAAGAGTGTGTTTATTAAGCTCTTGCCTGCAGCTTATATAGCCGCAGACAAGAGTACTTAAGATTAAGAACCTGATGAGGTGTGAGATAAGAAGGTAGGTGACCTGCTGTTAATAAGCAGGTCAATCCCCTACACAACTCCCCCCAGCACCTCAACAGGAGTGTATATATACAATATAAATATATATAGAGACATTTGTTAATGATGGGAGGGGTGAGGGTTCATCCGGCGACGTAAACGGAGAAGTCCGTTGGGGTGATGCCTTAGCCGTGGATGAAAGGGTGATGGGTCATCCGGCGAGGTGAACGGAAAAGGTCCGTTGGGGTAATGCCTTCGCCGTGGATGAAAGGGTGAGGGGTCATCCGGCGAGAGTTCTTTCGCCGTGGATGAAAGGGTGCCCCAAAAATAGGTGAGAAGAGTGCCCATGGATCCTGAGAGCGACAAGGATCCATTAGTTGCGGGGATCCAGCGTAGGATCTGCTGCCGCGGGCCTCGAACCTTACTTTTGTGGAGTTGAGGGATGGACCCTCCTCCTCCTCCACGCTAACGGAGAAGTCCGGTTGGCCCTCTTGGAAGCCGGGAGTGTAGAAGTGTGACGTTCCGCAGGCGTGTTCTATGGGTCCCTCAGAGAGCGACTGAGGGAGTCGGGGTCACCAATGTAGCGCGAAGGAGGAGGAGAAAATGACGACTCAGTGATGAAGTGAAAGAGTGTGTTTATTAAGCTCTTGCCTGCAGCTTATGTAGCCGCAGACAAGTGTACTTCAGATTAAGAACCTGCTGAGGTGTGAGATAAGAAGGTAGGTTGACCTGCTGTTAATAAGCAGGTCAATCCGCTACAGCTGATCTTTTTATTGTCGAATAATTTTGTAACTTTGGCAAGGCTTATTCGCTTTTTCTAAAATCTCCCGTCATTAGAGTTTGAATCTTTGGGCTATATCTTTTTGTATCTAGACTAAAACTTTTTAGCAATTATTTATCATATATGACTTACTAATATTGGTCGTCGTGTACGAAATTTGTATGAGGAGAAGAAGGGAAGGGTTCAATCCATTTTGAAGAAATCAGGATTCGTTCACTTAAAATATATCAAGTTATTTTGTATATCAATATGACTTGTGAGCGGAAATCTTGTCTAACTGGTAGAAGTTAGGTCGATGGGAAAAAATTAATATCATTCAGGACTTCAACGCAGTCACTTTATGGTGAGGGAGGCAATCAATGAAGTCAACTTACATTATATTGGTCCACAAACTTACTTTTAAAGGCTGCTACTCCTCCATCGACGCCTTCATACTGTTTGAAGAACTTTTATTAACAGGTTTCTCTTTGAAAACTTGATTTTTGCAAAAACTAATTTTATAAAAAAGTTTAATAACTATGCTTACCAATTCTTACTTTTTTAGCTTATAACCTAACTGGTTCCTGAAATAGAAGTTAGTCTATGTTCACTTAAAAACAGCAAAAATATATTTCCTTTGTCCATGAACCCTGCCAACTATTTTTTATAACTCTTCGACAAATCACTTTTGAGCACACTTAGCCAATAATGAACATCTATGGCCTTTTTTATAGGTTGTTGGATTGAGAACCCCTGGGAATATTTTTAATGTCATATATCAAGTATATTGGCCATTTAATTTTAGGAGGAGTAAAAAATAACAAATTTATAGTTAAGCCAACCGCAAGTCTTAAGGATGTTGAAAGTGGAAGAGTAATATCTCCGGGCGCAATATATCTCAATAAATTGCACTTGACTATAAAGACATTAGTCGGCATTCTTAGAACCAAAGTTTAAGATATCAAGCTGAAAGCCTGACAACAGTTGCCCCTTTGGACAGGAAATTATGGTAGGCAAGTTAATTTTGAGAGATCCCGAAGTAAACCTCTCTAGTTATTGATTGTTAAAAATAAGAAAAATATAAATAAATTTATATAATCCAAAATAAATAACCTTTCATATATAAATGCATCGTGTTCTCATTTGTTGCGACAAACAAAAACAAGCTCAAAGCTCTACAGGTCAACCATTTTTCGAGTAACAGCCCCTATAGTGACCCTCGCTAAAGATAATGAGCGAGCTTTTGTCTATTTAATAAAATATATTTTCTTTTCACATCAAACGTTATGCTTTACAGATGCCGGCTATGTTGGACAGCATATATATATTTTTTAAAGCTTGGTTCACTGGAATCTAATATAACGTAAAAGGAGCATATACGTTAAAGTTAGACAGAATATAATGGACAGAGAATGATAATAAAAATTAATGTAATATTAAAATGTATATAATTATATTTCTTATTAATATCATTGATGTGATACACTCACGAGGGATATAAAGTGAATTCATGGATTATAAAAAGATAACTTCTAAAGATACACTCAAAGATGCCAGTCAAGTGTGAGCATTCATGCCATACTACTTCGGCTTCGTCTCTTGATCCGAGACGTGTCGAATGTAGATGAGTCCTCAACGGGCGTTGCCTGTAGCTTCCCTTCTTCGTACATGTAGGAGGAGGCAATTGCCAGGACGCGTCCGTCGTTGGAGAATGAGAGGCTCGCGATGGAGGTAGGGTACTTGTGAAACTGACAGAGTCTCTTTTTGTTGTGTCCGTCCCAGATGTTGACGAGTCCGTCCGAGCCCCCAGTAGCAAAGGTGTTGTAGTCCTTGTGAAAGGCAATGGCGTTTACGGGGTAAATGACTTCGATACCGTTCTCCTTGTTGCGGTGACACTTGAAGGCGTACTTTTTCTTTTGTACGTCCGTGCTGGGGTCCAGGTACTCCACGGCGACGCGGCCCTCGATGGAGCTCAGTACGTATCCTGTCTTGTTGGGGAAGCATCCCAGGGCCCGCGTCTGGTACTTGAGGGAAGACTCCCGCTTCTGCTGAACGTAGCTCATGTTGCGAATGTCCCAGACCCAGACTTTTCGGCCCAGAGTAGCCACGACCAACTTGTCCCCTGCGAGGGAGAGAGCGTAGACGCGCTCAGGCTGGGGGTAAGTGCCCAGACAAGGACTGCTGCTTCGGGGATCCCAAAACTTGACATTGGAGTCCCAAGAACCCGAAATGAGGGCGTTGATGTCCTCGGAATAACGAACGCATTTAACGGCCTTCTCGTGGGAACCTAGAAGATAGTAGAAATGATGGGGTTAGGGGAAGAGGAGTCGAAAAAATGCAGTAATATTATTTAGTCGGTACGTTTTAATTAACATATTGATTGCTCTATCAATAACTAAAATTAAAATATATTATAGCAAATCTAAATTATATAACATTTTTGAAGGTTTTAAAAAAAGGTTTCGCTTTTTATTTATTTTGACTATTTCAAAATATTTAACATAAAAATATATTAGTATTTGTAATATTGATAGTCAAATATGAATATATATTTGAAAATTATATAAGATATAAAAATTCACAACACATACAAATCAAATTATATGCATGAAAATTTAATTGAATGTGTAAAAAAATACTGAATAAGCATTTTTATAACTTCAGATAATTTGCTTGTAAAATTTATAAGCAATCTTAAGCAATATTTAAAATCAAAGCATGTGTTCTGCAAAATTTAATCGTACATGATTATAAACTTGATTATTTTAAAATTGTTTTTACATTCAAAATATAAACCAATAGACTTACTTTAAAGCCCTACCAATATTTCAGACCACAATTTATTATTACAAATATGAAAATGTATGGTTCCACATAAAAGTATTGTTTGCCTGTTTGAGGATTTATCATATAATAGGGATTGATGCCGCGCCTTTAAACAGAGGCGGAATAGAAAACACAATCTTAATCCTTCACATTATATAAGAAAACAGTCTTAAATTTATCGAAAATTAACTTGTATATTGAGATACATAGAAGGTATCAAATACTTCAAAGTCTGTATTTTCGAAATATTGTTCCAACAGTATTGTATGCCCAAAGATATAGTTACATAAGTCTAAAAAATAATTATTTCTTAATCTGAAGCAATGTCCTGAATTATAATACATGATTACAAGTGTAAGATTTAACAAAAATATTTTTATATCTTAGCAGGATTATTTAACATAAAATATATTGTATGTACAATATTATTCCATATATTTAATTCTTGGTTTTTGATTTCCACATAATTTTTATATAGATTGATTGAAGTCATAGTTGTAATTAAAATATGGTAGGCAGGCAAATAACTTCTGTTTTAAATAGTGTATTTTTATGCAGTTGATTCATCCACAAATGGGGTTTGCTCAAATTAAAATTGAGGGATAATATGTTTACTTTTTATACTGATTTTATTTGTATTTAAACAGTTAAAACCTTATTAATATATATATTGTGGTAGAGCCATGAAGTAATCTAGTCTAAGGCCATGTGGAATCACAATCTTTTTAATATTTTGATGGGGTAATATACATCAAGTTTTTTTGAGCATAATATTTTAGCTACAAGATAATCTCCATCTTATCAGAACAAACTATGGTATCAGCCAGAAGAAGTCCATCTATTCTGCTAACGTAGTTAGACAATTAGAATATACTTTTTAAATCATAATTAAAATAATTGTATATGGAAGAACTGATATTAGAAAAATGGTGAATTCAATTAAAGTCTATGAGGTATAAGATATATATATATATAGGTACATACCAGCAAAATTTAGAATTTAGTTTAATTGTCTTTGGCTACCCTGGGGCGAGCTTTAGAGATTTTTTCCAGTAAAACTTCCTGTTGTACCAGCCATGTAGAGCGCTTGTTAGTAAGCATTGTTTTCACTCACTCTTCACCATGAGTCATGAGAAGAAGAATTGTGAGAGGATCACTGACCTCCTTAAGACCAAAGTGGACAAAAAAAAGATCGTGGAGATTGTTGGCTGCTCTCTGGCTACAGTTTACAATGTTTCAAAGGCTCTAAAGATGTAAAAGGTACTGGCAGGACTTTAAGCAGTGGAGGAGCAAATAAGAAGAGGACTGAGGACTTTATGGGGAAGGTCAAGGAGGCGGTGAAGGAGGATCCCACAAAGTCAATTCGGAGACTGGCTCGGACCATGGATGTTGGTACTTCTACCATGTCAAGAGCTTTAAAAGATTACCTGAACCGGAAATCTTATGTCAGGAGGCCCAGGCATCTTTTAACCGAAGCAATGAAGGTCAAGAGGCTCGAAAGGTACACCAAAATTCGTTCAACCTTTCATAAGAAGAAGTCCACTGTGACAATTTTCTCAGACAATAAGATTTTTACAGTGGACCAGGTCTACAATCGGAGAAACGACCGATGCCTTGCGGAGTCAGTAGATGAGGTCAGGGGAGTCTACAGAACCAAACACACAGCCCATGTGATGGTTCTATGAGTCGTGGCATCTGACGGGAAGACCATGCCTCCGTACTATTTTCGGGCCGGAGAGAAAATTGACCGCCATGTCTACGTGAAAGTCCTGAGATACCATGTTTTGCCTTGGTTGAAGGCAAATTACCCTAGTGACCACTATTTGTGGACTCAGGGTGGAGCTCCCTCCCACACATCAATGTTGACCCAGGATTTCTGCTCAAGGAATTTTGCCGATTTCTGGTCAGCAAACTACTGGCCACCCTCAAGCCCAGATCTCAATTCCCTGACTTTGCTGTGTGGGCTTTTTGGAGAAGGAGACCATCAGTACTCCCCATCCCAATGTGGATTCTCTCAAGGCCTCCAATGCTGCTGCCTGGGCCAACATGTCTACCGACTTCATCAAGAAGAGATGTGCTGCTATCCGCCACCGTGTTGATGCAGTCATTGAAGCTAAAGGAGACTACATATAGTAAGAAAGATTGCCAAAATCTTTCTTTTTAATTTTTGGTTCAGATGCTTCTTTACAAAAGATCAAATAAAGTTTCTAGAAGTAAAACAAAATTGATTTACGATTTTCTAAATTTTGCTGGTACACTCTGTATTTATATTGTAATTATTTAATAATATTTTTCTGTTTGTTGACGATCTCGAGAATTCGAAATAAATATTTTCTTAGGGCCAATTTCATATATTACCCAGAATCCATTTGGAGCATTAGTATATTGCTTTTAATACAATAACTTCATATGACTTTATACATGCATTAGTAGGTTGCCCAGTTATATCTATTCTAAAAAGACGAATTGCAATAAACGTAATAGGAATAGACAATGCCAATGAAGGCATAATTAAAGCTGTGGTCCTCTTTGGACTGTCCAAGCGAAAAAATAATCGATCAAACGTCTCTTAGGCAATCGATTTTGCAGTTTTAAATGCTAAGGCAAGAATTGCGAGCAAATTAACTTCGACTGAGCTCTTAAGTCCCAAGGATCTCTGTGGAATTATCCTCGCAGCCGCCGCCAGATATGGAGCTCTCACTCTCGAAATCCCCTCCGTAACCGACAACTCGTGGACACTCGCTTCGAGGGAAATCAAGTATTTCCCAACCAAGTCTCTCAGTCATTTTAAGATAATTAATTTGTTGTCTGTTTTAGTCTTTTAATTCAACACTAAGCTTCATTCTTATAATGCTAATATTAGTTAGTTATTTACCTTAGTCTGTTATACCATAGTGATATTATTGTATTTATTTATTTTAATTTGTTTTATTTGCTACGTTCTTTTGTCGTTGTATTAATTTAAGACTTAAATGTCTAATTATTTATTTGTACGCAACTGCTTCGACATTTATATAAAACTGAAATACAGGAAAAAAAACCTTCATATGGACATGACTCATTAAAGGTTCTATAAATGGATAATATTTTAATTACATTAAATTCCTCCACTTTTGTTTATACGGATCGATTGAGTGGGATATGTGAGGAAATGGTATAAGCAGGTTAGCATTCAAATTATTTAATCGAACTGATTCATTCTTAACCTTTCTTTTTTGTACCATTTTTCCTTTCATATTCAATATTGAAACTAATTCAATGTTTTTCTCCCTGGATTCTCACCAATTCTGGTCTCCGTCCCGGAATTGATGTCAAAGGTCTTGAGTGATCCTTGGAGTCCCCCGACCAGACCCGGATAGGATCCTGAAAGGTGCAGTCCAGGACGGGAGCACTGTGTGAGTACTTGACGCGGAGCGTGTCACTGACCACGTCATAGAGACGAACGCTCTTGTCCCAGGAGGACACCAGGAGAAACTGAGAGGATTCGGACCAAACTCGGCCTTCGTGATACCGTCATCCGGGGCATTCTTGAGCTTGTACTCTCCTCCGCCAGTACCTGGACGGGACCCATCACTGTCGGCATTCCCGATGCTCCCACCTCCCTGAACCGAAGACATCGCTAACCCCAAAGGCTAAAAGAAGGGAAGGTGGTAATCCGATAAGTGCAGTGGTATTGTTATGGCGCTAGAATTTATAACCGCTCATAAAAGAGTTTGTTTGTGTTTGACTAAAATGACGCCAGAGTTCTAACGATGACGTAGTTACTACAATTAATAAACATAGAGATATAAAAATATAGAGAGCTGATTCCCCAGTAGGAGAGAAACAGCGTTCTGTTGTTTCTGTGTGTCCACTATAAACAAAGTAATTTTTACTACGTCATCGTAAGCTAATCATAGAGATAATTATATCCCTATAATCAGCTTACGATGACGTAGTATAAACTACTTTGTTTATTATGAACACACAGAATACAGCTGAACGTTGTTTCTCTGCAATTAAAGGGAATCAGCTCTCTATATCTCTATTTTAATAAATAGCCACTTAAAGTATACTAAGAGTTAGAAAAAGAAAGAAATGTCAACTGTATTCCTGTGATGTCATTCTTAACTTATATATAAATATTTATTTGTAAAAAAAGAAAATAAATGACGTCACTGGACTCTTGCGTTAGGTAGTTTAATTTATCTACTCTTATATATAACGTCAAATTATCTACGTAAAAACATCGTGGGACTAATTTCAATTGTGATTTTGAATTTATGCTCTCATTTTTAATACATATAATTTTCCAATTATTTCTTACAAGAAGGAACTATGTATAATATAACCCATCATTTTTTGTGTTGAACTATCACTTATGATATTCAAAGACATCTCTTATAATCTACTACTAACACTAACATTTTCAAGGACCTCAAAGGACCTCAAAGGTGTTACACCTCCAAATGAAGCAATGTCAGAAGGCCTCAAAGATCTTCCACATAATAAACCATAAGCCCTAAACGATCACGTCATGGTACTAGAACTCTTACGTCACAGGCCCTTCCTTTTCCGTTTGAGCTATTGTGATATATTTACATATTTCTATTTCTTTCGTGTTTCACCTCTCTTAGGAGATTCAGTACCTGGGTAGACCCGGCTAGTATCGTTCCCTTCCGTCCCCCTTTCGGTGAGTCTTGTCTTTATTCTTCTGTACGCTCCTCATTTGTCATGACCCCGTGATATGTTTTTGATACTTGTCCATGAGCCCAAAGGGTTGGTGCCTCATTTCAATGAATCACGTGTCGGAGTCTGCGCAAAGTGAGGGAAGGAGGAGGGAGCATTCAAGAGAAGAGAAGAGAAAGAGAAGCACTTCTCTTCGTACTTCTTTCAAGACATCCTAAAACTATTCAATGCAAATCAATATATATTTTTTTCCGGTGAGAAGAGATCATTTAGATTCCATGAAGGGCTTAACTTCAATTAAGATGCCGGTCTTCTGTCTATATGAATGGATATGATTTAAAATGTTCCTTACTAAATGAGTCCCTCTATTCAAGCTATTTATTCATAAATGACTTAGAATAAGCATATGTACATATGTGGTATAACATGTAGCCTAAATGGTATTTCCTTGCCTGCCAATTATCACGTGAAGTAGAATTCATGTCCAATACATCATTCCATTACGTACCCAATATGTATATGGATGGCTGCGTTTTATTTTAAAAAGAACGATCAAATCACAAATTACTTTTTTTTAAATGCATATGCCGAAGCGGCTTGTTTTATTCCTCAAATATATGTAAAAGCGTAAGAAATAAATGAAGTTTCTTTTAATAGATCATTTAATGCAATACTTCAATTTAAAAGAATAAACTTTTGATAAATTTGTATATGTAACGAACGGAATTCATCCAACGTTAATGATGTAGCCACGTCATTCTCATCTTCCGGCTTTATTTGGGGGTATATGTTCACTATAATATCCGATTAAATTCAGTCATGTTTTAAGGACAAATATTTGTAGACGCGTGATGAGCACATTATGTTTTTTTTAAAGAAAGTTTATATGTAAGATCTTAATCAATAACTTGTATTTTGTTGTCCCCCTCCTAGACTCATCTTATCCATTATCATGTCTTCCGAACTCCACGCAAATCTCGCTCAAGAGAGCGTTTGGCTCAACAAGGCCGAATGCGACGAAGCAGAGCTTCGACTCTATGGAAAGGTAAGTGAATGCAGCCGTGCGTGTTAGGATATGGACTTGTCCTTTTTTATTTGTAGTACTCTTGGGAACAAACTCTTTTGTCTTTCTTTTCTTGCTTTCACCTAACACACTCTTGCGCACACTTTTTTAACATTCATTCTGCTGAGAGATCCTTGACTTTCTCCTATATTATAAAAAAATACTGAGTCCCCTTTTGCTGTCTGTCTCACTTCCTAATTCCGCATCGGTCCAGCGAGTAAATAAAGAACGAATCACGAAGTATGGTGAACGAAGGAGGCAATGGTCGTAAGAAGAGCAAGGCCAGGCTCCGAAACAAGAAGAACAAGGGAGTCAGCAGCGGGGGAGGGAATCAAAAGAAGCAAATGGAGCTCACTTCTCCCATGGAATTCGTACCGCCCCCTATTGGGGAGGACCTCTCTCCCGTGGTCGTACTCCCTGAGCCCCGAGCCCCGCTTAAGCCCTCGGATGATGATGATGATGACTTGTCCAAGCATCTCTACCAGGACGAAGACTTTGTTGCCAAGTCATATCATTTCTTCTCTGAGCTAGAAAATGCCGAGGCCTACGTCATGGTAAAAAGTCCAACGAGCTCATTGATAGAAGGAACTAAATGGCAAGGGAATATATGGACAAATAATAATATAATTCAAATTAGAAAAAGAGGAATTTGACTATATTGCAATATTATTATAAATCAGAACATAAAATAAGTTGATTTAAATTAACTGCCTTGTATTACTACTGTTTCTAATCGATTAATTGTTGCAAATGAAGTTGAATGATTTATTTCAAAAAATAAGTACGATGTTATTTAGTTGTCGTTACAATCACCTAAACCATTATTTCCTAATAATAAACATACACTTAGCGTATTACATTATCTTATCCTTCAAACCTCAGCTTCGATGTCATAATTTATTAATAGTGCAACAATTAGGCATTATATCCCTCTTATCATTTGTTTGACCATTTTTCCCCTTGTTCATTTTCAACCCCCTCCCCTTTTTGAGACCCTTCTCCTTATTTAAAAGCCATATCTATTCGAGTTTCCCCTCTTCTCTGTCTCTTTGTGTGTGCAGGGCAAGTTCTGGAATTCGAATGAGCCCAATGCCGCCGCCGCATCTTCCCAAGAGGATAATGAGAGCAATGATTTGAAGAAGAAGAAGAAAAAGGAAGTTGCACAAAAGAGTACATGTACAGTCATGTCTGGAAAGCAGGCGGCGGCCTCGAGTAACGATAAGGCGGTGGCGTCTTTAGCGAGCGAGGTACCTTGTTACAATGTGTGCATGATTATATTTTGAGAGAAGAGCTCGATCGATAATTCATTGCCGCATTTGCTTTTTATTATTACATCCATTTAAAAGCTTATTCAGAGTAATCTTAAAATAAGGCAGATCCTCAAAAGACTCGCTTTAGAAGGAGAGCGATAACATACTTTTCGCGCGTGTGTTCGCCATAGAGATATAAATATATAGAGAGCTGTGATTCCTTCAATAGCAGAGAAACATCGTCGTTCAGCTGTATTCTGTGTGTCCAATATAAACAAAGTAATTTGATCTTTGTCATCGTAAGCTGATCATAGAGGTAGATTCTATCTCTATGATCAGCTTACGATGACGTAGATCAAATTACTTTGTTTATATTAGACACAAAAATACAAATGAAGGGAATAAGCTCTCTCTCTATGGGTATATGACGTCCATTTATGTCTATGGATGATCCAATTAGGCACATTCTCAAAAATGCACATAAATTATTCATGAAGTATCAAAAAGTTGGGTTATCTACAAACACGATATCTCATTCAATATGCATTTAACACCATTAAGCTCTCTCTAAATGGATTTATTGACATATAATATTAAATTATATTCTTATTTGACAGTTTATTTATCTCTTATCAGAAAGTAACCATATGGGTATAGGATCCAGGAAGTAATTTTACTTTAATAAAGCGATATCTACCTTGTTCTTAAAGGATAAGTAATTGAGACAAATGCGGCGATGGTGAAGCCTAATGCTGTTGTTATAAGTCATTATCGATCGGGCTTGTAGTTTAACTTACTTCCCCATTTCCAGTGGTTTCTGTGAACGATAAAATGAGCGATAATATCTTATACCTAAGATCAAACTATTTATCGCTTGGTAAAAAAAAATTATCATTCATCCCTAGTCCCTATTAAGTCTAGAGATGAGCCACAGTATTAGAGAGGTTTTTTATTTATCGTTTATAGCAAGTCCATATTTTTTATTATTCGCGCGGATTTTGACATTTTTTAAAAATCATTATCGCAAGTTCAAAATTATCTCAGAAACCACTGTCCACCTCTCTTCCCCCTTCACGAGTAGTCCACGATTCCATCCCTTGAACTGCTGCATTGTTTCCCCCCCATCACAGCGTTCCTTCATAATGATCAAGCCCGATGGAGTCCAGCGCTCTCTCATGGGAGTCATAATCAAACGCTTCGAGTCTCGTGGCTTCCGCCTCGTGGCACTCAAACTAATGCATGCCTCCAAGGCTCTGCTGAAGGAACACTACAGAGACCTCTCGGGGAAGGCCTTCTTCCCGGAGCTCATAGAGTACATGGGCAGTGGGCCTTGTGTGCCCATGGTTTGGGAGGGGCTTCACGCCGTGGCTAAGGGAAGAGAGATCCTGGGGGCCACGGATCCCGGGGAATCCCTGCCCGGTACCATTCGGGGAGACTTCTGCATTCACATTGGGAGAAACGTCATACATGGCTCTGACTCCCTGGAGTCTGCACAGAGGGAAATAGCCCTTTGGTTTCAACCAGGGGAGCTCACACTCTGGGAGCCGGCCCAGGTGGAATGGCTCTATGAAGATCATAGTCCGAAGCAACACGTATTATTATTGAAACACTTGTGGATGTGTGTTGTCTTCCTAAAGACCCTAAAAGGAAAGTGGCGGACACGAAGGACTAAAGAAAACTCATTTTTCTACTCCGTTCACATTCATAATAGTTCCTAAACCATAAATATTCTTCTTGCTGTTTTGAGAACTCTTCTTTTATTTTATATCAACTGAACTCACACATCTTTCCTTATAGGCTCTTTATGTCTTCCCAATTGTAGATATAAATATATTGAGTGCCTATAGCAAAGAGGAAAAAGCTTACCCAGTTGACAGCGGATAAAAACATTGGAGTATGGAGTATTAGCTTAGTGTACTCAATGTTGAGGGCGCAGGATTAAAAAGAGGATCCTAGGTTCAATAAACTAAATATAATGCATATTCTTATCAACATAAATGATGCTGCATTTCCTTTCAACCAAATAAACAAAACATAGAAGAACTTGTTTTCTCTTGTATACTATTAAGGAACTCAATTAACATTTTTAGTCATTAATAAATATATGGTTTTGATCTGCTTCACATGCAAAACACTATCTTAAACCTCTTTTTGAAGTTGCTATGGGTTCTATATATTTATATCTCCAATGATTTCCTCTCCTTTTTTTAACCCATACGCACTACTAACAACCCCTCTAACAGTGTGCCTTCTTCTTATCCATCACCCTTTAGATCCTATTAGTCAGCTTGATTTGTGGTAGATTGAGAGAGAGGAGGGGAGCTAGAGTAACGATTGGTTTTTTCCCTTTCATAGGCTCCTTCATCTGCAGCAAGTTCCTCAACTACTTCTTCCACAAATAATGGCTCATTGTCGGCCGAAATTGCAAGAGCTCGACAACACATTAAGAGCTCACTTGAATATGTGAGTAGTCCGCCATGTTTTTTTTTTTTTTTTTCACTCTTTATTTCAAATGAATGTATATAGTAACTGATATTATTTCATTTAATTAGTTGTCAAATAATTTAATACATTTATTTAAAAAATGTAAGTAGAGCTTTGGCACTTTATGAGTATATGTACAAATGGTCCGACTGAAGGGTATTACGTCAAATGGTTTCTCTTCAATAATGAAACTGCATTAACCTGCGTTTTGACTAAGAAACCCTTTCATAATGATTACTCCTCATCCAAGAAATAAGTATTTGAGGGGAGTCAAAATATGTATTTAATCATAAGGACATGTTTAAAAAACTAATATGTCATATTCGTATTCATATAAACTTTCCCACTTATTAGTTACGGATCTTCTACCTATAACATTGATCAAGTGTAAGGTAAATTCTAAGGGTGATATTTTAAGGAAGCCGCCGCCTCCTTGGGCTTGATATATTTCTGATCATGTTTCATAACCGTGCCCTTCTTCCGTGTGATGGTTTTTATTCATTTTGGGAATGAAAATAATAATAATACTTTGGATATCTTTGTTTTGTTTTCTTAATATTCATATAAATTGATGGTTTTATAATATTTTATTCCAATGTTTTAGGTTGATGGTCTTGCAGCTCTCGCAGGAGGATCTGATGTCTCAGGAAAGATTGCCAAATTGGAAAGCGATAATGCCAAGCTTCACAAAGGTAAAGAGTGCCTTTATTAAGACTATTTCAAAGAATCAGTGCGATTGAAATCCTATTGGGAAATCGGGTCTACTGTTGTATGTACATATATCGTGACGTCAAATGTCATTGTTTCGGTCATTCGATTCTTGCAGTGAATTGATTATTATGTTCTTCGACCTTTTATCAAAATAAACACTACTCATAGATAAACGATAGCATTTAATCTAATTTACCAATGATGTCACTATAAATAAATCCGTAGATCCTTGCAGCTAATACGGTAAACTACATAATCTCCGAGGTGGAGCCGTATAAAGACTATTTGTGAGCCACTTTCGAATGCCCTCTAGTTATATTTATCAATGCTGAAACACAGCGATATAAACCTTAAGAACTATAAAATGTACAATATATATATGTGTATGTGTGTCACAGTAGAGAGATCCAGTAGAGTCTTTGGCTCACCTGGTAGAGATCACGATCGTATCCTCTCCTAGGAGTGACTACGATCGTGATCAATATCACAGTAATCAACGACTCTGTTAGAAGAGATTAAGTGTTAATATATCTTATAAGAGGGATGACGACCTAAATATATAGATGGTATGACGATGTTATTCAAACTATTTTTATCATGTCTGATTTCTTCTCAAATGAGCATCAAATTATTACTATATAGGTCGGTGATATTGATACAGTGTTAGTAAAAACATTGCGTCGCTTTTGCTTCCTTGAAATCAAAAATGATATCATTTCTACCAAAATATAGAAAATAAGTCGCAAAGGAAATAGATAGTTTGTCCAACATCGTATAATATTATCTCCATATTTTACTCGTTATCTCTCCTAGAAGAGAAAAGGATCGTAATCTCTACCAGGAGAGTCTACAATTCTACTGGATCTCCATTTTTGCTGCAATATATATATGTATATAGAAGTATTTGATCTCATCCTTGTTTTTATTTATTATTATATTGGATTAAATGTACAATAAGCCTTAGTTATAATATTATCTATGCTCCAGAATAAATAATAGCCTTTAGAATGCGTTTTGTTGAAAATTTGTTCTTGTTCTTTTATAAATGCTTCATGATAAATAAATATAATCAAATAAAAGCAATGATTGAATTTGATGGATAACTTCACTATTCTTTCTATTTTAGCCGTCAACGACTTGAAGAACGTTGTTTTGACTCTGCAAGACAAAGTAGCTGTTCTTGAGAAGACTTGCGGGTCTGCCCCAAAGGCTGCATCTGCCGCCGCTACCGCAAAGGCAGCAGTAGAGGAGGAGGACGATGATGATGTGGATCTCTTTGGTAGCGATTCCGAGGAAGAGGAGGATGCGGAGAAGGTTCGCATCCGTGATGAGCGTCTCAAGGCCTACCACGAGAAGAAGGCTAAGAAGCCCGCACTCATCGCCAAGACCTCCGTCCTCCTGGACGTCAAGCCCTGGGACGACTCCACAGACATGGATGCCATGCTCAAGAAGTGCAAGACCATCCAAAAGGAGGGACTCGTCTGGGGAGCATGTAAGGAATACTCAATGAACCGTTCAACTCCCTAATCTTGATGATAAAACGTTACATTCTTTAGACACTGATAAACCAAAGAAGTCGATTGAAAACTGAGTTTTATGTATTTTCATACATCTAACGAGCAAAAAAGACCATTAAAGTAAATAATTTTAAGGGAATACGATAAGCTCAGTACGTTAGGGCGCGTTCATCTCTCAATGATTAGGGTGCAGGTACGAATCCCGAAAGGGGAGCGTCATTTTTGATCAACCACATTTATAAAATCCGAGGTTTGATCCAAGACTAATAATGAGAAGGCGATAATATCCATTTATATCCAGTCGGATGCAAGTCTATTGGACCTAACACTTCAGAGACTTGAATATCATAATTCCTCAAGTGTTAGATCTTTATAAGCATCCTAATCCTAAATTCATTTAAAAAATCGATAATTTTAAATTATACGAATTAAAATATACCTTTTAGTTGACAAATGCAATAAACTAATTATGTAATAATGAGATAAACCTATGATAATTATTTTTGTCAAATAATGATATATAACAGGGGTTTCCAAAGTGGGGGTCGCGAGACGTCAAGGGAGGGGTCGCGAGACGCCACAATGCTTGTGACCTATGTATAAGTTTTGTTAGGTTTTGATAGTGGGGGTCGCCAGTCTCAGGAATTGTTTTGGGGGGGTCGCGGATTGAAAAGTTTGGAAACCCATGATATATACGAGTCTTTGAATACGTTTTAAAAGTATTACATTTCTCCAAAGATTGGATCCTTGTAGATTTAATGGGCTATTCAATAAGTCGTATATGTATGTTTCTTCTTTTATTTAACAGCTAAACTCGTTCCCGTGGGCTACGGCATTCAGAAGCTTCAGGTCATGTGCGTCGTCGAAGACGACAAGGTCTCCATTGATGAGCTCTCCGAGCAGATCGAGGGCTTCGAGGACTTTGTTCAGTCCGTGGATGTTGCTGCCATGTCCAAGATCTAAGAAAGAGGAAGAAGGAACCATCTCACCCACGTCGTCACCCACTACTCTTCTGTAGATGCTTCATTGAATTATTATAATTTTAACAACTACCAATATTATTGTTTCTATCTATTTCTTTCATAATAATAATATTATTTATCCTATTAACAACTATTCTTTAAATAGAATGAATAAGGAACAAATTTATTAAAAACACCAATTAGACTTGATTCATTATTGTACCGGATACAAAGCGTGTGGGTGGGTGTAAAACATCGACATACAAAACATAAATAAAAGCTAGGAGGAGGAAAAAGGGGACGATGGAGGGAGCATCCCTAATAATCGAATCAATATTGTGTAAGCATAGGGACTCAACGTTGACGTCATCAAAGGCTAAAAACATGATCTGACGAGGTTTTATTTTTCCTTTTTGCTCATAGAAAAAGCAATATAAATAATGGAAATGATGGATTCATTATATATATATTGGATGCAATGAAATGCTTTTGAAAACAATAATGTGGACCAAAAGATGCTTTAGCAACCAGGAAAAAGCTTATGTAATTGGCTTGTAACTCACAACACTGCTGAAAAAGATGAAGGATTGTGAGGATTTTAAAGTCTATTTTTATCTTCATTCTTTGATCGATGATGGTGGAAATTATTTAATTTGTGCTCATTTTATTGTTAACAGTACAATGATGGAATGATAATTAATATTAAAATCCATAGTCTGTAAGCAAAAGTAAATGCCCCTTTATATTCATCTTTTCCTGGGATAGGAATGAATGTCGAAAAGGTAAACCTTTCATTGATTGAGAATAACATTTCACAGGAAAAATTAATATTTTTGATGCAATTAACTTTTTTTTCGTGCCCTAATACACATCCAAATAGTGCTGAAAAGTTCATCTCAATAAATGGAAAGTTTCCTGGCTTAAGCTTTTGTTTCTGATACATATTTACTTATTTGACAGACTGGGGGGCTTACTGTCCACTGAGTCCATAGAATCACACATATATCTCGATCACTAAAGGTGCTCACACGGATTCATTTCCCTCAGAGACACGAATGAGCTCAATAAGCAGTCATGAGCACACACATACCTATATAGTTATGATTTTATAAAACGCGAAGCTCTTTTAGTCCTTTTTCCTTTCAGTAGCAGTATAGCGCTCAAGGTATTGATCATATCCGGCCTTTCCCTGGAGCTTCTTCATGTCAATGGGATTTCCTCGAGCTGAAGGTGGGAGACTTTGGAGGACTGAAGGATCTCAACGGGTATGTCATCCTCTCGAAGCTGATTCCTCTCGAGTCGTAGAGTGACGAGTGCAGGTGCAGAGCCCAAGCTGGCGTCAATTTTGACAATGGCGTTGTCGTTGGCATTGAGCTCGATGAGGGCTTCCAGAGCTTCCATCCCCGAGGGAAGGCTCTTGAGGCTGTTTCCGGAGACGTTGAGAGTGTTGAGCTTAGAGAGGGAGAGGATTTCAGCGGGGAAAACCTCTAGCTTGTTGTGGCTCAGATCCAGAACCTTGAGGGCCAGGAGTTGGTTGAAGGACGGGGGAAGGATATGAAGGAGATTGTGGCTGAGCTCCAGGGTCTCTAGCTTGGAGAGATTCCCCATTTCCTGAGGCAACAATCCAATTTTGTTATCATGTGCTTTCAAAAGCTGAAAAGAAGAGATGAAAAAGTTGATTTGTATCGAGAATACTTCGAAGGACCGGAACATATTTCAAAAAATATCACTTTATTTTAAAGCAGCCAGACTCTGATATAGTTTGAATTGTATTTATATTTTTTTTTCTAGTAAGCAATTGCGTATGAAACATTCTATTAATGCTTGAAAAAAATCAAAAATTATTGTATTAAAAAGTAGAGAGTTGAAAATGTTTTAGGTGACACTCAATAAAATATGATATATACTTGTGCTTTTTAATAAAATGTAGCAATTATAAATAAACTTAGTAAGTGCTTAATATTTTACTGTTCTCACTGACCTGTTTTTATGATTTATTAAATAGCTAAAAAAGTAAAAATTGACAAACTTGCGCTCATATCTTAAAATATGTGGAAGGCTTAAAACAGTAAAATATATGTGGTTACTAAACTTAAACATGTCAAAATGAAATAATGAAACCATTGACTGAAATGATAAATATGTATTTCACTTTAATGAATATCTACTTGATAACGGATTAAATTACGTAGGCAAAGAGGTGACACTATAGGATATAAACAAACATATAATTTAACCACTGACATGCAGAAAAAATATTTATTTTTTGTCTTAAAAAACGATTAAAAGTAAATATTTTTTGTTTTATGATATGAATGAACAAAAAAGTTTAAGAACTTCATTCATAGAAAACTTTTCAGAGTTGCCAAGTTCATTAATAAATTCAACGCTCCAGAAATTTGTTCAAGTTTTTAATAGCACCAAAAATTATTATAGGGAAATTAGTCAAATATAAATTATATTCCGCTGATGCAATTAAACAACAGAAAGTCTAATAATAATAATAATACTAAGCATAATAGCTTTATTAGTTTCTCTATATTAATTATGTTTAATGAAATAACAACTTTCCTCATAACAAATATTCTTACAGCTTTAGATAACAAAAATATTCACAACAAATGTCAGTTTTTGGAATTTTAAAAGTCCCTTATAATATAATAATTATATATAATAATAAAGAGTAGTTTAAGTTTAATAGTTAAATATCATTCGTTGATAATAAGAAGAACCTTCCTGGTATTTTTTGAACCTCACAAGAGCCTTAGGTATCACTCAGATATGACTATCAAGGGCCAGAGAAATACTCCCTGCCTCCCTCCCTTCCTCACCTTGAGTGATGTGAAGCCCTTAATACTCGGAGGAATGCAAGGGAACTTGTTTTGACTCAGGTCCATGGACTTTATTTTCTCTCCATTGGACACGATCCCGGGAGGAATGCTCTCCAAATTCATCTTGACAAGGGGAACCACCCCCGTAGAAGAGGAGCGCTCCACCGTCTGAAGGATCTGCTGCTCTCTCTGACGACTGGAACCATGACCCATGATGACGGACTCGAATTAATGATACCTTAAGGGTTAACAAGAAGTAAATAATGAATGACAAAACATGACGTCACTACTATCTTCCTGTTTACATCATCGATCCTACGATACGCCTTTAAAAAGATGGATAGTATGAGGAATAGAGAAAGAGAAATGACATCCAATGGTGTCATCACACAAATAGTGCTTTTTTATTTTGTAAAAATAATAACTTTGTGTGACGTCATTGGTTATTTATTTATATTTTTCTCTCTTTCTACTCTTTTGAAATTGTTTAAAATGACTAAAAAGGGCCAAAAGACAGAGAAGACCTTCCACTCATTAAATGACCCTGTTTTTAATACTCTACAAATTGTAGACTACAATATCATCAAAAAAAATCTTTTGAATGAATTGAACGCCAAGGATGAGTGAATGCGTTTCTTATAATCATCACAAGTTCGACCATAAAACCTGGACAAAATCCCTTGCTTAGGGCAAAGCTCAATTGAGACAAATTACTCTTTTTTATCAGGGAATGATTCCAATCTAAATAACCCTCTTCATCATCATCCATTGCCTCATCATCAGATTGTATGCAATTAATCTATTATTATACCAATCTTATCTATCCAAAAGAGAGAGAGAGAGAGAGAGAAATGTTCAATTTTGCCATCTTGTCGCTCTGACGTCAGGCCATTTCTTCCTTACCTCCGTCGAAGGATTCACCTCCTTCCTTACCTACTGAGGTCGTCTTGAGATCTTTCTTCATCTGAAGGGCGAATCCTTGAATTCTTCATGGAGGGACTCACCCTGGAGCCGGAGCTCCTCAAGGATGTCTCTGACGCCAAGCGCGGCCCCGTCCTCTATTCCTTTCTTCGTCGTCTGAGCCGAGCCCAGGAGGAGGGCCAGGAGTTGAGCAAGTCCACCCAGGAGAGTCTTCGAAGTCAGCTCCTGGTGGTGATCCTGGGTTCGGGCAGCCCCCCGCTGCGGGCTCTCTCTTCCCGTCTCCTCGTGGGTCTCTATTCCGGCGGTGAGACGATCCATGTCTTCGAGTGTTTGAATGCTTTGAACGACGTTTTGTCCAAGAACAAGGACGACCTTCCCACGCGTCGCCTGGGGGCCATTCACTGCCTGGGCGTCATGTACGAAAGACTCGGGAGGCTCACGGGGAGGTCCTACGAGGAAACCACGGCGCTGCTCCTCAAGGGACTCAAGTCCGGAGAGTCCGTGACGCGAGTGGAGACCCTCCAGGCACTGGGTAAAATCTCAAGCAGCCTGGGCTCTGCGGCATCACCCGTCCATCGGGACATCTACAAGGCCTGTCGAGGGGCACTCAGTGATCGAGCCATGAGCGCCAAAGGGGCTGCCGCACTCTGCTTGCTCGCATTGAGCGAACACACGGCTTTCCTACATACTTCTGAGCTGGAGAACACGGCCACGCTCTGCTTCAGGGCGCTGGACGGAGCCAATTATGAGGCTCGGAAGGCCATATCAAAGCTCCTAGGATCACTCATTGCCAAGACACTCTGCCCCAAGACGAAGCCTGGAGGACCCCCAAAGAAAGGATCCTTTCCTGGGGAAGGAAATGGGAGTCTCCTGAGCCTTGAGGAGGCCTTGGGCATCCTAGGCAACGGCTTCATCAAGGGCGGCTCTTCCTCTGGGCTCATCAAAGGCGGTTCTCCCGTCTCGCAGGACGTACGCGTTGGCGTCGCACATGCTTACGTCTTCAGTGTGAAGCTCCTGGGTGGACTCTGGCTAGAGCGGCAGCTCGTGCCCTTCCTATCGCACATCCTAGAGCTCGTCTCACACCCCAAGGCCTCCAGTAATCACGTGGACGCTGTGTACTCCCGGCGATGCGCGGGGTTTATCTTGCGGTCCCTCCTAGGGCGGCTACTGGGGGAAAAGTCTCAGCTGAAGGCCTGTGAAGATCTTATTCAATGCGTAGGGCGGCTCAATAAAGGTCAGGAAGCCAAGGAAGGTGTTTCTCCAGCCCAGAGCGGAGATCCGTCCCAACATGCTCTCTATGTGGCTTTGAAGGAGCTGGGCTTCCTTCTTCTCCGCTTAGGGACGAGTGCACGAAGCCTGGTCCAAAGCGACTCTCCTCCACTGCTCCCTACTCTAATGGGCGTCCTCACGCACTCCTCGCAGGCCCCACGCCTGGCGGCCTCCTGGTGCCTGCGATGCCTTACCATCGCCGTACCCTCTATACTCACGCCTACGATTGACAAATGTCTAGAAGATCTGGAAGCTCTCAAAACATCCCCAGAGGCAATTTCCGGGTACAGTAGCGCTCTAGCGGCTCTCCTAGGCTCCGTGCGTCACACACCCTTGGGCATTCCCCACACGCGGGGCAAAGTCCTCTTCAATGTGGGGGAGGAGCTGCTGCGAACGGCAAGTCAAAATTCAAGGCTCTCTCGGGAGCGTACTCAGGCGGGGTGGACGCTCATTGGGGCCATCATGACACTGGGATCCTCTGTTGTCAAGGGCCTACTTCCTAGAATGATGCTCCTATGGAGAAATGCCTTTCCTCGCTCCCTCAAAGAATTGGACTCTGAAAAGGCCAGAGGAGACTCCTTCACCTGGAAAATCAGTTTGGAGGCCAGGGCGGGTGCTCTTACCACCATACATAGCTTCCTACAGGTAATAAAATTAAATCTTCTCTCTCATTAACATACTAATTAACTTGATTTTGTAAAATAATATCGTTTGTACGAAAGAAGTTATGCATGGTGTATTTTAACTAAACATTTATATGTCTGCCTCTGAGCCTCGAGTTATTCTTTTTTTAGTTTTATTCATTTAAAGGATAATTTTTTTTCACTATATTCTATATATTAACAAAAAATATAGCTAATACATGAAGTTGCTGGTCCAGGCGTTTAATTAGGATTTTTTTTCTTTGGTCAAGGGCAAGTATAGTTGAGAGTAAGTCATTTACATATATTATTTTAAAGTAATTATACTTCCATCCTTAATTTCAATATCGTCGCGTCGAATTAATATGAAAAAGAAGTAGCCATGGTTACTTATTATTTTCCTTACTATTTTATTTTTCCATTTCCAGAACTGCCCTGAACTCCTCAACGAGGACATTCGTCGTCGAATCAGCGTTCCCGTGGAGAGTGCTCTAACGCTCTTGAGCAACATGAGCAGCGTGCTCAAGTCCTATCAGTCGGAATTAAAGGCCTTGAGTGCCATGCTTCGTCTCCGTCTATTCGAAACACTCTCCCTCCTACCCCCAAACTGCTTGGAGAGCTCCTTCACACCCTTGCTACGACTCCTTGTAAGGCTCCATTAATATTAATCTAGTATAAAAAGTATGCCTGGGCGTTGCTTGAGGGGCAAAAGTTTTGAAGTGTATTTGGTTTCTGTACCTGAACCCTTATTTTAAGTAAACTCTAACTTCAGATCCGATTTTTTTTTTTTGAATTTATGAAAAATACAGATTTTGCCATCGACTATGCACAAAATATAATCCTTGTTATCTAAATGAAAGGATGAAGCTACAATAACAATTATGTTATTTCTACGCCTTATTTTCTTTGTTACATTATCTATTCTTATTATTCCGCCTTCAGGTTGCCGAGTTCACTCTGACAGACGGTCAGTCCAACGCCTCAACGTCCCTTCTGCCCTCTCTCTGTCATTCCGAGAACTCCATTCTCCTTGGCACTCCCTTTCAGGACACAGAGGATGATTCCATCGAGGATCAACTGTTGTTTCCCAACAGCGCCTCCGGCTCCGTGGCCCTGGAGCACGACAACTGCTCCCTCTACAGAAAGCAAAAGGATCCCTCCGTGGACCCATGCTCACTTCCCCTGGGCGTGGCCGTCGTGGACATGGCCATCACGGTCTACGGAGTTCTTTTCCCCAGGGTAGCTCAAAAACATCGAATGCAAATGCTTAATCACTTCGTGGAGCAGCTCAAGGCATCCACAAAGAGCAACGCCCGAACGGACGCCATTCAACTGAACATTTTCTGTGCCATACTCTCGGGGCTCAAGGGACTCGTGGACGCCAAAGTCGGATTCGGAAATCAAGAAGACGTCAAAAATGGGCTCAGCAAGTTCATTCTAGGTAAGTGAGCGTAGAGTAATGCTGTGAATCACATTATAAATCAAATACTTTCCTATTTTAAGTAGTTAAATTATTTCACGAGTCGACGTAGCTATTCAATGGCTCAAGGAGATTGATAGAATACAATACGGAGATGAAATGAAATATATTTTTTTACAATTCATCTATTCTTTTTACAGATAAAAACATTTTTGGACTAGTAAAAAAGTGAATAACCTCAAAAATAGTGTTTAGGATTAATTTGATAAAAGTATATATGTTAAACAAATCCCCTTTTATTTGTGGTCATTTTCTCTTCTTTCATTTGATGACATTATTAAGATTCTTTTGAGAGTTTGAAAAATTAAATGTTGAAAAGATGGTCTTGTGTTTTCCTCTGGTTACCCTCAGTTTATCGAAGCAATCACATCATTGTATAACTTGATATTTATCTAAATACAATGCATACATATACACACGCAAATATAAATACAAGTAGAACTGTAGATTAGTGATATGAGTAGATTGCCGCAAAAGTACATAATGCGAACTTCGAATGGCAATGATAAACTATTAATGTTACAAAAATCTAATACTTGTTTTACAATATATAATTTTTCGCACTTTTTCTATTCCTTACATTTTTTTATGTCTTCAATCAGTGAACAAATTTTATCACATTTTCCTTCCGCCCTTTAGTAATAACACTGCACTAAGAGCTCTGGAATCCTTATTTCTCCTTTTACGAAATGTACGTCTTTTCATACTCTTCTTATTATACAACATAATCCATATTTGTTAGAATAGTATTGAAAACAACACTTCTTGCTAATTCAAAAGTTATTGAATTTACTATTTTAGTACGTATTTTTCTCATGTAAATGATATTTTTATTGTTATTTTAAATATTCTTGCATTTCTTAGGATCCCTGACCTCTCAGAACCCATTGATGCGATGTGTGGCAGCAGAAGCCCTCGGGCGCATGGCCCAAGTCATTTCCGACTCCAAGTTTGTGGCTGAAATGGCTCAAAACTCCTTCGACTGCCTCAAGTCAGCACGTGACGTAGTCTCGAGGACAGGGCACTCCCTTGCACTGGGATGTCTCCACCACTACGTAGGGGCATGGGATCCTCCCAGCATCTTCATACATCCGTTTCTATTCTCTTGGCACTTGCACAGGACTCTGCAAGCCCTCAAGTCCAAGTCTGGTCCCTGCATGCACTCGTAAGAAATAATATACTACCTAACGATGGTTGTCCCATTCACTCTCTCTCTCTCTCTTTCTCTTCAGGCCTTGATAGCCGACTCTGGAGGTCCCATGTTTAGGGGCTTCGTGGAGCCAAGTCTCTCTACAATTTTAAAGCTACTCATCATAGTGCAGTCCTCTCAGCTGGAAGTCATGGTCTGCTTGGGGCGAGTCCTTTCCGCTCTCATTACCACTGTGGGCCCAGAGCTTCAGGGAAGTGGGGCTTCCATAAGCGCGGCCCGATCCTCCATCCTCGTGGCCTGCAGCATCCTTCAAAACCATGGGCATTCCATTGTGGAAGCCGTGGCCATCAGCTCTCTACAACAGCTGCAAATGTTTGCACCCTCTCACGTGGACCTTGCGAGACTCGTCCCACATCTCTGTCAGCTCCTATGCTCCAACCACTTTGTCCTCCGAGCATCTGCTGTCTCTTGTCTGCGACAATTTGCCCAGAGGGAGGCCAAGGAAGTCTGTCATCATGCCCTGACGCCCATGGAAAAGAACGGCGGGAGCAGTAGTAGTTGTAGTGGTGGTGGGGACTCCCATCCAACCCCAGAGTTCCTACAGTTCAAGGACTCGGGTCTCCCCGGGGTGCTCTTCTCTCTCCTGGACCTGGAGGTTGACCCCACCATGATCTCCAACATCCATGACACACTCAACTCCATCATGCAGTCAATGGCAGCGGAAAATCTGACAAACTGGCTGTCTCTACTAAGAGAAGTACTCACTGTGAGCACGGACTCGGACTCTCCTGGTAAATATGGGGAACAATACATTAATCTGCATGAGAAGTCATAAGGGATTTTGGAATTATTAACTAGTCAAAAAATAACTTATGAAAATTCTGAATAATATTAATTTCATGCTACACTTCAAACTAAAAACTTAAAACTAAAATAATGCTTATAGCTTAGTGAAAAAGCAGAACGTCCATGAAGCATTCATAGGAACAATTATTCATTTTTTTAAAATTAGTTATTCATTTTCTTCAGACTTGCTTCAACATAATTCAGAAATTGAACTTTAAAGTTAATTGTTTCATAATATGCCATGGAAGTAGATAGCTCTTGTTTCTTATTTTGGATCATCAAAGACTTCTAAAAAAGTATATAAAATTAAGACAGACTTTTAACCTATTTTCCAAAGGAGCACCCAAAGCCTCTATAAAAAAACAAATTTAACTAAATTAACTAAGGAGCAGCCTCCTCAATTCTTCTTTCCTTCAAATACTTAATTTCTCTCATTAGTTCGTGAGGAAGACAAAGACGAGGATGGCGACGACGCGGAATTCAACGCCGGCGGAGACGCTGACAAGGAGATCCTTCACCCCCGATGGCCCACTCGGGTCTTTGCCGCGACCTGTCTGCGAAGAATCATATCCGAGTGCTGCCAAGGGGACCGGGCACACTATGACCTGGGACTCGCACGGAAATGCAGCTCAGTCAGTTCAACGGGGGGAATGACTACCTCGTTTTGCATCTCTCGGAGCTCGTACGAGTGGCATTCATGGCTGCAACCAGCGAAGCAGATCCTCTCAGGATGGAGGGACTCAAAACATTAGAGGTAAGCCTTCGTTCATTTCTTCACTCTACTTATAATTCTTCGTACTGTAAGATTCTTGTAACAAAAGCAATATGAGAAAAATTAAATAAATGCGGAGAAAAAATAATAAATATGCAGAATAAAAAGGGGGTGAAAATAGGTTGGACACAGTGGATGTTTTTAACCCGAAATTAAGATAACAAATATATATTTTTTCATAAGGGTAAATCAAAATATAAAATGTATCTTATAAAAATAATAAAAACAATTGTATGTCTATGTCGACTCCTGAAATAATAGCGCCTAACTAATTAAAATTGTTTAAGAATTTAATTCAAATTACACTCTTTTCTGATTAACAAATACAAAATTATGGATTCTAATAAACTTAAGCATGGATTCATGATCCGTGAGTTCCATGACTTAAGCAAGCAATGCAATATTCTGGAAATTTATTTATATATAAGGGTAGTACTCAAAATGCTCAGAAAAGTCATTTGCTCATCCTTATTTCTTTCTCATGATCATAATGCTCATTTTTCTTTGTTGAAGGTTGTGATTGACAAGTTTGGTGATACTCAGGAGCCCGAGTTCCCGGGGCACGTCATCCTGGAGCAGTATCAGGCCCAAGTGGGCGCCGCACTTCGCCCTGCCTTCTCCCCAGACACTGCTAGTCACGTGACCTCTGCCGCCTGTGATGTTTGCTCCTGCTGGATCGGCTCCGGGGTGGCAAGGGACTTGAATGACCTCCGACGCGTTTACCAGCTCCTTGTGGGCTCCCTTGAGAAGCTTCGCGTGGGCTCCAGCTCACAGGTCTTCAACGAAAGCGCCCTCACCCTGGAGAAGCTCTCTATCTTGAAGGCCTGGGCCGAAGTCTACATTGTCTCCATGAAGGATGACGATGGAGGAGGAAGTGGGGGCTCACTCGCATCCCTCGTCCAAACTGAGCTCCCCTCACTCTCCAAATACTGGATTGCGGCCCTGCAAGACTACGCCCTACTCTCACTACCACCAGAGTTCAAGTCACAACTGCCATACGACGGAGGAGCATTCTACACGAATGACACGCTGGAGTCCGCTAGGCCACACTACAGATCCACGTGGCCACAAATGCTGCACGCCTCAGCCATTTGGCTCACTGCGGGATCAGGGTTCGCAGACAACGAGGGCGTGGAAGACAATGCCAATGAATTCCATCTTATTTTCGGGGTGTGCATCGAAGCTCTAAGCAATAGTCGCTGCAGCGACCTCTCACAGGTGCAGGTCAACAGCTGCCTTATCGCCCTCAAGGCTTTTCTTGACGACCCCTGGGTCGTGGAACATCCATTCAAGGAATCCCCTGAGCTGGGTGTAGAGCTCTGTAACGTGCTTCACCGCACTGTGCTCACGCGGGACAGACCCTCCATTCAGGGCTTCGTTCTGGACGTCCTCATATCCCTACTCACAATGCGTGGGGGACAGGAGAAGGAGGAGGATCAAATAGAGCCAGGGGGACAGTCCCTCGTCTTTGCATCACTAGAAGTCATCCTCTGCATACTACTCCGGCACTATCCCGACCTCTCCCCGCGCGCCGCCAACCTCAACTCGTTTACCGCCATACAAGTAAAGTCATTCGTCCTCAAACAGCAGCCCGAACTCGTCAGCCGAGCCATTCGCGCACTCTCACTCGTTCCAGAGCTATGCTCACCCCAGGGCAAACTCACCCTCCTCCCCACAGTCCTCCATCTCCTGAGCGGAGTGCTCCTCAAGGAGTCCAAGGCGCTCTTCGAAGACGCCTTTCGGGAGTCCGACGAACAGTCACCGCCTATCACGGCCGCAATCACGGCACTTAAACAACTACTCACTCTCCAGGAGTTTCAGGAAGATTACCAAAGGGCACGATGGGAGGAACTCCTCGTGAGTTCCTTTGCACAAATCCTCAAGGAGTCCCCACAGCTCCCGGAAGACACGCTGCTCCTCATCCTTACACTCTTTATTCTTAAAGCGCCCTCTAGGGTCACACTCACACTGCGGAAGGACACGCTGGAGCCCTTTAAAGATGTCTTGAGGGAAACGAGGAGACGCGGCTTCGATGCCTCCGAACCCTGTCCTCTATCTTTGCACACCCCCAGACATCCATTTCACACTTCTACATCCTCTCCCTCGCCCCAACACTCTTCCAAATCACGTTCCTCCCAAGGAAGAACCTCTCAAAGGAGTCGGAGCTCAGGTTTCTCCTGGAGACCCTGCTTCTCCTAGAGTCCCTCATTCAGAAGGGAGGATCCCCAAATGCCATACTCATGTTCCTCATCCCCGCACTCGTCAATCACCTTCTATGCGGGGAGGAACTCTTTGGGTGCTCAAACGCTCTGAGGCTCACGCTACACGCCAAGGCTCTACACCAACTCACGGCCCTTGGTAAGAGCTACCCTACAGAATTTAGGGCCATTCTGGGGAACCAGGCGGCACTCAAGGGACGACTCGAAGCGGCTCTCAAGGACAACCAAGTACACGCAAGCAATAAGGCAGCCTCATCCACAAACAGCAGCACGGGAACAAGCCCAGTCAAAACCCAGGACTCCTCAAAGAATGCGCCAAGCATCAAGCTATCCACAGACTTTAGTAACTTTGTAGTCAAATAATAATTGACCGCCTTTTAATCATGACTTTATTATTATTATTATTATTATCTTTTGTTATTCAACTTTTATATTTTTTTGTTCATTTTGTTTTATAATTATTACACATTAACTTAAAATCATTGGAAACTACTTTATTACTTTTTTTTTTGGTTCTCTATTTAAAAAAAGCTTCCATTCCCTAATTAATTTCATAATATCTTCAATAATAGCTGTAGATATCTCTCTCTCTTATTTTATGATTGGAAATAACAGTGTTCAAAAGTCATTTCTTAATATATATTTATATTTACTTCATTATATGAGGACTTAGTTTTTTATTAATTATTGACATCCATGTTGTCTAATTATAGTGTGTCATAATTCAAGCTACAAGCTATTAATAACAATAATAATAGTAATATCGGTGGAGTAACTCAAATATAGAATAATATATGTAATAAAAATATCTACATAATAGTTACATACAATGCTCTAAGCTGCACAATATGTGGGGGAAGCCTTACTATGACTAAGGATACCACACTGGGGCTTCCTTCTAGAGCCTGATTGATTAAAAGAAAAGAGCGGCAATAATTTAAAAAAAGTGCTTGAGAAAAACAAATACGGCATCATTTTATTCGTGGCTAGTTAGAATCTCATAGGCTCTTTACGAATCCTTTAAATAAACTAATGCGTATTTGGCGAGTTAGTGAGAGCTAAAGCGTTAAAGTAAAGTAGATCATGCATAACATAAAATTCTTCCTTTTTCCCCATAAGGAATTGGCCAAAATTTTAGTACTTCTTTATTCCGACAGGGGCGCTTTGATGCTAGAGCTCTTTGAAAATAATACAAAAGTCCTTTTATTATTTATATTTGGAATCTCGCAATATGTTTTGATATATTTCAAATCATCAAACTTAATCCCTTTAAAACGGTTTTTTATAGGATTGTGACGTAATTTCATGGACAAGCGAAATCTAACGTTAAAGAAATAATCAAAAATTTGACCAATTTTTTTTTTTTACTTTTTCCTGTATGCGCTACTTTACTTTAACGCTCCTTAGTTGTTTATATGCTCGATAAAATGGAAGTTAATTGTCATCAAAATTGCGAGCAAAAAAAGAATAATAAAATAATGAGAAGTTATTTTGAGTCATTTGATTTGTGCAAATTTGCTCATTTTTTTCTTCTATATTTAAATACATCATCTCAAAACATCTCCACACTGAGTATCTTCTGAATCATAATTTATGATTCTTCAATAAATTGCAAAGATATTATTAGTTTAGGTTTAGTGAGTAAATATAGAAATAAAGCATTTCCTTGGTTTTCTTCAATATCGCTGACTTTGTTGCATGTATACAAAAAATGTAGCATGTGGCCAAGGTATATAGAATTCCAGGTATGTGATATTTAAAAAGTAGCGCGGACACTTAATAAAAAGAATGTACCGATGATGTCATAGTCTCTTTGATGATCATATTTTTATATAAGATGTCGGTCACAAAACCTCAATCAACAATAAATAATTATTTATGTTCATTGCGTATTTATTTAATGTTAAATTATTGTTATAATAAATAAAATCAAAGCATATAACACACTCAATATACTTTATTTAAGCTTTAGGTTAGATCTAACTTCAAATATTGTCTTATAACAATTGGCTTAAGTTATAAGTTTAGCGATATATAAATAACTCTTTAAAAAATATTGTAATTTCGCACTAAGGTAATGCTAATAGTATGAAATACAAGGCTAAACTTAGCAATTCAAAAACTTTAATTAGTTGACACAGATCTATATTACTTCTATTAGTGGTTAAATTTCGATAAGAAGGTTAGACTTTATTCATTTCTAAAGCATCAGTGAAAATAAACTGAGTAAATATTCATCAGCACAGTTGAGTTAATAACAATAACGAGTTCACGATCAGCAAAGCAAGATGAATGTAAAAAATATTGAAACATAAGTAGATTTCTTTAAAGTTATACTAAATCTTAATATATTTAAGTATCGCAACAATACAATTTTGGCTCTCCAAACCTATTACTTTTGTATTAATTTTTAAAATCTTTCAATAATGTAGTGAATAAAATTGCTAGATAATATAAATACTTTTTGTTCCTGTAACTATATTTACTATTTTTTATTATTGTTTTTAATTGTTTGTCAAGTTCTATGTTATTATAATTATTGTATGATCTTTTTTATATCTATAGGACAAATGATACGTTTTATTTTAATAATTGGCGCATTTAAATATCTTGGGTTTGAGGATAAATAATTTCTAAAAGATATTAATATCATATTTGGATTCATTGGGTGGTATTTCATATTTAATTTGCTCAATCAAGTGAGTTCATCCAAAATTTGTCGATCAGTGATATTCAAGTTTCGTATGATATATCAATTCCATTAAAATATAGCAATTTAGAATACTTATTTTTACCCAGAACATTGTTTTGCCAATAAAAGTTATATTAATTTTTTTAAATATCATCTTAGACTTATAAATTCAGATAATATATATTTTAACAGTGTAATAAAGCTTCCATTTATTTTGTTTAAGTTAATATTTCAGGGATAAATACAATGTATGAGGCATATTAACTTTACAGTTCATCTACCTTATCAGAATATTGGTTTACATTTTTTAGGGTTTTGGAAAGTGGAAAATCAATTAACCCATATTTGCGTCTTTTCGTTCGATTAAATGGATCTGAAAAGTAGTTTTGACTATTTCTTATCTATTGATCAAGTGTGCTGTCCAAATAAAATAATTAAAGTTGCCATGATCCATAGAAGATGTCAATTTTACCTTTGACACCTCGATGTTTCTTGACATTCTTTACACAAATGAAGTTGAAAGAAGGGGCATTGCAGTCTTGACTTTAGTTTCTGATATGACCCCATGAAATGTTGGACTGCATAACTCATTGGAAGTCTCAAAAGATTTGTCAATATTTTTGGAATCCTTCTGATAAATCAAAGATAATTTATATGTTTCATGATGTCTCTCATTTGATCAAACTCTTAAGAAATCACCTTTTAGACAGAGGCCATTATCTGCTTGAGGGATCTACTATTATAAAAAAGATTTTTAGGACTTCATAATAATAAATACCCAAGAATTAAAATAGTTCATAAAATTCAGGAAATTCATAATAATGCCAGAGGAATGAAAAGCAAACAGTTTGTCTAGCGACTCAACTGTTGAACTACACGACAACTTCTGCTATTAACTATATTTTTCTGAATAAAAAGACTCAATCCGATTTTATCGCTACACTTAACTAAGGGATAAGATGTACTACACTAATAAATCTGAATGTCTCCAAGGCAGTTTTTGAAAGAGGTTTTTGAGTATTTATTTAAATTATTATTTTTTATATTTAATTTGAAGGATATTAGTTTTATTTCAATTGATCATTCTTAGGTTTTATTTAAATTCATCAAAATTTCTTATAATTATACTTTACTCATTTTTTCTTAATTTTGTTTATAAAGTTCACAGTATATTGAATACTCTGTCCAATTATTATATAGGAGCATCAAAAATAGATGTCCAATTTAAATCATATTATTGATTATGATACTTAAATCATATAATTCAACTTTTATTTCTAAAGTTCCGTGAGAGTTAATTTCTTTTGTCCTAAAAAGAAGATGTCTTTATTATAGTTGAAATATATTTCTTTATCATACATTCCACGACTTGCGAAGTAAAGAAAGAAGGTATGTAAGCAAATATCCAATGATGTCAATTCGCTTCTTCACATTCCTTACTTTATTATTTACATACTACTCACTGGAGAGTTTGTTACATTTATCCTTTCTTTTCTACCTTACCTTGTTATATTAACTTATTATAATGGATCATTCTTACAAGAACAAAAAATCTCGATTCTTCAGATTAAATAAATGACAATTGAATATTCTTTTTAAAATATTAGTAATTTTGGTTTGTAAATCATCTCGATATTTAATTGGTAAGGAAATTTTAAAAATATCCCCAGCTAGCACTCCAAGATGAAGCGGACCAATGACGACTTAGAGCACGCCGGGAATTATAAAAGTTTATTAAGTAAAAATTCTAAATGAACATAACCTTGCTTCTATATACCTAGTTACAACTATAGACTGAGGCATGTATACACAGAGATGTGTACCCCGCCGATCCCCACAACATTCCCATTCAAACATTCTCCCTTTCAACGCCCGATTCTATCTCTAATCCGTGTCAGGCGTACTCGACGGGCACGCCTTTGCATTTTCCGCATTTGCAGTTAGCGTTCCTGCATTGAACTCTTTTGCATGAAGGTATTTTTGTAGGGCGGCGTTTTCGCCTGGGATTGTACCTAGGAAGGATTTTCTACCATGGAAGGTTAATTTTTATTTACTCTATCTTAGCCATAAAAGTTGGAGTCGGGTTAACTTGGCTTTACGATATTTTTTTTCTTAAAATTGCCTCATTTCATAGTATTTATATCTGTTACTTGAATTAATTTGTTGACTTTAAATTAAAAAATATTAGGTCAAATGAAATATTTACGTCTTCTATTGTTGGTAAGGGAGTATTTCTATTCAATACCATAACAAGTTATTCCATCTCAAGTGTCAGTCTTCAATGTATAAATTTTAACTCGTAACAGGACTACCACCCCCCGGAATAGCACCCCCCCCCCCCCCCGACAATCACCCCCTGGGCTTCTACCCCCCGTTATTAATATTTTTTATCCCCTAAAGTCTACTTATGAAGTTAACTATATTTTCTATGAACAGAAGTGACGTCACTGGTTAGTACGTAATCACAGTTCATTAGAATTGAAATATGTATAAATTAAACGTGTATAACTTTGTATATTTCGTGTCTTAGACCTTATATCTGGGCCAACTATGTAAGACCAAACTAGCATACAGTTTGTAACCTATCCACTCAAATTATCTTATTTATCGCATATAGGTTCTAAGCTATTTTCTAAGATTTTATTAAGGAACCACTTTGTCAAGAGAAGCAATACTTGGCGACTAACATCGGTTAGATCATCAACTGCCTGACAGGAAGAAAATGTGCAGTTTTCAGGACTTGGAGAGATTTAGAGGTTCTCGAAGACGCATATAATTAATACAAATTCTAATTCTAATTGACTGTGACTGCGAGCTAATCACTGACGTCACTTTTGATAATAACTAGAATCGAGAGTTCCTTTATTATTTCCTAGGACCTTGCAGTTACAAAGGATCATAAAAAACATAGTTGACTTTAGAAAAAGACTTCAAGGGATAGACTTGCAAAGTAATAATGTAAGGAAATGAAAAGAATGAAATTTCTGGAATAGTATGAATAATATATAAAAATATTTTATATGGCCAATATTTGGAACATAGGTTATAATGCAATTTGTCATAAAGAAAACATAGTTCACTTAATAATGGACTTAAAAGGATAAAAAAATATTAGTAACGGGGGGGGGGGGGGGGTTGTCTGGGGGGTGATAGTCCTACTCATCTTAACTTATCTATGACATAATACGTATTTTAAGAAAATATAGCTTTGATCTTTTAAAGACATGTCTTTAAGGTGTTTTTACATGACATTCTAAACATAATTCTACTATTTGATACATATTTTCGATGATATTTTTATTGTAATAATTTTAACGTGAGAGAATAAAACGTATGTTTTTATTTAAAATAAAAAAGAAAATATAGCTTAGCAGTCCAACTATTTTAGTATTTTGAATTAAAAAAACTTTTAAATATTTTCCAAGCTTATTATTTAGTAATGCACAATATACAATGTAACTTTATGCAAAAGTTTATTTTTCATAAAAAATTATTTTACCGTATACACATTGTATACTAGTTTTTCAACTTATTAGCCAAGTGTTGCATTGATATCACAGTCCCATAATCACTATGACTAACGCAAAGACGGTGGGAATCCTGTTACTAATCGAGAAGGGATTGGGAGTTTTTTCAATATATGAATGAATTAGTAAATTGAAGTGATCAAATATTGAAAAAGGAATGACCTTATATGTAGGTATGAAGAATATATTTATTTTT
>CP045890.1:28407664-28419728 GCA_013387185.1 Caligus rogercresseyi
GTCTATTATTTTTATTGCTCCGCGGAAATTAGCGCTCGTACTCCACATGAAACCTCACTCCTAAAGTATCTTAGAACATTCAAGTCACTCAATGTTTTCTATGCCAGTTGCTTTATACATTGAAATATTATTTCGTTGTATAATCAATTAAAAACAGAGTAGTGAATGCAATTATTTAATGGATGTTATGAAGGAGATCGAAAACAACCCGGTATGACGTCATACTTTTAAGTCCCAACGCGCATCTGCCGGACAAAAAAAAAAAGAGACTCATTAAATCTTTACAAGCTTCGGCCCCGATGCGCTACTTTACTTTAAAGCTTTAGTGGGGATCGGCGGTAGTTTGCACTCTCTGAGTGTTATACATGCCTCTAGTTTCATATACAAAAGCCATATCATGTTAAGATCTTTTGAAATAAAACATGTACATGAAGATTTGGTTTCCCCTGCTTCTTTGTAATATATTATTTGTGGATGGACAGAACATTGATCTTTATTCCAGTGAAACCCTTGAACTGCATCCTGAACTATAAAGTAATGAGATTGGTCGACTCAATGAAGACCACTGTTTAAAATAATAAATTTTTTTTTTGCATTAATTCTTTTTTTAAATGTTTTTTTAGTTCAAACACACTGGGCATCTATCAAAAGTAGAAATGCTTATTACTATAGTTAAAATTTACAAATAAAATATAGCCCATTAATAAAAATCTGAAATGAAAATAGTTATCATTGACCTTATCATGAGTATACTTGATGTTAATTTATCACTTAAGGTCCTACCTAATCTTGTCTAGCCTAGGAATTGCAGAAAAGTATTAATTACTTAATTATATTATTAAACGTTTTGATTTTTATATAAAACATAATTTGTCTTACTTCACTTATAGGAACTAGAATGGAGTCCTTAGACAAGATACTGCTCTGTAATAATTTTTAAACACATAAATCTGACTCTGGCCACTTCCGTTTCCAAGTTAACTACGCGAAGTGAAAGGGAAAAAGTTCCTTTTGTGTTTATTACTCTCATTTCCCTGAATGAACCTCTTCAACGCAGCCCACAGTGACTCGATATTTAACAAAGAAAATTCATGAAAAAGCAAGGCACTGAGTTTTGCACTAATAATAACAAATATTAAAAGTATAGATATAAGTATAAAAATAGATGTCGAACGAGTGATCAAGTGTATATTTCGGGTGTATCAATCAGAGTATTGTACGAATACATGCGGTAAATATAAAATAAGGATGAAACAAATATCCCAAAGGAAAGGACTCCGTTGAAATTATTTGTAGAATCTTTGAAATAAAATAAGGAGTTTATTTCACTCTCATGGATTCAAATGTGAAAAACTTGGTGTAATTGAAGATTCTAGGGTCGAAACGCGACGTAAAGAATGGTAATAAGTCACCAAATTCTAAGATGATCGAATTTGTCAAAATTATGGCTCCATCCAGGAAGGCAAATGAAAAGGGGAAGGAAAAAGCCTTGAAGTATCCATCCTTTTTAAATCAAGAGGTCCAAAATTTTCCTTTCCATGCATGAAGTCCATTGTTTTGGACTCCGAGACTAATATGGTGGGTTGATCCGGGTTGAGAATATTATATCATGGACATTGATATCATTCCAAATTGCAAGCCTTTAGAGATGAGACTCGAAGATGAAAGGACTCTTTCATTTGCTTGTTGAGGAAGAAACATGCCTGAGAGACTTCTTTTTCGTGATTGACGAGTCCAAGAGAAGTGTAAGAGGAGGCTTCATGAGTGGAGTCTCCGTAGTCATCCGAGACAGATCCGGAAGAGGGGGGATGGGCGGAGGGGGGGTAGATATTTGAAGACGAATGAGTAAGAATAGGTCATGAAGAACCTCCTCTTATCACGATCCAGGTGCCCAAAGATTCCAATTCGATGTGTAAAGTCACTATTCACTATTTCTGGATCCCGAGACTCTTCAGGATGGGAGTAAGTTAATTATATATTCTCTCTCTCTGTGTCTTTCTCTATCTGTGTGTCTATATCAATATACTCTATATAAGGAGGAATTCAATATTCCATTTACGTCATCATAATACATAAAAATAATGATGATGACAAGGCAATCTAAAAGATCTACTCAATTTCCAAAATGAATCCTTAATTTATCGGCTTAAAAAAAAACACATCTCTGAATTTTTGATATTTTGTAGAAAAAAGTCTCTTCTATCAACTCAAGGCCTCAGTTTTTTTGTCCAAAACAAAGAGGAAATCAGGAGAGCCGATTGGCTATAAAAAGTGGCATCAAGACAAAAAACAAAAAGTTTATTTCATTACCGTAGAGCTTTCAAATGCTCAAAATGGGCAATTCTAGTATAAGATATAAACACTAAAATATGATCAATTTATTAGGTTTTTTCAAAAACTCCATAAGGAACTCGAAAATTTCAATAAAAAATAAGGCCGGGATTTTGGCCGGGAAAAAGCCCAAATTTAAGAGGCTGTAACTTTGCTCAGACAACAAATTTCGAACTGAAATTTAAAACATATAATGAAAAAGACTTAATCATTCTATGGTGTAAATTTCATTTGAATCCATGAACCCAACATTTCATTGAAGTAATTTTTTTTTGGAATGACCCATATACATATATACATTAAAATGGCCAAAGAGGTATCAAAGATCTGATTGTGATGGATCAAATGCATTGATAAATCCTTATAGAATTGTTTTTATACAGATATTATACAACGTATTATTAACGCAAAGTAAGTATAGTTTAAAACTAGAGGCATATATACACTCAGAGAGTGCAAACCTCCGCCGTCACGGGGTCCTTATGAGCCTTCCGAGGCGGATTTTTCACGACTGGGGCGGCGTAGAGGGACGGGGGAGGGTTCCCCTCGACGGAAATTCCGAGAGGAAGACGCTCCCGGCACCCCGATTTCACAGCACAGCGACATCTATTGGCAGACTAGGCTAACTTGAAATATTTATTAGTATTTATCTCATTTTGCATCTTAATTCTGCACTCAGAGATGCCAAAATTTAATCACTTGTTCTTTTGGCATTTCCAACAGCTCCACAAAGTTTCATCCGAATCCGTTGAGTACTTTTTGAGTTATCCTGCTGACAACAAACCAACCAACAAACCAACAAACAAACAAACAAAACCAACTCCAGTGAAAACAATACCTCCTTCGGCGGAGGTAATAATACCTTTTAATGTGTATTTCGTAAAATTACTTCGAAAGGTTACAAAAACTGGAATGAATAATAGAAAACAAAGAAACTTCAATACCAAAGAGGTCAATAAAGATATATGTACAATTGCTTTCAGTCCTGTAAATATTAGCATAAGGGTATATTAAATACAAAGGAATATTTTCCTTTTGGTTCTGTCTTCGAAGAATGGGGATGACCTTCTTAAGGCTTCCTGTATTGAAACATATATAGATAAATACGTCTCCCTTTTCGTTCACAGGTTGAATCATGACAAATTTACTTCAACTCAGATAATGATCGATTTATTAATTAAACTGACTAGTTTTTTGGGGGGTTTGGAGGGGGAAGACACTTCCTTTTTCAAATGGGATCTGTTGGACCCTTTGATATTAATATATCTTCAGTAGGGTGATTCTTAATTAATGTTTTTCGGATTTGAGAGGCAGGCACACCCAAGGATTGTACCTGTATACATTTTTTGATTTCGTTCAAACTTTCGCAAGATGATCTATATGCTCTCAAATCCAAAAAAAGGTGAAAAAAGAATCATCCTAATTTACAGACATGTTCAATATGAAGCCTTGTGGGCGTTCGCAACCTTAGCCTTCGTCCATTCGATTTGAAGAAATTTCCGTTCAGGCGTTCGTCCGTTCGTTTTGCCGTTCAGGCGTTCGTTGAAAAACGAATCAATTATTTCCTATTTTAAATTTGAAAAAAATCCATTATAAGAAAACGTCCTCACTTTTATCCAGAATGACGCGCAGTAATTACTTCCGCCGAAGGAGGTATTGTTTTCACTGGTGTTGGTTGGTTGGTTGGTTTGTCAGCAGGATAACTCAAAAAGTACCGCACGGATTCAGATGAAACTTTGTGGAGTTGTTGGAAATGCCAAAAGGAACAAGTGATTAAATTTTGGCATCTCTGAGTGCAGAATTAAGATGCAAAATGAGATAAATACTAATAAATATTTCAAGTTAGCCTACTCTGCCAATAGATGTCACTGTGCTGTGAAATTGGGTGCCGGGAGCGTCTTCCTCTCGAAATTTCCGTCAAGGGGAACCCTCCCCCGTCCCTCTACGCCGCCTCAGTCGTGAAAAATCCGCCTCGGAAGGCTCATAAGGACCCCGTGACGTCGGAGGTTTATTTAATTGCACTTCTTTTTGTAAAAAAAACTGTCTTCACTTTTTTTTCTGAAGTGACATAAAAAACATTGACTGAAATTATTTTATACAAAAAACGTCCACACTTTTGAAATCAATATAAATTGAACAGACGAACACCAACAACGTCGGTTCATTTAAATTCCGTTCAGGCATTCGATTTGAACGTGTGTTCGCGAACGGTGTGCATTTTTTCGTTCAATCCACAACCCTGTCAATATGTAGAAAATGATAAATGATTCGTCTAGCCATTTAATTAATTTGATTATAGTATCTATAACATGGGTGTTTCGAAAAAAAAAAAACATAATTTATACACAATCAAAACAACTTTAACAATACTTTTCCACATGACTTCCGCCGATTCGAATACACTTCTCCAAACTCTCAACTCACTTCCTGAAGGCCTCACGAAACCTGTCCTCCGGGATGGCTCTCCCGGTCCGGGTCCAATCATTCTGGGCGCTCTTATGGACGATGTCCAAGCTGTCGAGCATTTATTCATGATGGGCAATAGAAAAAGTGTGCGGGGTCGAGGTCAGGAGAATAGGATGGATGATCGATGACGACCTTGATTCCCTTTTTGACCAGGAACTCCGTCGTGCCGTGTGGCATTGAACATTGTCGAAGTGGAAATTCTATTCTTCAGGTTGCTTCTCCCCAAATTTCTTCTCATGACATCTTTGAACACGGATGTAGAGCTGGAAGAGGCCGCCGGAGTTGTCGAAGAAGCTGAGAAACATCTGTTTCTTCCTTCATTCTTTACACTTGAACTTCAGGGGTGGGTGGAGCCCTTTGGGAGCCATTGAGATTACCTTGTTTGAAACTCAGGAGAAAAAAAAGACACGTAAGTTTCATCCATTATTACAATATTGTTCAAAACCCCTAATCCGAGCTTAAAATTGCGTTTCAAGGACACAAATTGTCTAAATATGTTTATATATTTTTGTATGGTTGAAGTATTTACTCAAAAGTCAATCATTAAGTTTAAAATATATTTTGAAATTATAAATGCATTTAGAAACTCTTCAAGCAATAAGATCTGTAAAAATATATGATAGTTTTTTTTATTTGAGCCAGAACTTAATAATTTGAGTGAACTTAGTTCAATAACTAAGAGACTCATATTTCTGTACATTATGCAATTTCTCAATGATGATATCTTTCATTTTAAAATTACATGTGAGTCACATACGAAATGCGTTATCAAAAGAGCCTTATTGGTAAAACACTCATACACTTTTGTAAATTGCGTCACGCATGTCAATTCAAGTCAAGATATCAAAAGACCTGTCAGTATGTATGTCTACGAAAGTAAGTTTGGTTGGTTGGACTGTAATAAATATTATGATCTGAGGGGAAAAAGCTTTGCTTGAATTAGGATATATATATATATATATATATATAACCAATAAAAATATACTGGTATTTAAAATGTTGAGACAATTTATTACCTATATTGAACATAGTTTGGCTATTTGAACCAACGGGTTAGAACCCAATTAATCTCCGAGTCAGACTAGTATATAGGAACAAAAAGATAAAAATAGCATATATTTAGTCCGTAACCACAAAAACTTTTTTCAGGGTCATTTTTAAAATTTGAATTGTATTAGAGTGTAATAACAATATTCATTGGCGGGACGTTCTCCTATGTCGTTGTCTCCTGAGAACGTCCAGTTCTCTTCTCATCGGCAAATCTCCTACTATCAAAGCCTTTTTTCCTCTCTTGATAGTTGAAAGGCCAGAAAAAGAGGCAGGGAAGGTACAAACGAGTTCCGTGTAAAAATATCGTTGCCTGCCTACCCAGCTAGTACTGGATAAAGAAAACCAAGTGTTTTTATTTGCAACAGTGAGAGTGGTGGCATATATACATTATGCGATTATTGTTACCACTTCCATTGAAATATAAGATAAAAATAATTGCCATTGGAATTTTGGAGCTATATTGTTAACCTTATGAGATAAAGATTTTTTTTTTCAACACATTTATTTGTTTCTTTTTTTACGATGACTTTATATCTCTATGGTCACGACCATAGAAATATATAAAGATAAAGAATATTAATATATACCCAATGATCTGTAATGAAACTAGATGCATGTTGGCAAATATTTGAATTAGGCAACTGCGTGCATCACCAAAAAAATATATAAATAATCTTACCACTCATGAATTCCCCGGACATATGACATGTTTCTTACGCAAATATAAAGGTTTCCATGGGACATGATTGCAATATATTATATTTCTCTTGACCTCAGGGGAAACAATGGGAAGTTTGATCTAAGAAAGTGAAGGAATCAAGGGCCTCTTTTCTTTAATTGAGCTATATTCATATGATTTTAAAATGGCGAGTGAAGAGAGGACAAAACACCATTTGAGAAAAACCATTGCTGATAGTGTTTAAAAGCACATGAAAAGGGAACATTTATTTCCTATTTCATATATCTGAATAATACCATGACAGGTTGGGAATATAATTTATATTATCCTATAATATTGCTTATAATATTTGGACTGGAAGGAAATGCTCTCAGAGAAAATTGTTGTTCCTTTTTTAGATCCATGATTGTGGTACTATAAAGTAAGTTACGTTATATCTTCTTCCTTATACATTGTATTTTGTTAAATGTCTCCTATTGTGTTACAATACCCATACATGGGTTGATCAGACAAACCAGAGTAAGCCACAATGCCTAGGTATAATCAATCGACACAACAATAAAGACTGTCTTTTGTTCTTAATGTTCGAGACCGACTTTTAAAAACAATTATCACTCATGCATGATTAGCTCATTCAATGCTAAAGGGTAGTAAGCATCCCAGATATCAATTCTTTGTTCGATCATGAAAGTCTAAAACATGGAATGCTCACACCATAGAGCGATTTATTCAGAAAAATAAACCTTCACGCATTGCACATGATACTGTGCTTCCGATAACTTTGTTTCTCATGTGACTCCTTGGTTAAAATAATTATCCACTCTGAAATATAAATTACAAAATCAGTTAAAAACGGTTTATCAAAATATTAACAAAATATAAATTTCCAATGCAATCGTTTATTAAAATGCAGAGTTGTGACTACCGATGCTAATCAGTATTTTGATAGATCGGTACTACCAGCAGTAGATTTACCCTACTACTATCGATCGATTTGAGCTAAAAACTACCTAATACCACTACCGATCGACTGAATCATGCATTTTGTATCAGTTTATTTAATTCGAATCCTCATTTGTCGTAGATTTATCACATCCCTGTAAATGAGATTTCTTGAAATGGATTACACCTCTCCCTCTTGTAGATTATCTTTTTTCTTCCGAATTTTGAAATAACCCGCTACCGATACCGCTTCAATATGTAGATTTGTTAAAAAAAATATACCTATCTAACAATACGGATGGGGCGAAACCAGCTACCAACACTGGCGTTATATTTCTTTACCGAATCCCGACATTGCAAAACACAGAATTAACAGTATCGGTAGGATAAATCTACCAAATATCAATTGGCAGTCATAGCTCTGTACAAAATGTATATTGAGAGGTCATTTTGCTTATCTAGGAGAAAGTTAAAAACTTATTTAATGAACACGGGTCATTAAAGAAATTACGTGAAAAGAAAATACTGGATGCCAGAGCCCATCTTCCCCAGCCACTACCCTCTGTTTATGTATAATGTGAACCAAGAGACCATAAAGATCCAATGAGAGAAGCAAAAGAATATATTGATGCTTGAGGCTTTTTATGTCATTCATATAACATACCAACCACAGGCGCTTTAAAAAAATTCAAATTGTAAACCCTGGAAAACCATTGTAATATTATTTAGCAAAAAAAACCTGGATATTGCAAAACAATGATGATCAATAATTATTATTTATCATTTAGAGGAGGAAAATAGTTTAAAGAATATTTTGTGCATTACTTCTAGCAGAAAGACCATATTTACCGGTGCATTTCCAAGTCTATGAATTTGCTCTTTCTTTGTCAACTACCGATAAAAGAAAATGACACATGTTTTATAATTTAATTTTTAACTTGGTCCTGTTGAAAAGTTGTTCATAGCTTTAATCAAGTAATCATAGGATTAGGTTAGGAACTTCTACTTTTAAACTTTCATGTATTTTATTAGCACTAAGATCCGTTGCTATCAGATAGCATGATAATTAGAAATACAACGTTAACAACGTCCTTGACAAATATAGCTGATGAATTATATAATGATAACTAAAAACATTCGGTCATAAGCAGACATGAACGAAAAAATCGAATAAACCTAGCCACATGCAAGGTATATAGAATACAAGGTATGTTACATTTGGAATTTTACTTAATAAACTTTATAAATCCCCGGCGTGCTCTCAGTCGTCATTGGTCCGACTTCATCTGCCGTGCTAGCTGGGGATATTTTTTAAATTTCCTTATAAATTAAATATCGAGATGATTTACAAACAAAATCACTAATATTTTAAAAGGAATATTTCAATTGTCATTATTTAATCTGAAAGAATCGAAGATTTTTTGTTCTTGTAAGAATTATCGCTTATAATAAGATTATATAACAAGGTGGAAAAGAAAGGAATAAATGTAACAAACTCTCCAGTGATGTATATGTAAATAATAAAGTAAGTAATGTGAAGAAGCGAATTGACATCATGGATATTGCTTACATCACCTTCTTTCTTTACTTCACAAGTCGTGGAATGTACGATCAAGAAATATATTTCAACTATAATAAAGACATCTTCTTTTTATGGACAAAAGAAATTAACTCTCACGGAAACTTTAGAAATATAAGTTGAATAATAGGATTTAAGTAATCATAATCAATAATATGATTTTATATTGGATATATCTTTTTTATGCTCCTATATAATAATTGGACAGAGTATTCAATATTACTGTTGAACTTTATAACAAAATTAAGAAAAAATGAGTAAAGTATAATTATAAGAAATTTTGATGAATTTAAATAAAACCTAAGAATGATCAATTGAAATAAAACTAATATCCTTCAAATTAAATATAAAAAATAATAAATTTAAATAAATACTCAAAAACCTCTTTCAAAAACTGCCTTGGAGACATTCAGATTTATTAGTGTAGTACATCTTATCCCTTAGTTAAGTGTAGCGATAAAATCGGATTGAGTCTTTTTATTCAGAAAAATATAGTTAATAGCAGAAGTGTCGTGTAGTTCAACAGTTGAGTCGCTAGACAATGTTTGCTTTTCATTGCTCTGGCATTATTAATGAATTTCCTGAATTTTATGAATATTTTTAATTCTTGGGTATTTATATTATGAAGTCCTAAAAATCTTTTTTATAATAGTAGATCCCTCAAGCAGATAATGGCCTCTGTCTAAAAGGTGATTTCTTAAGAGTTTGATCAAAAGAGAGACATCATGAAACATATAATTATCTTTGATTTATCAGAAGGATTCCAAAAATTGACAAATCTTTTGAGACTTCCAATGAGTTATGCAGTCCAACATTTCATGGGGTCATATCAGAAACTAAAGTCAAGTGCAATGCCCCTTCTTTCAACTTCATTTGTGTAAAAGAATGTCAAGAAACATCGAGGTGTCAAAGGTAAAATTGACATCTTCTATGGATCATGGCAACTTTAATTATTTTATTTGGACAGCACACTTGATCAATAGATAAGAAATAGTCAAAACTACTTTTCAGATCCATTTAATCGAACGAAAAGACGCAATATGGGTAATTGATTTTCCACTTTCCAAAACCCTAAAAAATGTAAACCAATATTTGATAAGGTAGATGAACTGTAAAGTTAATATGCCTCATACATTGTATTTATCCCTGAAATATTAACTTAAACAAAATAAATGGAAGCTTTATTACACTGTAAAATATATATTATCTGAATTTATAAGTCTAATAATGATATTTAAAAAAATAATATAACTTTTATTGGCAAAACAATGTTCTGGGTATAAAATAAGTATTCTAAATTGCTATATTTTAATGGAATTGATATATCATACGAAACTTGAATATCACTGATCGACAAATTTTGGATGAACTCACTTGATTGAGCAAATTAAATATGAAATACCACCCATGAATCAAAATATGATATTAATATCTTTTTAGAAAATATTTATCCTCAAACCCAAGATATTTAAATGCGCCAATTATTAAAATAAAACGTATCATTTGTCCTATAGATATAAAAAAGATCATACAATAATTAATAACATAGAACTTGACAAACAATTAAAACAATAATAAAAAATAGTAAATATAGTTACAGGAACAAAAAGTATTTATATTATCTAGCAATTTTATTCACTACATTATTGAAAGATTTTAAAAAATTAATACAAAAGTAATAGGTTTGGAGAGCCAAAATTGTATTGTTGCGATACTTAAATATATTAAGATTTAGTATAACTTTATTTAGTATAGAAATCTACTATGTTTCAATATTTTTTACATTCATCTTGCTTTGCTGATCGTGAACTCGTTATTGTTATTAACTCAACTGTGCTGATGAATATTACTCAGTTTTTTCACTGATGCTTTAGAAATGAATAAAGTCTAACCTTCTTATCGAAATTAACCACTAATAGAAGTAATATAGATCTGTGTCAACTAATTAAAGTTTTGAATTGCTAAGTTTAGCCTTGTATTTCATACTATTAGCATTACCTTAGTGCGAAATTACAAATATTTTTTAAAGAGTTATTTATATATCGCTAAACTTATAACTTAAGCCAATTGTTATAAGACAATATTTGAAGTTAGATCTAACCTAAAGCTTAAATAAAGTATATTGAGTGTGTTATATGCTTTGATTTTATTTATTATAACAATAATTTAACATTAAATAAATACGCAATGAACATAAATTAATTATTTATTGTTGATTGAGGTTTTGTGACCGACATCTTATATAAAAATATGATCATCAAAGAGACTATGACATCATCGGTACATTCTTTTTATTAAGTGTCCGCGCTACTTTTTAAATATCACATACCTGGAATTATACCTTGGCCACATGCTACATTTTTTGTATACATGCAACAAAGTCAGCGATATTGAAGAAACCAAGGAAATGCTTTATTTCTATATTTACTCACTAAACCTAAACACTAATAATCTTTGCAATGTTATTGAAGAATCATAATTATGATTCAGAAGATACTCAGTGTGGAGATGTTTGAGATGATGTATTTTAAATATAGAAGAAAAAAATGAGCAAATTTGCACAAATCAAATGACTCAAAATAACTTCTCATATTTTATTATTCTTTTTTTGCTCGCAATTTTGATGACAATTAACTTCCATTTTATCGAGCATATAAACAACTAAGGAGCGTTAAAGTAAAGTAGCGCATACAGGGAAAAAGTAAAAAAAAAAAATTGGTCAAATTTTGATTATTTCTTTAACGTTAGATTTCGCTTGTCCATGAAATTACGTCACAATCCTATTAAAAACCGTTTTAAAGGGATTAAGTTTTGATGATTTGAAATATATCAAACATATTGCGAGATTCAAATATAAATAATAAAGGACTTTTGTATTATTTTCAAAGCGTCTAGCATCAAAGCGCCCCTGTCGGAATAAAAGAGTACTAAAATTTTGGCCAATTCCTTATGGGGAAAAAGGAAGAATTTTCTGTTATGCATGATCTACTTTACTTTAACGCTTTAGCTCTCACTAA
>CP045890.1:28419828-28450315 GCA_013387185.1 Caligus rogercresseyi
AATTTCGTGAGGCTGAGTTGAATCAAACATTGTAGTACGGAGCACAGTGGATATTTGAACAACTTTATTATTTTGATATATTATCACTTTCTTTATTTCTCAAATCTCCTCGTAGCTTGAAACAGGCAAGCCTTGACAAATATTCTTTATTTGTAATTGTTATAATTAGAACATTGTTGCTATTTTATGATTGAAAATGTAAATCTCTGTTAAAGAATAAATATTTTCTATTTACCTCTCTGCTAAAAAATCCTTTACAATCCAGTAAAAAATTGATTTTTTTATCCACGTGGTCCCCACTCTCCCCTACATACTAAACATCTACGTTACATACATGTCTCTCATAGATTATCCTTCTCAAGGATACCAGGGGTTTGAGCGTCCGCGTGAGACATTGGTTATATTCAAAGGTCCTAAGAGATGACAAAAAAATATAAACACATACTTTTCCCCTTCTCCTTCGGATTGGCTTAAAATATGAGAGCCGTAAATGGGTCCCAATAATATAAATGATCACGTCATAAATGATATAACCCTTCATGATGAACAATATGTTGGATTCAGATAGATTTTCTTTTAGAGATAAGATAGAGGTTTTTGTCAGATGTATAGCCGGAACGGCTTCTAGGGATACAAAAACACTTAAAAACTATTTCTAATTACTAAATTTGGACATTAATATGTACAAATGATGCAGAGTGATGTAAAATAAATGGCTAAAGGGCAGGCCTGGCGGGATGGGCGGGCCTGAGGGGGGCCAGGCCCGCCCACCCACTCAGTGACGTGGGCCTGATTTTTTATGAATGTGCCAACATAACAACTGTAGTGCCCGCCCAAAAGCCTGGGCTGCTGCCGGGCCTGCTAATGGGTCATCAATAATTTAAAATTCTCCCGTCTTCACTTGATCAGCATTCATGTATTTACTTGCGAGTTGGGGAACCCATTTTTCTATCTCTTTTAATTAAAAGAAGAATACCTAGTTTATTATTGTCAACTCTTTCCCTGAGATACATTTGATTATAATCAGGGCAGTAGGAATTTGGAACAAAAATAATGTCGCATATGCTCATAAATATGCGAAAAAAAAGTCAACTCCATAGTCAGAAAAATTAGCAAGAAAGGCTAACTATGCGAAACAAATACAAAATATGCATTCTGGGCGAAATATGAAGACGTGCTTTATTATTAGAAAAAATTAACGGCATTCTGTATAAAATTGACAGCCTGTTTTTTTTATCCAAAAAAAGTCACTCTTGTGGAGACTTTTTTTTCTAAAAAGAAGTCGTAACCTCCTCAAAATTTATAAAGATATGCGATAAATATATAAAAAGGCCATATGTGCGTTATATATGTATTAAAAGGTAATTTAGTCTCAGAAACTTGATTCACCAGACTCATATGCCTGATTATAATAAATCACCTCCCTGATTAGTTTGAACAAAGGCAAGGCTGGAACAAAATTCTCACTTTTCGTCAAGAGACTAGTATAAATAAACACTTTTAGCATATCAGTTAAATTTATCATATATAATGATATATAATAATATATGAATTAAATGGTACATAAATGCTGTATACGGTATTATGGAAAAACGATTTCATACAACTGTTTGTGAAAAGGACTTTATTGTAGCTTCTCCTACTGCCAAATGCGACGACGTCATTACAAAGATCCAATTCATCGTTTATAAAATGCGTACTGTTAAAGACGCAAATTAATCAGAAATTTTATGTTTTAAGAAATAAATTATTCAACTTTTTTGTATGAGATAAAAATTTGTTGATAATATATGCCCATTGGGTACATAATATATATATATATATATATATATATATATATATATATATATATATATATATATATATATATATATACACCTTTGACCAAACTAAAATCCAATGTAGGTAATTTTATATCAGTATTTGAAGTCTGTCATCCTCTGGCTAACCCCATAGAGGGACACACGTGAATGCACATCGGAGTCATAATTTAAGTCTCGTTGAACAAAAGAACCCTATATGTATTTCCTATAATTATTACAAAGACACATGTATAAGATATGTATTTCCAGTGCGTCACAGCGGTAGACACGACATATATCTTTGAACCTTCCTCACCACGAAAAACCATGATTTATACCAAGATATTTATCCATGGTTTTGGCTCTGAGCAGCAACTACATATTTAAATAATAATATTATCCTCATCAAATGAGGCGGTTAATTTAAAATACACTTATTCAAACACTCATTTGAATACTCGCATCAAAACCAAAGGTCCAAATGAAAGAGAGCCTGCAAATATTCTGGAGAGTAATTCCGCAATCATTTTGCTAGATTGACGAAGATTGATATGAAAATAAATACAGGTATTCCTCAAACTACGATCGCTTCTGTGCCTGAAATATCACTGGCACTACGACTTGCGACAGGTAATTCTAAATTTTTTGTGTGTATGTTTCGAGTTATGATTAAGGATGATTGTATTTTTTCAGTTGGCAATTAATTCTTTGGGCATTTTCTAATTATAACCGTGAGAGGGATAATGAAACAATCATCATACATTATTCTCCTAAATATGAAGTGTTGCTGCATTTGATCAATAAATGAGATAAAAAGCGATCTATTTAAAGGGTTCGTAAATGACACGGACATAAGGAAAGACGCTTAGTGTTAATATAGATGGAATTCGTAAATCTGAGTCTATATTCAGACATCAACAGCCAAGAGTGCATATCTTATTTTTTGCACTCCTTTTCTTTTCAGTAATCACGTTCGGAGGGGGGGGGGGACCCAGAGTGTTTTTCCTTAGTTATGATCATAGACATATAAAGATATAGAGAGCTATTCCCTTCAATAACCGAGAAACATCGTCGTTCAGCTGTTGCCTGTGCAAAATAAACAAAGTAATTTGTACTACGTCATCGTAAGTTCATCATAGAGATAGAAGATTTGTTTATATGGGAACAATGACGTATCCTCTAAAGAATCCAATAAGCCTTCTCTATGGTTATGATGCTGAAAAACATTCATTCATTATTTACCCTAACAATACACGAAGTACATCAATAGTTTTTCTATATTGTATTGATGTAAATGACATACTTGTTCCGATGGTATCATTTTGTCATTAATAATACTTACAAAGAAGCTTATGAAAATAATCATACAACAACAAACATTACCCATTTAATTGAATTCGGACGTCGAAATAGTTCGATTTTAATAGTATTTTGCGGTCCACATTTATGTTCAATAGTCATTAAAAACATAATCAATTCGACTCTTTCAAAGGAGCCGTATTCAGGGAATGTCTGTGTTAGATGAATACTTCATATAAATACTACACGTTAAAACGCATCAATTAACGTTCGTGGGCATGCCGTCAATCAATAAATACAGTAGTCGTGAAAGCCAAGAAGCGATGCTATACTTGTCTTCGGGGCCACCCCCTGCTTGAGATCTTTCTCCTCCAATGAGCTACTTATACGTGCATTCTTAATGCACGTAAACTATGTATAATCATGATGCAATACTGTAAAGGAAAATATTTCTTGACACCAAGGTATTTTTTCCTACTGAATCGAGAGAGGTCACTCTCAAGTAGGGACAAAAGAGGGGCTTTCCGAAATGAAATATGAACTTATTTTTCTGTTTTTCCATATGTAATAACTTGCCTAGATTAAAGCACAAATAAAAGCTCTTCAAAGCTACAAAAAATGATTTTTGGCGCTCTCTTTTAAACAGCTGACGCTTGGCCATTGGTCATGATAGTAATAAGTTTCGCCCCACCAATATAAAACTTAATGTATTATTCCGGATGAGCAAATTTCTTATCTCTCATGAATGAGTCCTTTTGAACTTAATGATAAATCTGGGATTACAAACATTCTTTATTTGAAACTTTAAGCCATTCAGACGCTCCTAGTCGTAGGTAACGTATTTTCTATACAAAATTCCCAGCCTGATGTTATAATACAATTAATCTAATGAGCCTCTTTAATAAAAATGTAACTATATAATGACTTAGTCAATGAATGAGTATTTACATATTTATCTAGTATAAGAATGTAATTTGACTATATCTTTGTTGGAATTGGCGGTGGTTCACCCACGAAGAGTTTATAATGTATTTTCCAAATAATATTGATTACCTGATATACTGTCTCAAATGCTATTTGATAAAAGTTATTTTGGCGCTCTATCTTAAATAGCTGTCATTTGAGCCTGAAGCTGCACCTATTTAATATTTTTAAATGACTGTGTATTCTTTCCCAATGATTGAATATCCCAGAGGAAGTCATTTAATGAGTAGTTGAGAAATAATTGATCAAATTGGGCTTTCAGACAAGTTATTTCTTTGAAAAAACGAATGAAGACATCCCCAAAAGTTGGTATTTTTCCAGATAAGTGCATAATAATAATAATAAACATAAGTTTTGCCGCTCTTTTTTAAACATATGTATGATACTTGAGCGTTGTACAGATGATAACCATGATGGGTTTCGGATTTAAAAAAAATGTAGTGTTGCAATACAGATAGAACTTGAAGTATTTCCTATTGAAGCATGAATTCACGTATTGACATTACATTTTCCTATACGGAATATACAATTCTTCCATATGTAAGTCTAAAAAATGGAGTATCAATGGTTTTTTGGTACTCTCTTTCGAACGGCTTACAGCTAAAAGGTTTGCATGATAAGATAATCTCGTACACACACACACACACACACACATATATATATATATATATATATATATATATAATATATATATCATATATATATATATATATATATAATATATAATATATATATATATAACAATGTCAAGATTAAATCTGTTAATCATAAATATAAAGAAATGAGTCATTAAAATATGTATTTATTAGTAGCTTCTTGAATTGAGTTATAAGGCTTAAAGTCTCATAATAAGTATTTTATAGAAGTGTATAACTGATATATATAAATTCAGTTTGAAAGACCTTGCATAATGATATTACCAAATCTAAATATAGATGAATACATTGAATTAATCAAAATAATAATAATATTGTTGCATAATCCAAGTTTATTGAGTGACTAACTTACAAAACCATAAACTTATGGCCCCAAGCTACATGGTTATTTCATTTTGTAAATATGGATTTCCCAAGGTATTTGTCTATTTTTTCTGCATTGCCTTTTTAAAAGCTGACGCCTAGGGGCACTCCCAAAGTAAAATTCAATGCACTCCAAGAGCTCCATAGGGATTTTCCAAGGTATTCCTTACATAACTTTAGCTTGTAAGGGTACGGAGTTTGCAAAACAACAACTGAAGAGAACATCATTTTTGGCGCTCTTTTTTTTAAAAAGTTGACACCTAAGGGCACTCCCAAAGGGGAAACAAACATTCAAAACAATCCAAGGCTGCATAGGGATTTTCAAGAGATATATTATATAATATTTTTTTTTTCTTGCATAATAAGAGCTTAAAAAGAAAGAAGTTAGCAACAAAAAAATACATGGAAGATCGTTATTGATGCTCTTTTTAAAGATATGATGGTTGAGCAACGTTTGAGGGAAACCACATTCGGGAGGAAATCCCAGCAAAATATTCTTCTTATTTTATGAAAATAGACTTAATTAATGATGTTGAAGCTAGTTAGGATCTCCACCTTTTCTAAAACAATTCATAGGTCAATGTAGGGTGAAGGGGCGGATTCCCAGTGAGAGCTTGATGAATTCATCATCATCATTTTCTAATGTTAAGAAGACTCTTTCAACAACAACAACAACAAAGAAAAACCAGTCGTCTAGGCCAGAGAGAGAGAGAGGAGATTCCCGTGGTTTAACTCATACCCGTAGGTTTTTATGAAGGCTCCTCATACCAAAAAAAATATATACGATGATAAGAAAAAAACTACACAAAAAAGAACAATAAGCCTAGAAAAAACCTTCTGACTTGAAATAAGTTAATTGGAATTGTGTCTCAGACGGAGGAAGACGCAAAGGAATCATAATAATAATAATAGCAAGTGGTGTGGACTCCTGGTTTTAAACACAAACAGATGAAACAGTACAATGAATACAACCAATAGTCACATAATGGTGGATATCCAAGAATGCAGCGACAAGGTAAGGCACACATTATGGTTAAGAATTAGTAGGAGCAGTATCTATAATGCAACTGAGATACAGTTAAAGATTCTTTCATATTTAAGCCATGATGATGAGTGTTGTTCATGAGTAATTAACTACTCATTAGAGAGTAGTAACTCCAGGGCTTAATTTGCAAGGATTGCTTCCATATATTTTTTGTTGCTTCCGGCGCTGAGACTACTGCTATGTACAATCATAAATAATATGGCTTACATGTACTTCTATTGTTGGAATATTAATGATAATGTCTATATTACTACTTCTGGGATTATGGGGGGAGCGTCTTCTGGAAATCATTTGACCGGGATTTTAATGAGCTTCATTATTCCCTACAGACATATATTACTTTTTACAAGCATGGACAAATATCAAAATAATGTCGATACGTTATTTGGTCATACCAAATCAGACTCGATTCAGAAGAAGAACTATTGATAAAAGGGATAATGAACTCTATTTATGTAAATGGAGAGATTTACTGTATTTTATCTCAAAACGCTCCCATTTTGTAGCTTACACATACCGATAATTAGCTAAACTACAGATTGGTTTAAACGAGTAAAACGTGTCTTGAAATGATTCCTTTTTAGGCTACTGATGGACTCAATTACTTCCAACTTTTCTACATTTATACATATATAATACAAAAAGATTCAACCATGGTGATGGTCAAATATATTGGATCCAGTCTCAATAGATGATGCAGAAGTTTCATTTTTGAAGTATTGAATTATAACCTTTAAAGTCGTTCATTATAATTATCCTTCATCCTCTATCGCATACACAAAAATAGCATGATAGACTAGAGTTTAGAACTACCACACCCCAGGCAATCACCCCCCGTTACTAATTTTCTTATCCTTTAAAGTCCACTTATGAAGTTAACTATGTTTTCTTATGATAAAATTACATTTGTGTTTAAAAACTATGTTCCAATATCGGTCATATGTTATATATGACCGATATTAGGAACAAAGTTTTCAAACATAATACAGAAGAAAACATAGCTAACTTTATAAGTGGGCTTTAAGAGATAAGAAATACTAGTAGGGGGGTTGTAGTCCTGGGGGTGTTTGTCTAGGGGGTGCTAGTTCAGGGGATGATTGTTTGGGGGGTGGTAGTCCTGTTACGGATGGACTGGTACATGGCCTATTAATATTTTGACTTGAAGTCTTCATTTTTTTATGATTAATACAACATATTTTTTAATATATACTCATGAGAAAATGCATGATAAGTTTACCTATGTTTTCATGGGCCTCAATCCAATTGGACATAAGAATGATGAAAAGGGATGTATGACCAAACATATATGGTCCATAGATATGACATTTTGAGGCCTCAAATCAACCGCCAAAGGGTCCTCAGATTCTACCGGCCACGATATACAGGAGCGTGAACAACCGATTGATAATCGGATTTCGGTACAACCGGGAGTAGATTTATTCAACGATAATTTTAAACTTAAAAATCTACAAATACCGCTACCGAGAGACTCTGTACCACTTTAACGGTAGATTACTTACCAAAGTTGTTGCACTACCTTCAATGGATGGTTTTTAATCATTTTTATATTTTAAAAAATTACAACACCTTCATCGGGATTTTTTAAATACAAATCCACAGATACCGATTGGACATATGCTAGAGAGCAAAGTATATTGAAATACATTCTTTAATATGGTATACCTTGCTACTGATGCCGATAAGATATTTTTTATACGTAATCTAGGTTCTGTAAATATAGCTTGGCTCCCATGTCTAATAAATATCCTGCTCCATATCTAATACATCTCATCACGGAAAAAAATAAGGAAAATCTTGGATTTCTTATTACTCTTGACGACTCCACCGTCCAACCTTGATTGGTCTGATCTGAGACTCTTTAAATTGAATAGTTTTTTTTTAAAAAAATATTTTGATCATATGGGTAGTCATTTTAATATATACGATAATTGTTGAATGCTGCAAAGGTCACAATATATTATATTTGGAATTAAGATGTGGACTCCATTTGCGATTCATTATTTCCAGAGCTGGGATCCAGTAGACTAATCCACCACCCGATTTTGATAATCGGTGACAAACTGATTCCAATAGGAGATCATGAGATTGTTTTTATTACAAACTAACGATTGAAGGCGATATTGGTATTTATACAAATCTATATATTTCACTAGATTATAATCCACGTAATGAAACCCTGCTTTGTCAATGGTCCTTTAAAGTGACTTTAAATCACTACCCCCATCGTACTTTCTAAGTTATTTAATATGTAATGAAGGGAGTGACATTTGAAGCTGACAGTTCACCCTCTCTCCGTCTCCCTGTTTCCTATCAGTCCCTCCTTTTCTTAATCATTTATAATCATATGTAAGATTGATGTTTTCTTTTTCTTGCCTCAAAGAGACCTTGTGTATAAATAATTACCTTCATTGAAGCACATGGTAGTTAAAATCTGATAAATGAAGGTTCCGTAATTTGAGTTTAGGACTAGCACCCCCCGGCTTTTACTCTCCGTGCCATTTACCCCCCGTTACTAATATTTCTTATCTCTTAAAGTCCCTTATGAAGTTAACTATTTTTTCTTTTGCATTGGTGTTCAAAACCTATGTTCCTAATATCGATCATATGTTTTTATATGACCGATATTAGGAACATAGGTTTTAAACACTAATGCAAAAGAAAACATAGTTAACTTCGTAAATAGATTTAGGGAATAAGAAATATTAATAAGGGGGTAAATGGCATGGTGGGGGGAGGGTGTGTGGTAGTCCTGTTATGCAGTCATTTACCCCCTCCGTTTATTCACTCATTTCCTATAAGTCCTGATTATGATCAAACAGATTGCATCTATCATTGCTACTTAGAAACTACCAAGCCCGGCAGCAGGCCCAGGCTTTTGGGGGGGACCTACAGTTGTTATGGGGGGGGGGGCACAGTTGGCACATTCATAAAAAATTGGGCCCACGTCACTCAGTGGGTGGGCGGACCTGGCCCTCTCAGGCCCGCCCATCCTGCCGGGCCTGGAAATTACTAATCATGCAATCAGTAGTGATACTTAGGCAGTTTTATCAAATAAAAGTATCAGGAATATAGTTTACCGCCGGTAGTATCGATCTGCCGAATATCACTTAGTAGCCTTAGCTCTAATCATTTCTACATTTCAGTTTCAGAGATTCAGCCCTATACTCGCTACAACAAACCCTCCCTCATAGGTCCATCATTGGATTCCCAAGCATCTCCACGATCTTTATGAATATTGCACTCCTATACTGTGGTATCAGTTATTTAACGAGTCCCTCGGACTGTCGTTTCAACCTCATTCCTCTTTACCTTATCATCAGCAACTCCCTTCTCCTCGCCACCTCCATCTTTCGAATTATGTGTCTTCATGACGCCCTTCGGTAAATAAATCATCGTTTGCTTTAATGAGCTTATTAGCAGTGTTGTTCCCTAACGCGAGTGCGAATAATATATTAATTAGTCATATTACTGCGACTAACTAGAGAGAACAAACATATTAGATATTACTTTCAAGTAATAACTAATATGTAATATCCTAGTTACATATTACTTTCGTGAAAAAAATATTCGACAGGCATTTTTGATGAAAATTAATGAACTGTGAATGTATGTGACGTCATCCAGTGCACATAAAATGCAACCTAGGTTTGGTGAGGATTTTTACAAATCCTGTTTGAATTGCCTTTACTTATTGTTTGGAATGCTCAAAAAAGTAATATCTAATATAAAGTAGTATATTACTTTTGATGAGTAATAAAAATATTACTACGCAGTAAAAAGTAGTAAATTACATACTACTTTCAAAGTAATATTCGACCAACACTGCTTATTAGGCACCACTTATCGAATAGATGAGCATTTGTAAATTCCAATAATGACGTCATTTTAAGAAAAGTTGAAATATTTTGTGACGTCACTTCCAGAGAAAAAACCATTTCAATTAGCGTCATTAAAAGCAATTTTTTACGATGTCGATTAAAATTTGTGATTTTTTTCATTCATTTAAAATAGTTGCACATTACTTTATTTTATTATTCTTTAAACTCCTTGTAGATAGAATGAAGTAAACATCCCTATGATTTGTTTTTTATTACTAGTCATACTGGATTTTGAAACATTAACAGGAAAGAGAAAGATACAAATGAGGAAAAAGGAGCACGCTTCTTGTAATTGTCTGTGTCAATCTAATAAATAAGCGACACAATTATTTTCTTTAAAAAGCTTGGTTCTATCTGATGTGTTTGCTTAATTAAGTACGACAAATATCAATCAAGTAGCTATTTAGGGACAAACGACCAGTTGCAATTGCTATAGACAATAAGTTTGGTCGGCGATCCCATCATTTGAACTGCTACCAATTAACTATTCTTTTTTCAAATTATCGAAACATGTCCTGAACAAAATTTGCTGGAGTAAATTTCTCAATTTGATTGCTAGTTATGTTAAAGTTAACACGTCAATACAAAGATCATAGGGCTGGGCGATATGAAAAAAGTTAGATTCGATTTTTTACCCCAAAAATTTTCGATTTCGATTTTATATCACGATATGAACAAAACACTATTTTATTATTTTTTTATTTTCTGGTCAAAAAACAGCATTATATAACAAAAATAGCTCAACAGACTATTCAGGTTTCACAGAACAAAGTTCTCGCTCATTTTTATAGTCTTAAAATTAGTTTGATTGGTTTGGTTTGGTTGGACTGGCTGTAAACTTCACCACGGCTTTGCGTTTGCACTGCTGCTTCTACACGTGTGTTTATGTTGTGGTGTGCGCAACTCAACTTGACGTGGCTCTCTTCCAACTGATTGGTTACGTGCGGCGCTGTTAGATATAATTGGCTATCCCCGTGTCTGCGAAAACTTTGATGATTTTTTTGAAGGCATCAGCTTATTAGCCTGGTTCGCACGCAGATCCTCGTGCATGTCCGCCCAACTTCGTGAGCTTTTTTTTTTTTTTTTTCACATCGAACGTGTCATTTTCAATCGTAGAAAAAAATTACATCGCGAATAAAATCGAAATCGAAAATCGCCCAGCCCTAAAGATCATGACGTCATCAATCAGATTTACTAAGACGAATCCCTAGAGAAGGAATCCGGTAAACCTGATTGATGACGTCAGTGCCTCATTTTCTATGACATGAGCCTGACTTTTCGTGATATTGCAATCAGTGAATTAATATCGCCACAATTGATCAAGAAAAAACCCTCTGATGAACAAACATGGACTGTGTGAATGCAACTCGATTTCATGTCATATTTATGGATTTTAACCATCAACCTACGTAACAGATGAGTACTCAACCGAGAAGAAAAATTGGTTTGACTGTTCTTTGATGGAATAAAGCCATAAATTCCCGTGACGTCACCCTATGTACTGTTTCATACATAAAGTAGTTCTTTTAATGGCGTCACTGAGTATACCTTTGTCGTTTCTCCTTGTTTTTATTCTTTGATCCTTTGTATTTCTGGAGAGATCACATGTATTATTTCCTTCTCTTTGTTGCTTCAACGAATTTTTTTTATAATATATATTTCGCAACCTAAGATGGCTGCCATCGAGTATATTTCTTGTTTTCATTTATTGAGTCTATTTTGCATCCAGTTAGTATATATTATAAGTAGGTGGTTTTAACTCTGCTGAGCATTGTTTGCTTGACGTTCGCCTATAATCTATGTATTCATTCAATATGACTTATCATTATTCCAGATCCCTGCGCGATGGAGACTTGATCGGATTATTTATCGGAGTGGCTAACCTCGTGATTGTATGCTGGGGAACCTTTGTTCTCTTTGGCTACGGTATGAAACTTATTTAGTAGTAAGATAGTTTATATATTTATACATCTTTTTCTAATGCAGGCAACTTCAAGAAGTGGGACTTGGACAAGGAGAACCCAATTTACTGTGATCATTCCCCGGTAGTTGTGGCATTAGCAAACCTCATCGCCTCCTGGGTCATTGTCCCACTCTTCACTGCAGTGGAGTTCTACAAGCTATGCAAGGCCTGCTCTCTACGATTAATAAAGTCTGATGATGGACACCAGCAAAAGAAACGAATCCAGGGAGGGACTACATTTCATAACGCCTCACTCAAAATCAACGGCATTGTTTAAATAATAAAAAAGGCGGGAAAACCTAAAGATCTTTCACTTGTATTTATAAAAAGTTATTGTAAAAAATATATACATACAGTTAATTAATTAATACTATTTTACTATTTATGTAACCTTTAAAAAGTTGTTATTTGTATAAGTAAATAAAATGACTTCAAACATAATATCACACAGATTGTAAATGTGCATTTAGTAATAATTCAAAAAAGAGTTCCATAACCTCATTGACCCAAATGTCAAACATAAACATTATCCATCCTTTGAATTAAGAATACATTTTTTCATTGACTAAGATTAATACAACTAAATAATCGAAAAGCAGTATTACTTTTAAATAATTTTACTGCGAGTATCTAATTTTAATCAATGACTCTCAAGCTTAATGGGCTTACTACAAGTAAAAAATCCTTTGTGAAGCCAGGGTATTCGTAGGAGTACTCCAGGCCGAAGGGTTCCGGGTATATTAGCCAATAACCTGGACCAGGAATTTTTCTCAGGGGCATAGACAAAGAGTGCAGTCTGAATGGAGCGCTGCTTAACAAAGACATAAAATAAATTATTATGCGCAAATGCGTCAATCACATCGAAGCGAAGCTCAGGGATCTTGGGAAGAGATGTGAGGGAGTGAGATTGCGTATGAAGAGCATGGAATTCATTGCTCAAGCGTCCGTCCGAGGACTTGCCACTGAGAATGTATATAAACGAGCCTATTAGAGCAAGGAGGGGTCTGCCATGCGTTTGTAGGGGCGGAAGGGATGACCAAGAGTTTGAATCCAAGTGGTAGACGTCAATAAAGCCCTGGCCTATAAGGAAAATCTTGCTCTGAGCATGGATGCAATTAAAGTCTCTCCTCTCAAAAGCCATGTCCGCCAAAGGCTTCCAACACCTGAAAAGTACACAGAATTACATAAGCACAAATCCAAAACCTTTTGGCAAACTCACATATTGGTCATTTGTGTCAGGTCTCTTTCTTCTGCCACAAAGACCTTCCTGGACACCCCGAGTTTGGTTGAGTTTAAATAAGACACGGTGGCTTTCCCACCTCGAAGGGCCTCCAAGTCATCACTGAGGCCTCCAAGGAGATAAATCTTCCCTGATACAATCACAAGGCCAAAGTTGACGCAGGGAAATGGAATGGAGGATCTCCATCGCAGCCAGGTCCCGGAGCTGAGTTCAAAGGACTTTATGTCCGCTGTGAGGGATAGGGACTTGAGGGTCTTGGAGCTGACATGCGTGACGAGGCCGCCAAGGAGTAAGAGACTAGAAGATGATGCCATCATAGAGTAGTTGATTTGGGAATGAGGTCCATAGTGTTGATGATAAGATTTTCCGTTTGAAAGGGATGGAAGGACTGAGAGAGAGGGGACGTCCTTGTTGAGGGAAAGGTATGCAAAGGAAGGACCGAACTTTTTGTCCTCCAGGAAGGTTTCTATATTGGTAAGGGAATTATCAGCCCTAGCATACTCAAAAACATAGACACAATTGCGACAGCCACGAAGGGAAACACTCTCAGATCCTCCTGAGTTAAACCTATCAACTACAAACTCAGGAAGAGAAGAGCTTTTCCAAGATATTAAATTAAAGCGAAAAAATCTCAAAAGGATGCTCGCAAATTCTAATAATATATCTTTGTCTACATCTTTCTCCTCAAAGAAGGGTAGAAGGGCGTCCCATAGCCTTTGTTCGTCCCGAAGACATAGCCTGGGGTTGATAGAAGGCGGGAGAGCTCCTCCAAGCCTAAGTAACTTAGGATATTTTGATCTAAGAGACTTTCGAGTCGATACTCAAGGACTGCGTAGAGTTTCGAGGATAGAGATGAGAGATTGAATCGCTCTGCGGTGTTCCATATTTGGAGAAAGACTTCGATGTTCTCTATGGAAGGAATCATGTCCATGAGGTACTCTGTTGCGAATTCTGTTAAGGCATCGTTGAGTTGGAGGTAAGTCGCGGTTTCTAGGATGTCAAAGACATTCTCTACGCTTAGGAATATCTCTCCTGCAAGAAAATGAGAAAAAGTATATGGAGCTAAATAAATAAAAGAAACACTTTATGAGCTATCTTCAAACAAAAAATTAATACTTTTTTATTAATATATTATGTTACAGTGATCTTTGTGAAAACTTTTGTTACCTTTGGGTTTAAAATTAACCCAGATTAACTTATTTACTCTAAAAAAGCCCATAATATTTTGTATTCTGATGGTACATGTCGCGGCAAATCTATCATATTAGTATGGGTTTGAATAATATAACCCATGTTAGTATTATCATTACTATATCAAGCAGTGACTTGTTTTCTTTATTTACTCTTTCTCTAATGGCGGCCTTTCCTGGCATTAGTGGAGTACTTAAAGTACTCCATTGCATCTAAGCGATCTGATTGGTTGATAACAGCATGATGCATTACTTAGGAGAGCATCATCATGGGTTCTTTTTATTATTATTATTACTGGAGTACTCAGTTGTTACCTTCACTTGAAATAAAGAACAACCATCTCTCTCATCTCTGTCTCTTTATTTATTGAGGCAATCATTTAATTAAGTTTTGCCGCTGCATCAGGGATACAGCATCACAGTCCTTTTGGGGTTTGGTATATCATCGTCTTATATAGTCCACTTCGCTTTACATGGTCCTTCGAGCCGGATCTTGAGAGAAATCTTGAGATCTTACGTACGCGGATATTTTTTTATCAGCCCAAAAGTTATTTGTGAGCATAACTTAATTTAAATTTGTGTTTTCAAGGGTTCTGACTGTAGTGTATTTTGTGGTCAAGATACTCTACCTAAATCGTGCCTGGAGAATTTTTCAGTTCTCCCGAAATCACTCTTTTTCTATTAACTAATTCAATTTGTGTTTTTAAGGGTTCTGACTATAGTGTATTTTGTGGTCAAGATACTCTACCTAAATCAACTTGGAAGGCAATGCCTTTGTAAAACACGTTGATATTTATGATATGGCGATAGAGTTCGGATTTCAAGAACATGAAATCGCCGGAGCAAACCCTAGGTTTGGATTAGGGCAGTCTTGTGTATACACAAAATTTCCTATTGACATAATATCTAGACTCCAGGACTTGAAAAAACATCTAAAAAAGAGCTTTGATGAAGAGTATAGAGGAGCGTTCAACAAATAATGATGCAAAATCTGATGAAGCGAACTCTAAATCCTACGTGGAGGAAGAACTTCAAGGGAGTGATAAAAACAAAGATTTGGATACCTCTCAAGTATCCGAAGCCTCTGGTTCTCGAGGAGACTCATCCTTAAGTGGTTTGGAAGAGAAGAATAGAGGAGTGAAGTGCTCAGGTTCTATTTCAAATATGGAATCGATAAACTCTTTAGTTGTTCCAATCAACAATGAAGAGAATGTGGAAGTGGACATTACGGGTGATGCTGACGGGTCAGTAATAATTAATGACAAGGAATCCCAGGACAACGCCCTAGTCTCTGACTCAGATGGTATATTTCACAGTAAGGGCGGGGAAACAGTGATTTCAATCCATGACAATGGTATGACATCAATGAATACAAAAAATCCCATGCCTTGTACCGACGAGGAAACTATGCCCACATCGGATGTAAATGGTGAAGAAGCTCCAAGCGCAAAGCTCAATGAAAAATTACAAAAACCTCCTCGTCCGATACTGGACAATAATGTAATTTTAAGGGACAGGACTCGCTCCCAGTCTTCCAAAAGAAAGGAAATGGATGAATCTCCAACAAAGTCCAAAAACCCATCTAAAATTCCTAAAGAGTAAAGGGTATTTTTTGTTTTGTTTTAAATAGCTTGTTTTGGTTTTTTTGTCTGTCAAAACTCACAAAAACTTATAAACCCTTAGTCCAGACAATCATGAATGAATATTTGAAAAAGTCTTCCCAAACAAGAATAACCGACCATTTTAAAGATAGCCTATCCGGGGAGATCTAATATGGGACTCAAGAAGATTATATCCCTTAACACTAGAGGGGGACTAGATCGAAGGCGAAGACATGCCCTTCTAAATTCTATTTTCAAATCCAATCCAGACATAGTCTGTCTTCAGGATATTAGGAAAGAAGTGTCATCGACATGTTCCAGAGACTGTGTCTTTTGTAAACCGGGGCGATATCACGCTTTTTTCACGGAAAAGAATCCAAAAGAGGAGTTATAACATTTATAACCAAAAAAAATCGTCTTAGCCAAGTGCGTGGAGGAATTCTCACAAAAGAGTGATTGGCATAAAATTTATATTTCTTCCATAATGTGAGCTTATGTATCATAAACGCTTACGGTCCCAATGAAAAATCCTCATCATTCTTCAAAGCCATCATCGACTCCAAACCTTACAGTTCCCTTCCTTTGATCCTGATCGGCGATTTAAACGTTGATTTAGACAAAAACAAATCAAACTATCCCAATTGGGAGATTTTAAACGCATTAATCATTCGATGGAATCTGATCGATACTACCAAGAGGATAGGTTCGAATCAAATGGTTTCATGGAAAAAGGGACTCTTTCTTCTCGAATAGACTCAGCTCTGATATCAACCCCAATTCTCCCTCTAGTTAAAAAGACGCTTTATAGGCCAGAACCTTTTTCAGACCATCGCATTTTGGAAATAGAATTAAATTTCTCAGCAAAATCAAGACTTTTTAAGGTTCCTAAATGGGTATGGAAAGAGAGTAAATTTAAAGAAAAATTAAAAAGAAATCTGACCCAAAGCTTTGCCACTTCCATAACTTCGGATCAGGCAGCCTTAGTCTTTACTCGTGTTGTGCGTATTACAACTTTAAAATATATTTCTTTGAGCAGAAAACTAGCTGAGAAAATTGAATCAAAAATTGATAATTTGGTCAACAATAGTTCACTTTTTGTTCAAACTTTTTCGTCGGAAATATATAATTCTTATAGAATGTCTGAGGTGGCAGAGGCAGAAATGTCAGAAAAAGTTTGCTCAGAGAACCAGTCACATAAACGATTGAAGAATTTACAGAGAGGGAATAAATACTCTGCTTCGTGTATCAATCTAATTGTGCATGGGGGTAAAAAGATAACCAAACCTAACGACATCCTCACTTACTTTCATGACTGTTTTCGAGAGGTAGTCAAAACAGAGAGAATTAACTTTCCAAAGAAGAAGAACTCCACACAATGTAGGATCTTCACGCGGGAAAATATTCTTGATTACATAAACAAAAATTGAATGTTAAGAAGGCCTCTGGTATCGATGGTATTGGAGGAGAAATATATACTATTCTTCCAAATGAAGTAGCTCCTTTTCTACTCAAACTGGGAGAGTCAATGGAATTAAAAGGCAAGCTCCCAAAAAGTATAACAAAGGGAAGAATAGTTCTTGTTCCCAAGAAGGGGAACGGAACCAATTTCAACCACTGGAGGCCTATCACGGTCCTGAACTACTCCTATAGAATTCTCTCGGGCATTTTAGCACAAAAAATGGAACCTGAGTTGAATAAAAGGATAGGCTTACATCAGAAGGGTTTTCTGAAGCATAGGAACATAGCGGATGTGTCACGCAATATACAAGCAGCGGTGGAGTCTGTAAGAAAAAGAAATAGATTTGGAGCTGTCATAGGAATTGACTTCAAAAAGGCTTTTGACTCCATATCTCACTCTCAAATACTTCGAGCAGTGAGACATCTGCTTCCAACCCATTTTTTCAACCCAGTTAGGGCATTATTACTAAATGGATCGTCAGTGATCTCGATAGGTCAAGAAAGCAGGCCCATCGAGCTCAAAAAGAGTTGTAGGCAGGGTTGTCCGTCTGCTCCTCTTCTTTTTGTAGCGGCAATAGAGGAGTTAGTAATCCAACTGGTACGAAAATATGAGGGTTTTGGAGTTCGGTTAGGGGGAACCAGGCATCTAGTGGACCTATATGCTGACGATGTAACCCTTACAGTGGAGGCAAGCTCGGAGCTACAACTCATCAAGAGAGTGGAGGTGTTATTTAATATGTTCGAAAAGTTTAAAAAGAGGTCTGGGTTGGAACTGAACCGATCAAAAACATTCATTCTTCCGATTGGATGTTGGGATCCTTTGGAAGGGCAAAGCATAGGTCATTGCTTAGTAAAAAGAAAAGTTTCAATATTAGGGATCGACTGGTGCCCCGAAGGGATTCACCCCAATAACTGGAACCATTTAGCTTCATCTATTGGTAAACGTATTACCTTGTGGCGGGACTATAATCTACAGAAAAGGATTGATCTCTATAACACTCAGATTGTCCCAGTTGTTTTGTTTAAAGCAACAGCATCTCCTTTTATAGCAGAAAAAGCTATTGAAGAGGAGAAAAAATGGCTGTCAATTATCTTTCACAAGAGATATATAGATGCCGTAACGAGGCCTAGGTCCCTCATCGGTGGAGGTTTGACCAAAATGTCCACTATCATTCCCAAGATATACATAAAACTTTTTATTGATATAACCAAATTCCCACAAAGAGAATGGAGGAACTCAGTTACAAGTAGTGAACTATTTTATAGGCTAATGTTTGGAACAAACCTAACAAATAACTCTATCAGGGCTTTTTCTGAAGTGTGGGCTTCAGCTCATAGAATTATTTGGAACTTTATACCCCTATATCATAGTGATTCGACTTTTTTATTTAAAAATTTGAGTAGTCCGGCTTCTTTAGAAGAAAGAGCTATTGTCAATAAGGCGCTATCAGTTCATTCATCTCAGCTTATTCATCCGTTCAATGAAGGGAGATTTAAATATCCCCTCTTCAGAGCCGCTAATATGCACCTAACTCCTTGTCCGTGGCATTTAAAAATGTCAATTCCGAGTGTTCGTGAGGAAGCACAACGAATAACAGATGTTTTTGTTAAAGCTCTGGAACTACCGAGTAACTGGAGGCTAAGAATTGAATGTTCTATGAAGGGAATACATGACGGGAGAAAATTTACGGCCCAGCTGCAAGTGGCCTCTAATTGCATTGTATTTAAATCACATTGTAAAGACTGTGGCAAATTATATAATAATACCATACATGCATTTGTAGATTGCCCAGTTATATCTATTCTAAAAAGACTAATTGCAATAAACGTAAAAGGAATGAGCAATGCCAATGAAGGCATAATTAAAGCTGTGGTCCTCTTTGGACTGTCCAAACATAATCGATCAAACGTCTCTAAGGCAATCGATTTTGCAGTTTTAAATGCTAAGGCAAATATTGCGAGCAAACTAACTTCAAATGAGCTTTTAAGTCCCCAAGATCTCCGTGGAATTATCCTCGCAGCCGCCGCCAGATATGGAGCTCTCACTCTCAAAATCCCCTCCGTAACCGACAACTCGTGGACACTCGCTTCGAGGGAAATCAAATATTTCCCAACCAAGTCTCTCAGCCATTTTAAGATAATTAAGAAGTTATTAAAATTTTATTAGCTATATGAATTTTTATGTCTGTTTTTTTTTAATTCAACGCTAACCTTTCATTATTGTAATGTTAATTTTAGTTTGCTATTTACCTAAGTCTGTTATACCATTGTGATATCATTGTATTTATTTATTCTAGTTTGTTTTATTTGGTTTGTTCTTTTGTCGTTGTATTAATTTAAGACTTATTATGTATTTTTACGCAACTACTTCGACTTTTATTTAAGAACTGAAATACAGGAGAAAAAAAAGTATAATAGAGTATTTTCATCAAATATATTGCCTAAAAATGGAATTACTACATGTGTTGGGTTGGGTGACTCCGGGAAAAGTTCCGTGGATATACCTAAGTACAATTCATTTTGTGCTACTTTGTGTTGTAGAGCAATGAATCCTGTAAATGGCAAAACAATTAAGTAAGAGTTTTGGTTGATTCAGGAGCTAATCTATCAATGATTGAAGCCGCTACTGCAAAGTCCCTGCAAAGGGAGATTATATTAATATTGATGTTGCAGTTGCGGGGGGAGTAGTAAGTTAATATCATGAAAAGCAAGTTGTTTTTGAGTTAGCAAATTTCAATGATTTTACTCATACTGCGCCCATTGTTGCAATCACTTGTGATAAAATTGGCAACTTATTAGAGCCAATTCAGTTTAATCCTAAGCAATGGGATTATACAAAAAATTTACATTTACTGAAGAATTGCCCAGTCCTCGAGTTAGAGCTTTTCAGATTCTTCTTTCGGAACATATTATTCTGCCATAATGCTTCAGGAGCAAAATAGGGTTTTGCTGCCTTCGGGAGATACTGACATGACGTTCCCTGTTCCCTATGCTAGGATGGGTCTTAAGTGGAGCAGATGGTATTTCTGACAGAATTGTCTTAAATAATAAGGCTTCCGTTCACACTGGAATTATAACAAAAATTAAAAAGTATGAAGACTTTGTTCTCTTGAGTTCAATTTAGCTAGATTTTGGGACGGAGAGAATGTTGGTATAAATTCCAAAGAGCCTATTACAGCTGAGCTTACCTCACTAGAGCTCCAAGCTGATTTACACATGCAAAGAACTGCCTTTTTGATACGGAAATTAATAGGTGGCTTATAAAAATGCCATGGATAGACACTGATCTTAAAGGTAGAGTTCTATCAGATAATTACAATAGAGCTATTGCAGTTATGCATGGAGTTCATAATAAGGTAAAGCCTGAACATATGAACTTAGTTGAAACAGCTTATCAAGAGTTTCTGGACCTTGGCTACGCTGAGGAGGTTCCTTCAAATGAACGAACCACAGAACATCCCAGCTATGTCCTTACATCACGACCTGTTCTCCGTCTAGATAAGGACTCTACAAAATATAGGATTGTGGTCAATGCAACCTTACCTGACGTTAAAGATAAAACTAAATCTTTAAATAAGTTGTTAATGCCAGGTAAAAATATACTTCCACAAATAATGGAACTTATTCTGAAAGTGAAATGCAAAAAAATATTTTGTGGCAGTGGACATAAAAAAGATGTTTTTGTCAATAAATTTAGCAGATCCTCACGATAAAGATATGTTACGTTTGTTAGGGGAAGACCTGGAGAGAAACCTCGGTTGATGAGGTTCAAGGTTGTCGTTTTTGGACTAGTCTCGGCACCATATATTTCAATGTGGTGTCTCAAAAGACTGCCAAAAAGGCGTCGAAGAAGTACCCAGTAGCATCTGATGTCATTGATAAAATGACCTACATGGACGATATTCATATCGTTCAAGATACGATCGAAGGTGCCACCCGAAACAACTCTAGAGGTATTGAAAATTATGGAAAGTGGAGGTTTTTATGGTCATAAGATAGCAGCTACTCATCCAGAGATACTTTCGCTGATTGAAGCGGACCGAGTAGCTATCCCAAGAGATGATATTTCAATTCTAGAGTTGAAGTTAAATATAAGTGTGGATGAATTTAATTTGATCTTGGAGACAAATTTGATAAGTTCAATCCTGAGTCAACTTCATTATCTCGAGGGGTATTGTGTCTCTAGCTAGTCAAATCTTTGACACGCAAGGTTATGTCTCCCCATTTATAATGCAGTTTAAGAAATCCTCCCACTATTGTGTGGAGAACAACTTAAATGGGACGAAGACCTTAGGTAAAAGGACACAAAAGCTGCTAAAGAAGCCGTAAAAGTATATTGCAAATGGGTTAAACATATTCCATTCTGAAAGACCTTCGATTTCCTCGTTATAACGGGGGAGATATAAAACTTCTAGCAGTTTTTGGTGATACCTCCAAAGTAGGAATGGGCGTCGCTCCTTACCTCATTGATACGGAAATTAATAGGTGGCTTATAAAAATGCCATGGATAGACACTGATCTTAAGGTAGAGTTCTATCAGATAATTACAATAATAAAATGTTAGCTGGATAGAAAGATAAAGAAAAAAAGAAGGGAGAGAGTATTTTGCCTCACTTCTCTCCCTTCCTTTTTTTTCTTTCTCTTTCTATCCAGGTAAAACTAACAGCAGTTACTAGTGGTAATTGTATATTCTCATATCAAAGGATCAATTTTTTGGGAGTACGTGCAAAAATGTATTTGCTTATTTCTCTTAAAGTATAGAGATTTTTAGAACACCAAACATATCAAATGAAAGCTTGGTAACCAGCTTTAATATTTTGGTATACTAAATCATGTCAATTTAATAAGTAGAGAGTTATATGTACATTTAAAAAAAAAACTTGCGTACAAAATGACGCATATAATGGATTATAAATGCGTCAGAGACAAAGTAAAATTTTGAGAGGATACCTTGACGCAAATCTAAGAAACACATTATTATATTTTTTTCATAATCGATTTCTTATAGGTCAATACAGGCTCTGAATCATATGATGTAAACTCAGATTGTACTGAATTCTGAATTGATAGAATGCAACCAAGGTCATTTTTGGATTTATCATTCAAAGGTTTACTAAACTTAAAAATACTATTTTACTCTGAAGCGAACAAGTCATCTTCTACAGGCGAGTGAAGTTAATTGATACAAAAAAGCTATGAAATATGCTAACATTACACACTCCATTTTTTTCTTTGTTTTTACTGAAAACTTTGTTTTATTAAAAAACATCAAATACGTCTGGTAGTAAATTAGATTTCCTTTAAATTAATAATTATTATTGAAGTCTGTAACGTCCACCATTTTGAAGAAAACTATATTTTTACTAAATTTTAAAAACTTTGACCTCGTAATGTTGACCGATTTTGTTCAAACTTTGTATGTCGTCTTCTTTTATCACCAAGAAACAGAAAATCCACAATGTTGCTAACATTTCAAACATTTGAAAAATAAGAACAGCCCTAATATATATATATATATATATATATATATATATACCCGGTTTCTATAATTTTTATTTTAATAGTTTAATTATTGTTTTGCTTATGTTTTTGATCTTTTCATTTTGTATTTTGATGAACACATATTTATTGATATATTTCATTGAAATATACTTGAACCTATGGCGATAGTATCCGGCGGGGATCGCTGCATTCAGGAGTAGAAGGACCCCAAGCCAAAACCACTATAATTTCTAGAAGTTGGTCACGTTTTCGAACAATACCACAATGTACATTTGCTTCTGCGACAGCTAGAATTTGAATATCTCCCCAGAACTCAGATCTGCCCAAAGGGAAGCAAGATAAGTTGCTGGAAGACAGGCCAGAACAGCTCCCATCTGTATTTGTTTTTTAAAATCCTTTACCGTTTGGAATTACTTTTTGTGTTATCTATTTTTTCGCTTCAATATTTGTACTGTTTTAATTTCTGTATTATAGCTTTTAGACCAGATAATATTTTCTGACTGAACAGTCACATATGTAATAATTTCAAATAAATTGGATCACACACCTCAACTGTTGCTGGATTCATTTCCGTTGCGTGACATTTAAACTCGTGGACAAGAAAATAAAAAGATATATTTCTGTGTATTAATTTGAATATATTTTGCATTTTGCTCTGCATACATTACAGATTGTTGGATACGATTTTGGTTTCCTTGACCCTAAGATATAGAATATACTGTTGGGGATATAATAATAAAATAAACATTTATAAAACCAAGACCTTTCATTCGTAAGTTTTTTATGGAATAAAGGACTTTTAATACTCGACTTTTAATCCTTATTACTCCGGATTATTTGAGAAATAATGCATTGGCACTTTAAAAAAATAAATATAATTAAGATTTCATTTCTGCAATTTTTTCTATTCTTTAAGCGGCCTGATTCAGATTGTATTGTATAAGATAATTTCTACATGATATACAATGGTAAAAATCTAAAAGCTTAACATTAAGCTAACAAATACAAACATGATATACAAATAAATATAATACCTATGTTTTTGCATTTTTAACGATAACATTTACTTATACATTTTTAATTATAATATATAATATTGCTTAGGAATATGTATAAATACTCATATTTAATTAATAACGATCCTATCATATAAATATGTATTCGTATACTCATTTGTATAATGTTCGTTATTTTAAATACAATGCATTTGTGCATCTTGTTAAATATAATGTTTATTTATGCATTTTTAATTATTATTTTGAACTGTGCGTTTTTAGCTACAATCATTATTTTTTAAATTTTAACTACATTATTGCTATTAGTATTTTTTAAAACGAATATTTGATCATTTTTATAAGCATAATACTTAATTGAACAATTTTATGTATATTTACCTCAATTTTAATGCATATAATTTGAGTTGTAGGGAACATGAATAGGAAATAAAACATTTTCTTACAACACATAATCATATTACAATTGATTAAGCTGAATATATCGTGGAAGGTTACTTTTATGGATGAAGAGATGAACAACATATTTAAAAATAATATAAGGTATGGGCTAAGAATCACATTATTGGATTCCCCCTCGGCTCAAAAACTCCATTTGTATTGGTAGTCCTCTGGAATTCTACCATAGAGATATAAAGATATACTATATCATATAGAGAGCTTATTCCCTTCATAGCTGAGAAACTCGTTCAGCTGTCGCTATTGCCTAATATAACAAAGTAATTTGACCTACGTCATCGTAACTGATCATAGAGCTAGAAATATTTATTTTTATTGGGCACACAAAACCAAGTGAATAAATATATATGTATATATATATATATATATATATAAAGAAAGTAATTTGTACTACGTCATCGTACGCTGATCATAGAGATAGAATCTATTCTATGATCAGCTTACGAAGACGTAGTATCAATTACTTTGTTTATAGTGACACACACAATACAGCTGAACGAGGATGTTTCTCTGCTATTGAAGGGAATCAGCTCTCTATATCTTTATATCTCTATGAAAAAAACGTATTCCTCTGAAGAATCTAATTAGATCTATATATATATATATTTCTATGGATCCTAAACAAACAGAAAATTATACTATCATGGGTTAATTGAAGCTCAAAGGAAATTTACTTTTAATATATATTTCTCAAACTAACTGTAGACCTTTTATAAAATATATTTTTTTAATGCCTCACCGAATAAATATAGTCGAGGAGCGTTGCAAATGCCTGAGCTGATATATCCGAGGATAGATGAATAAGAGAGCCGAACTCCTTGAACCCTCTGGAGCAGAAATGAGGGCTTTTAAAAAGGGACTCTTGAGGCTAACTATGAGTTTGTGAGCCGGGAATTCTCTTTCTCCAATCACGAATGAACATCCACGTCCTCTCCTCTTCGCCGTACCTCATCAGCTCAATCCCTCGATTCACGGAGAGCCTTCTCCGACGATCCACACTCATGCTGGACCCGGTCTAATAGCGGGAATATCTTCTTAAAAATGAACTCGATCTAGTAATGGGAATAATAGATAAGGAAATGAATGAAAAATATAAATATTGACAAATAGTAGGGATTTGTTATGTTGTGACGTCAGACATGTGTAAACAAAATGATATTGTTACGCATTTTTGATATGCGATTGCGTACGATTTTTTATGCCGTGGAAAGGAAATCATGGCTTGTGATGATTTTGATATTGTTTGATATTTGTCATAGATTTTTATTTATAACACTATGAAACAGAATTTTGCCCTGGGCTGAAATTCCTAATTTGAGTCCCATTTTTTACGTAGATTCCAAAAATGCCACTCAAATATCGTCCAAAAAAAAGTTTGGACTTATGGCCTTTTGAAAATCAGGATTTTCATCATTTTTAATGGTTCACGCCCAGTTATCTTCGTGCAAAGTAAGAATAACACAAATGTCAGTAGTATATATTTTTCTAGTATGTCATGCATTTCAAATCAGTTTTTTATAAATAATATGTTTGGACCAATCAAGAGCTTCAAAAGGCATTGATTCTTAATAATAATTATTAATGAGACGGTCTTATTATGGTACTTTATGTAATGAATATGTTATTATTTATTGCTTTAAATATATTCACTATTCCTTTACTTATCATCCTAGCTTCATAAAATAATATAAACAATACATCATCTAAAAGTCAGAAACGAACAAGATACGTTTTTTCGCCGGGATCCGGACTGGGACTTTACTAATATTCGTTCTTTATAATTCTGAAAGAGACAGGGTTAAAAAAAAAGTGAGGACGTTTTTTAGAATTTTTTTTTTTTAATATTAAGAATTATTTTCTAAAAAAATGTCCTCACTTTCAGAATGACGAGGGAACGAATATATTAAAGTCACTGCCCGCTGATTTTTAGACAACGTGACGGAACGTTAAAAAACAGCCGGGCGGGTACCGGCGTTTCGTTCCTGATATAATTATATATATATATACATTATATATTTATAACATATATAAATATATTATATATATATATATATATATATATATTATTATATATATATATAATCGATATATATATATATATATATATATACTATATATATATATATATATATAATATATATTATATATATATGTATATATATATAATATATTTTGCTGTGAATATAAAAAATTCTCCATTTTTAAATGCATATATAATAATAATGTTTTTGGAATTCTTTCAAGTAACTGCAATGGAACAGTCCAGTGAAGAAAATCTTCAGTCTCATAAAATTACTTGAAACGTTACTATTATCTCAAAAAGCCTCAATCTAGTGTTTGAGGTTTTTTTTTTTCGATCCACTAGTCTTAATCAAGACAATTTTGTTCAAAATATACAATGATAATGAAACAAGTATTTCAACGAACCAGAAGTTTGTTTCGAAGAACTGATATTAATTTAGACTTTGATATCAAGTAATTTATGAAAAAATATCACTTTTTGCTCAAAAAACTGTAAATCCTAAAAAAATATCAATTATATTAAAACTGAGCACGAGGGATAAATTTTAGAATTTTACAAAATAAAGGACTTAAATCCCATTTTTTAAATGAGCAAGAAATCCCGAATTGCATAGAACTTCTATATCGTATGTATGATTATTTCATATCAATCAGGATGTTTAAAGGATGATCTAAAAAAAAATACAAGTATTTCTGGGAGTATCAAATTTTCTTCGCTTTTCATATTTATTAATAAAAATGAGCTCTTACAAGTAACGAGTTTTTTGCGAAATTTAAATTTTAACCGAGTTACGAGTAAAAACTCGTAAATACTCGAGTAATTTTCTTACTACTCGCCCAAGCTCGAGTAGTAAATTTAAGCTCGTGACCCATCCTAGTGCTAATATAAAGAAATTTATATAAGCAATTTTATTAAGGATTTTTTAAAAAGAAAAAATATAATTTTTTTTATGATAGGTTGGTTGAACTAAACTGATTGTTGCGATACTTAAATATATATATATATATATATATATATATATATATATATATATTTTTATATTTTTTTTTATTTTGCTGTGTTCTTTGTTTTTTGTACCGACGTACAACCAGAGATGGTCGAATATTACTTTGAAAGTAGTAAGTAATATACTACTTTTTACTGCGTAGTAATATCTTTTTCAATATTAGTTATTACTTCACAAAAGTAATATACTACTTTGAGTAATATACTACTTTTTTTAGCATTCCGAAACATAAGTAAAGGCAATTCAAACAGGATTTGTAAAAATCCTCACCAAACCTAGTTTGTATTTTTTATAATAATCCTATATGATATTATAAAATTATAAAGTGAGCACATGGCTCAACATGATAAAGTGGGTGAATTCAAAGACTAAAAAAATGACTTCTTAAATTATGAGAGGCATAGATTTAATTATCAACCCAAGCCCTCGGGTCCCGCCTGCTGATATAAGCTTTTATTTAGGGTTGAAACCCACCGCCAACTCTGGCTAGGTATAAAGGAGTCCTTACTTTCAATCTCATACACCCCAAGCCCTCGGGTCCCGCCTGCCGTTATGAGATTTTATTTAGGTTGAAACCCACCGCCAACTCTCTTTATGTATAAAAGGAGTCCTTACTTTCAATCTCATATACCCCAAGCCCTCGGGTCCCGCCTGTTGACATAGGCTTTTATTTAGGGTTGAAACCCACCGCCAACTCTGTTAGGTATAAAGGAGTCCCTTATTTTCAATATCATACACCCCAAGCCCTCGGGTCCCACTATTGATATAGGCTTTTATTAGGGTTAAAACCCACCGCCAAACCTATTAAGGACCCTATTTTTATTCAAATTCAGCCGCCAGTCCTCGTGTCCACCTGTCGACTTAGTCTATTTTTGGGTGTCGAAACCTACCGCCAACCTTTTATTAGGAATGAGAGGGACCCTATTAATATTTGCAAATTTTTACCTAAGCCTGACCCCCATGGAAACATATAACGTTCGGAGAACGTTCTCCGAACGTTAGTTTTTGGTTCGCAGAACGTTCCCTGAACGTTAGTTTCGTTCTCTGAAGGTTATTTTTACGTTAGCATGGATGGTTTTCTTAACGTTCTCCGAACGTTCCTGTTGGTTATATTTACGTTCTCTGAACTTTTATTTACGTTCCCTAACGTTCTATTACGTTCCCTAACGTTCTATTCACGTTCCCTCAATGTTCTATTTACGTTCCCCCAACGTTCTATTTACGTTCTTCTAACGTTCTATTTACGTTCCCTCAACGTTATATTTACGTTCCCTTTTAGTTTTAGTATAGTCCCTTGTAGATATAATAAACTCCTTGACAGTATTAAAATTCTATTAAGCGTTTATTTAACATTAAAACTGGACACGAATTATATAAAAGATTATAACCATGTTATTTATAACTCATAAAATTATACAAACATAAAAATAAAATATATAAGGCTCAAATGCACATGCGTAAAAAAGCATTAATAAACATTGTAATGTATCTTTTTTTGCTCTTGGGTAAAAATATATTAGTACAATATCATAAAAATATCAAATAAAAGACTATCATATCAACATATATCTTTTGCTAACGAATAACTAAATATTTTATAATTCCCACATAAATATGAAAATATCAAATAAAAGACTTTCATGTTAATACATATTTTCTGATAATGTAGGATGTTTGTGTTAGGTGATGGAGGTAAAGTTTTGGAGAATATTTTATGATCCTTCCGACAGTGTCCACGTTCCTCTTTCTCCAGCAAGGGAATTTTCAAGGGTAATCCCTATAGCTCGTTTCCTCCATGTTGAGGAATGATCACGCATTGTTCTGAAACATAGAGGTTCGGTAGTTAAATACAAATATAACAATGACATAGAATAATTAAAATAGTAGAAAAGCTTACCGGCAAGTGTCCTGATAATTGGAGGCAAGTCGAGGTATCAATGGGCTTTTAATCCAAACGGATTTTATATAATATTGAATTATTGAAGATCAGTGTAGATGGAAAACTATTTTATGTTGTTACTGTAGGAAAATCAGATGAAAACTGATAGGTTCTTAAAAGCAAATACAAAGGTGTATGTATTTTTGTGAGTCGTCTAGCATTCAAGTCAGTTTGATTTATGAGGAGCGAAGTTGTAGCATGTATTAGTTATGTGTCGTTTGTAAATGAGTTTGTTCTAATAAGAGGCTGTTTGAAGTCAGGAATATGATCCAGCTAGAGTGGCTTTTATTTTGGTTGAACTAGCTCCTCTTCACTCACAAACATAATCTTCAACCACTTAATTTGTGGAAAAACCATAAAGTCTGGCTTGTTTAGAAACCCAAATTATCATCACTAACGGAATATTTTTTTAATACAACAGATTGAACAGGAATAAATAAATCGGGATCAACGACAAAGACATTCATCCACAAAACTCTTTCATTATTCAAAGGAATTTTAGATAAAATATCTCTTATGTTCAATTTTATTTATTTTGCACATGATTTACTATAGGAAATAGCAAAAATTAAAACAAAAAGATTTACTAGACTCAATCATATATTTATTGAAGCATGCAGTCCTTCACATTATAATATTTGTTATATTTTATTGTAAATCAGGTAGAAAAAATTACCATTTCGTGGAAGTATGTGGGGGATCTGGTACGGTTTTATCCGTTTTACTCCGCTGGACATCTCTAATTTCTACAACGGCAGTACAGGAAATTTGCCTAAAGACCAAAAAATAATTATATTCAATCTTTGTTTTTTTTTTATTTCCGACATTATTTTTTATGTCTGTAGTTTTGATAACAATTTTGTTTCCTTAATTTTTTTATAAGTAATTTTTCTAGATAGTGCTGCTAGATTTTAGATTTAATTTTAAATTTAAATGTTATTTATATATTCTTTCATATTTAATATTTATATATCAATAAAGTCTTTTTAAAAAAAATATAAGAAATTTTTTAAAATTTATACATAACGCAAACTATTTTTTTAAA
>CP045890.1:28458186-28509697 GCA_013387185.1 Caligus rogercresseyi
ACATGTCTTTTTTGAATTTTATTAAGATTTCGTAAAACAAAAATTGTAGCAATCATAACACAAATAAAATGGTGAAAAAATGAAATGAAACACATTTGTATGGTAATCTAGGCCTCTCATATATCTCTTGATCGTAAATTCACCTTAAAGTCGTATAATAATAATGACAGTAACACTCCTCATAGTATAATCCAAGTTATATTATTCCCTTCAGCCAATAAATTAAGACACGCTGTAAATTATGGATATCATAAAGTAATATAATTCAATAAATGTTGTTGGAACAATATTCATTCGGTTATAAAATGAGAGCTAATGGGCAAAAGTGCACGTTCAATTAAGAATGATTATTATTAAAAAAATATTGAGAATTACCACAATCTGGCAGAAGTGGATTCACAACAAATGAATAACAGAGAAGTAGAATAGGGCTCAGCATATTAAGACTTTATTAATAGTTTTCTACGTCATCCTAAACCTTTTTTCTTAACAAACTTTTTAAATCAACTCATTTCATGTCAGTGTTTGTTAAATAACATATCTGGTTTATGTCTAAAAGACGCCTTTTTATTTTTTTAAATGCCGACGTATATGGGTAAATAAAAAAACATAAACGTTTTAGTCTCAAATATATTTTTTGGCAAAATAACTTAAAAAATATATCTTTATACATTTTAATAGGCATCCACATACAATACTTTTATGAACTAATAGGACTTTTCTTTACATATATATGTAATGTATATAAACATCATACCATAAACATATTTTATTAACTGTCGAGGAGGCCCTCTTAGCAAACTCATCATTACAGCATCATAAATGGAAGGTTTTCTTGATTACTCACCTGTAATAGATTCCGATTTATTAGACTATATTCAGGTGTTATAATATTAATAAAAAGGCTATTTACAGATCTTATAATCCAGCGATGTCATGAGATAAATAATTAATTTTTTAATTAATAAGCGTATCTATGATAAACTAAATCCATCCTGTAAGAGTTGATATGAAACAAACTAATAATTATCCTCATGACGTCACTGGATTATAAGTTTATAGATTGGTCGTCTCCACTTTTTCATTTTACTAAAACTTTATATATGTAGTCATCTTGCCCCAGGATTTATAACAGATTTGTTTGTTTTGGACGTTATTCTACACAGCTGATAAATTCAAGTATTCTAGGTAATTAAGTTCTTTGGTATTTACTTTTCTATATATCTTTAGAGGTATAACATGTTATTACTTGTGAAGAGTATTTTAATGTGTAAAGTAATTAATTACATTCGAGGGTCCATTTTGAGACATCAGCTACTAAACCCTAAAAGTCAACTTTTATGATATTTTGTCCACTCCATCCTGGTGACATTTAAACTGAAAATATGTAAAACGTGTCTTATATTATTTTAAGATTATTATTCATACATATGTGAATATATTGATCGATGTTTTGCCCATGGATCAACTGAGGCCCTAGATATTTATGACCACGTCCTTAGTTCTTTCTATTAAATGGCGTGCAGATAGTTAAAAGATACATAAACGAGTAGCCGAAGAAAATCATATGTTTGAATCATACTCATCAACGTCCTTCCAATTGACAAGGACAGGGGTAAATTCACATCTAAAGCAAATAAGGGTGAGTAAGTAGACGAAATTTAGTCCTGATAGTTTTCACATCTACCGATAGAGGGAGTTAGTTCACGTAAACAAATAACATATCAAAACAAATCAATTACACTTAAAACTTTTTGTCCAAGTGGACTGTGATCCTCAATAACATCATTTCTTGGGTGCTAATTTAGATTTTGGGACCTTCTTACCCTCTTACAGAAAATGGAATAGGATCTTCTTCTATTGACAGGTTAGCATATATATATTTCACCATATGTATTTTTATAAAAAGGACTTTTGAATCTTTTAAAATCCTCCGGGCCTCTTAGGAAGTATGTTCGAAATGAAACTGAGTCAGGAGTACCACTCATCCCACACTTCCATTTTTGTTTGTTTTTTTGGATGGTAATTATTCCGATCTTAGGTATGACCAACAGTCTGTAAGGGTTTACAATTGTTATTATCTGAGGCGCCATGTATGATTAAAAAAAGAAGGGGTGCGATAGCCGTGCGGTGTTAAGGCGTGATCAACTCTCAATGTTGGGGGGCACAGTTCGAATCCGAGAGGGGATGGTCATTTTTGGTCTACCTCATTAATAAGATCCTAGGTTCGATAGACTAATTTACATGCTATAATGATTATTTATATCCAGTTGGATGCAATTCTGTCGAACCATAAAGGCAAAAAATATATTATTAGTAATTTATTAATAATTCATGGAGTCGAGGAAGATACCTATATTATTTATTGCCACGGCTCAATATACAGATTTGATATTGAGGATACTTGAAGAGAAGCTGGACAACAATGAATGGTTTGAGTATCAGTTGGTGAACTGTTCTCCAAATATGACAAGTATATTGATATATTTCAAGTTGACATTGCCTAGTAGACTAAAGCATCCTATTAAATAAATATATTTTTTAATAGCTTTATTAAGGTTACTCAAAGATTGTTTGTACATTAATTAAATTTATTATTTATTTTTTGGAAGGATTATACACTAGGGGTATTACCAGTGTATAAGTATGAACCCGAATGCCCATAGGTGGCGTTAGATGTCCGATGCAGTTACCAACACATCACGTCACGGTGTCCTGTTATTGTTTTTGATATCGACAAAGATTTCCAACTCACAATACACGAGTTTCATTCAGTAGCATTAGTTTTTATTAGAGAAAACAATGTCGAGTTTTGTGCCAACAAATTATGATTTGCGGACAGCCCTACTTTTCTGTAAAACATCATGCGAAAATGCTGCTCGCCAGGTATAAAAAAGTCATTTCTCCATCGAATTGTGACTGGTGATGAAAAGTGGATATGCTTCGAGAATCCTAAGCGCAATAAGTCTTGGTCACTCCGGGTGACCATCAACATCGACGCCAAGACCAACCGCTAGGGACAAAAGACAATGCTTGTGTTTGGTAGTGATCAGAAGGGGTAATCTACTAACGAGCTGCTGAAACCTGGGGAAACTGAAAAAAAGTCACGATCGTTTCTTTTAGAAAATAATTTCCTATAAAAGTCCCCCCGCCTGTGATTTTTAGGACCCGGGCCGGGACATTAAAAAAACAGCAATCCTGGTGGTTACTGATATATATCTATATATATATATATATTATATATATATATATATATATATATATATATATATCTATATATATAGATATATATATATATATATATATATATATATATATATATATATATATATATATATATATATATATAACCCTGTTGATAGTCTCGTTTATTTATTTATAAAAGTTACTTTCACATATTCTCATGTGAGCTAATACTCACACGAACTATTCAGAAGTTCATTTTCTGTATCCCATATAATAAAAATAGCGCTCTTGAAAGATCTTTGAAGATTTCAATTGAGTTTTGTTATATATATATATAAGCCTGATGATAATCTCGCTCATTTATTCATAAAAGTTACATTCACATATTCTCATGTGAGCTAAATAAGCTCACAGAACTATATTGGTAGTGTTCGCACTTTTATTAATATCATCAGCAAGAATGGTTTAGAGTACAGCATTCACTTCTATAAATAATCGAAACTAAATGGTGTTCATAAACGATCCTGTGAGATTGTACACCTTATCAATAGCGACGACGACGTTATCTCACAATAAGTGAATGTCAAATCCCTCAAATATGCTAGATTTAAATCCTATCATAATTCCTTAGAATGCATATCCCAATAATCTAATCCTTTCCTTTTTTGGGCAACTAATACAGTGTTTTGCAATATGTGACGTACATAAATACACATCCAAGAAACTTAGGATGACTTCAATGGGAGCACGAAGTCTTTACCTAACAAGGAACTGATTCGCCCAAGGCAAGAATCACTTTTTTTATTTACGAAGTAAATAATATGACATTGTTGGCCCCTTAGTACTTTAAATATCACATTTATTTATTTTATTATTTTTTATATATATTTTTTTAATTAATATTTATTTACTTAATATTTATTCACATTTCTTCTCTATTATTTTTTGTCTATATGGTTCGATAGAATTGCATCCAGGCCCGGCGGGATGGCCGGCCTGAGGGGGCCAGGCCCGCCCACCGAGTGATGTAGGCCCCCGCCCACCCACAGAGTAACGTGGCCCGATTTTTTTATGAATGTGCCAACTGTGCCCCCGATAACAACTGTAGGCCCTCCCAAAAGCCTAGCCTGCTGCCGGCCTGATTGCATCCGACAGGATATAAATAAGCATAATAGTATAAAACTAGTCACTCGAACCTAGGATACTCTTATCAATGAGGTAGATCAAAAATGACCATCCCCACTCGGAGTATTCGAACCTACGCCTCAACATTGAGAGTTGAACATGCCTTAACGCACACGGCCAGCGACTCCCTTTTTATTTTATGTGTTCGCTAGCTGAATTACCTTAAACACTACATACTTAAATAACTTCTTAATTTCATTATTAATGCAGCTGTCTTACTGAAAGTCTTTATTTGAATTCATTGAAAATAGGTGATTGAGTTCCTCTGACTCGACCTTTGTTAAAAATCATATTCAATCACTAATAAGTTCCTTTTTTAATTTTTGCCTATATGTCTCAATTGAATTGCATCCATGAGAATATGAATAAGCACAAGGCATCTAGATTCGAACCTATGATTTTTACATTGAAGTTGATCAATAATACCTTCCCTTCTGTGGAGTTGAACCTGGACCCTCAACATTGAGTTTTGAACCCGCTTAGTTTGATAACTTTATTTTTTTATTGCACAAATGGTGAGATATAATAGTACTGCAGAAATAAACTACCTCCACCAACCTAAGACCTATGAAATAAGACTGATCCATTTTGACTTTCCCCTCTCGATAATCGAACCCCTTACCCTCAAGATTGAAAGTCGAGCTCACTTTCATTATGCTAACGAATTCCCTACACAATAGTTATATTTATTTATAGTTATATGAGCATTCATTACATATTTTTTTTTTTTTGCCATAAGGCGATACTTTATTGATTTCTATAAAGATTATATAGACATGACAGTAAGAACATTCTCCTAGACAGATAAAACAGGAATCAAATAACAAAAAAAGCATACAATATATTAAAAAGTAATCAAAAACACTTTCCATTCGATAAAAACTTTTTTTGTAAACACGGAGATGTAAGTTTACAATATTGGAAATGCCAAGAAATGTCGTGGTCATTGGAGCTTCTTTTGGCATATAAAATTTGCCGGGTTTTGGTGATGATTGCGTTGATGACGGCCTCCATTTGACCAGTGTAAAACGGCTATAAAATGGTCCCTCGTTGGAGTTAAAAGTTGTATTAGAGGCGAAGAATTTATCCAGTTTCGGTATTAGCTTCCTGTAGCTTGGAGCAATCAAAAAAAGTGAGCATTCATTACATATTTTAAAAAATAACGGCTGGGGATCTGAAGTCCTTACTTAACAAGGAAACCGATACATAAATTCAAAAATGTAAGCATTTGCTAACTGTATTACAGAATCAACGCATGAAAACATGTTTTAAAACTTTTTTCATATAATAAGCTCTATAAGGCACCTGCTTCTTCTACGAAGAAAATGGAGTAGGCAGCTGCTTATCGTAATGCAAGATCTATTGTGACTCAATATTGATCAATATATATGGCGCAGTGGATTTTTTTGCCAAGGTTCGAATCCCGAGAGGGGATGGTTATTTTTGGTCTACCTCATTGATTAGATCCTAGCTTGGAGTGACTAATTTTAATGCTATAATGCTAATTTATATCCTGTTTGGATGAAATTCTATCGAAGTATATAAGCCAAAAAAAAATAATTGATCATATATAAGCGCACTGGATTAAAGGCGCATGGTCAGCTTTTTTTTAAATCAAGGCACCTTGTTCGCCTTATAGTGCAGAGAATACGGTACATACAACTAGATACGGGTTTTTTCTTTGCACAAGAATAATAGGACAGACCGTCCATTATACAAAGCAGCTACTCGTTTCCATTTGAGTGTAGTATCACTTTATATAAATCCATTTGCCTCCCTGGCATCATAACTCAACCATCAAGATCCATAAATTTTACGATTATCAAAAAAGCATTAATTATGTCCTATACGCACAAACATATATTTGTGTATTCTGGAATCCAAGACAAAAACAGGCTTCATTTAAATAATGAGGGTCCACAAAATTTAGTGATAAGAATAATAATTATGGTGTTGAGGCACGCTTTTTTGGTCCTCTGTTTTGACAGATATATTATATATAATACATATGATAAACCTTGAGGCTTATCACCAACCTAATAGTTTGCGACTCTATAAATAATTAGCATAAATCTACGATTGCAAATAATTAAACTCCTCTAAGTTACATTGTTCCCATGCTAAAACACTTCTTGGTTGGACTTTTCCCTCGCGAAAACGCTTTTTAACATAGGTTGCTTAATTTACAATCAATGTTGCGAAGTTAATTACTTCTTATGTCCAATTTCTACTGGGTGTCTAAAATTTATTAACTCTTGCATTAACCACGAGAACATTCTTGCTTACACCCAAATGCCTTTTTTTAATGCACATCCTGACCATTCTCAGGTAATTTATTAAACGTGTTTTTTTTTTTTCAGTTAAAAACATTTTGTTCGCTAATTTGCTAGATTTGTATGCTGTGCAAAATAATTACACTAATTTTTATACAAGAAAACAAAGTAAACTGTGATGTTATGTGACCGATCTATTTGTGATATCCTCGGATCGGATGAATAAGTTGTACACGGAGGAATATTGAAACAAATGATCTTTATTACTCATTGTAGATCAAAGTGAGACTCCAAATTAAGGAGTCAGTCCCTTTTATAGTAAATTAGGGAGGGGGGATATACACAAAGAGTCTTGCATGAGCAAGAGTAAAGAATTTACACAAGCAAAGAGTCTTGCTTGGAGCAGAATAAAGAGATGTAATAAGCAAAGAGTCCTGCCTGAGCAATAGTAGAGAGGTGTATGCATATGAGTATACATACTATACATAAACCTATTCAGGGCAGTTGCAAAAATACAAAATTAAGTATTTTTTGTTCACATTTACTGCCTTCTTTTAACACATTTTATATTGCACTAAAATAAATAAAGGGATTGTTCTACTTTTTTGGCCTTTCACTTTGCACTTTGCAAAGGCCCTCATTGGATCGAAACTTTCGAGGAACGAACCAAAGAAAAAGCATGACGAGAGACCTATACTATTTCTTATATTAGAATAAAGGTTCTTAGGCATTTAAATTTTTAAAATGAAATGCGGGAGGGACGAACGTCCCTCCTGGATCTCTATTTCAAGTGCCATCATTGTTTTGGCCTTAATGGCGGACAACCGAGAATGAATTTCTTCTTCCTCATCGATGAGTCGACAATTGGAGTTATGAACTTTTTTCCATTTTTAAAGATTCCTTTAACTGGTATATCACCCTGCAATGAAAAATATAATTGAACTGGGAACACCGGACAACCTTTTTCCCGGCCCGGGCCGGGCCGTGACATATATAATATTTTCGTTCCTTCGACATTCTGAAGTGAATAATTTCCAAGAAAAGGTGATGACGTTTTTTTTAGAAATCAATCTCCAAAACAAAGTGATGACGTTTTTTTTTAGAAGACAATCTCCAAAAAAAGTGATGACGTTTTTTTAGAAAATAATCTAAAAAAAGTGGCGACGTTTTTTTAGAAAAAATAATCTTCAAAAAAGGGATGAGTTTTCGTATTTCGAAAATTCCTTCCTAAAAAAACGTCCTCACTTTATTATTGTATTTCTTTTAAAATTAATGGACAAACGAGATATATAGATGCCCTGCCTGGTGTCTAAAAAACCGGGACCCGGGCCGTGCCGGGTACCCGGACGTTTCCTGATTGAAACCAATATATAAAAAACAATTGGCATACCGTATATGTGCCTAAGAAAACCTCTGAGCCAAGCTTTAAATTACAAACCTAAACATCCTAATATAGACCTTCTCCAGGAGTACATTGCCCACAGCCACATGTTTGGTATCATCTAATATACGATGTATTATTAATATACCTACCTCTTCTATTATCAAGGTACAATATTTTGTTTTATTACTATGGCCCTCATGCACAGCAAATAAATTTTATGGTGGCCATAAATTAGCGTTGATGTATTTGATATTTATGTTAAAATTGTTTAATGCCTCTCATATACATTGCCCTTCTAATTATCTCATAAAAAAGGAAATAAATTTTGGCATTAGAGTATTAAGCAGTGAAACATTAAGTATAGATACATATATTTTATATTTCAACAATCAATAGACATATTTTTTTACTTGAAAGAACATTTGAGTAAAAACCTTATTTCTTACGACATTTTAAAACTTTAGGGAATGCAATAGCCGTGTGCGTTAAGGGATTGTTCAAACTCAATGTTGGGGGCGCAGGTTCGAATACTCCCGTGAGGGGATGGTCATTTTTGATCTACCTCATCGATAAGAGTATCCTAGGTTCGAGTGACTTATGGCTAGTATGCTTAGTTATATCCTGTTGGATACTGCAATTCTATTGAACCATATAGGCAAAAAAAACTTTAAAGTGGAGTTTAACTATTGATAAAATCCTCGAAATATCGTTGCATGATGCTCTTCTTCTTGTCTATAGTACTGCTGTGTTCTTTTATAATAGAATTAATAACGTGTTCATCCAGCCATAAATAAAAGACTATAAAATCGTCTTCGGTTGATAAAAACTAATATTGCTTATTAAAAACATTGGAAAATGATTTAGATAAAGGGCCAAAATTTGCAGTCATATAAAAAGGGATCACTGGACTCATTCTCTGTACGGCAAAAAGAACATCTATAAGTATGTATATAATATATATATATTTTAAAAAATAAGTATATGTTTAAACCTGTAATATTTCAATAAGTTAATAGATTCATCGTTCACTTAAAGGAAATCTTCAAGTTTGCCGTTGATAAAAATAGTATATATTAAGAAAAGGTCGGAATTGTGGTGAAACAACACTTGGTTTTTGCACCACGATAATGCACCGTCACACACTGCGCTGATTATTTGTGATCTTTTATCCAAAAACTAATATCGATCCACATCCACCGAATTTATCTGATTTGGCTTCATGCGACTTCTGGCTATTCAGCAAACTCAATCGGCCGCTTCGGGGACACCGTTTCGAGGTATAAAATAAATTCAAGCCGCTGGAAAGAAGGAATTAAAGGCCATTCCTGTAATCGATTTCAACAACTGTTTTCGAAGATTGTAAAATCTGTTGGTATAAGTGTACTATACCATGGGGATAATTATTTTGAAGGGCCGAAATTGATTTGTAAGAATAAATAAATATTTTCTAAATAAATGTTGCCTTACTTTTTGGACACAGCAGTAGATATAGTAGGTCTTTAACACTTTAGATTTAATATATCAATTTACTTAAACTAACGTCAAATCTCTTCTTTCTAGAGATGAACAAGGATCGGTGAGTAGTCCTGGAATCATCCCCTTTGAAAAGAAGCAATGGCCAGTGATGAGACCATCCATTACAAGAGCAAGGATTAGGGATGAGTGCCCCAATCCCACCTGAGGAGGAGCAAGGTTTGGTGAGAAGAGTATCTACGGCGCTTTTGAACAGGAGGCATGCTCAGAGATGAGCCACTATCCTGAAGAGGAGACAAAGATAGACTTTGTTATGTAGTGATGTGCAGTGATTCCGTCACATAAAGTAATTTTCATCCCATAGCCTTCGTATCTCGTATCACTTACAGCCTACCATAAAATATTGAAATGTATGATATATTTTCCTCTCAATTATAATATTTATGAGAAACAATTAAGGATTTTTTTTACCAATTGTAGATCTGACGTTTTGGTCACCATACTTCGATCCATATCTAACGGTGACCTTACCAACATTAGTTGTTGAGGACTTTGAACTACTCCATGGATCAAATAGTGCTCAAATCATCAGCATGTTTTATTAATGGTCAAACAATTTTCTAGATTTCTTTATACAGGCTTATAAAATACGTCCAACTGGGCAAGAGAGCTGGATTTCACTTGCCGGCGATTTTAAATGACGTCACACCAGCAAGCGGGAATAATAACTAGAGATGGAAAGTCGAGGGATATTTTGGGCGTGTGAAAGGGAGAATGTCTGAAGGGTGCAATTGAGTTCAAGCTTCTTGTTATCACTATTCTCTTTCCTCCGAACGGAAGCAAAAACAGAGATTCAAATATAAATAAATACCCTCTGTTCTGGCCGACTTGGCCTGCTTCATAAATGAATAAATATTCCTCAAGAGAGGAGAGAGAATAGTGATAACAAGGAGCTTGAACTCAATTGCACCCTTCAGACATTCTTCCTTTCACACGCCCAAAATATCCCTCGACTTTCCATCTCTAATAATAACCTACAGTAAGGTGTTTCTTCCCTGCTGTCGTCAACAAAATGTATTGCTAATATATGTATTTTTGATTATCCAATAAAATTAATAAGACACTATCCATGAAAACATGAAATAAACTTACATGAGAGTCTATCTACTACTATCAAAACCATTTTTTTTCTTCCTGTAATTACACTTTTACTTTAATCATTTCAATAACTATAAATGGATACTTGAAAAGTAGGATTCATATGATTTTCTCAAATAATCCCTTTTGTAGATATTCAGTTATGTTTTCCAGTCAAGCAATCATTTGTTTGTATAAGATCATTTGCTATGAGGAAATTACATAACCGTTTAACTGACAGCAGATTTTTTATTAAAAAATAATATACAATCATATTCAGTATATGATTGTTAATTGATATCATGACTCATCTGCCTTCATATAATTAATACTCCCCACTACTTATAAATAATTAGAGAGAATTATATATATACATATATCAGTTTGTAGGATATTATCATGCCCATAAATGCTTTCAGAGTGGGCGTTCAATCATTCATCATTCTCACTGCTTTTTGACCATGAAGGACTGCAATGAGTAAGTGTAGGCATTACTATTATTGCAAATAAAGATGGCCCCATATATACAGGGTGATTCACTTAAATTGAGACTCACATATTACAAACTACATACAATCTTTGTATTAAATTTTACATAAATAATTTTAAAACAAAAATGATAGCACAATGTGTAATTTACAAAATGTATTTCATTAAATTTTCACATATCCTTCTTTGGCCTTCACTACAGCTTTGAACCTCCTCACGGTGGAGGCAACACAGGCAGGAATCTCTCTCAGCTCAGACCATGACTGAGGGTGGCTTTTGCCTTCTGAAGAGAGTCCTCAGCTGCACGGGGATGTCTTCCTTTTTTCAAGATAAAACCCGGTCATTCTGACTGTTGTGGGTGGCCTGGACCGTGAAAATCTTTGTCTGAGGAAGAGATTCCTGCCTGTGTTGCCTCCACCATGAGGAGGTTCAAAGCTGTAGTGAAGTCCAAAGGAGGATATGTGAAAATTTATTGAATACATTTTGTAAATTACACATTGTGCTATCATTTTGTTTAAAAATTATTATTGTAAAATTTAATACAAAGATTGTAGTTTGTAATATGTGAGTCTCAATTTAAGTGAATCACCCTGTATGCCTAAGTGAAGAACACATCCATAAGTCAAAGGGATTGCCAAAGGACAACAGTGGGAATTAAAATATATACATTGATGGTAGACATTTTTATGGAACATCATTTATCATCATCAATTAAGTAAAAAGGATTCATAAGATCATATTTCTCAATTAAAGAAAATAAAACATCTGTTTGCTTACCAGGTGGACGATCAAACCATAAGTCACATATATAAATCAAGGCCTATTACTGTGAGAAAAACAAATGAAGAACATCAATATAGAAGAGAAAAGAGAAGCTCTTGCTAATTTATTATCAAATTGTTTTTCTCTTGAAGCATCACTTTTCTTGACAACTTTTTTATTCATTTATGCTCTTTTCTAACAGCCAAAGTTCCCCGTTTGCTATCCTTAAACAAATATTCAGGGATGTCAGCGTGAAATATAAATGATATATATGGGAAAACAAGCTTGAATACTGCATTTGTTGAACTTATTTAATGATATATACTTATATGCACACGGACAATACTATACTAATAAACTATATACGCAAAAATGTAATTTGAATAGTTCGTTCACAAAAATTTGGAACTTTCTATATATAAAAACTAAAAAAAGACATTTTAAAAGAATTTAAAGAGATTTATATTTTGGATGCCCTAAGAATGATGTGCTTTTTATTGCCTTATTTCATATGGCCTAGGCATTTAATCTGTATCAATAAAGTATTTTATATTGTACGAATGAGTGTAGGAAATAGAGAAAAGTTGAAAAGCAAGAAATAAATTTGTAAAAGCATAATTTATATATTAAAAAAACTAATAATAGAATAGAGAAAAGTTGAAAAGCAAGAAATAAATTTGTAAAGCATAATTTATTATTTTAATAATAGAATAATAATATCTAAAAGTCAAGATATATATAGATATGCTTTTTAAAAGACGTGATAATGAATAACTATCACCAAAAGTGGATTCAATTTCCACTTCAAGTTACTCAATTTTTTTACTATAATTACATACACAGTTCTCCCCTTTTGGCGGCAGGTGTAATATGTGGTTTTAAAAGGCATATATATTACATTTTATGGTGGGGCTTCAATGAAAAAATAATTATTTCTCTTATTTTTTTATTATCAACACAGCAATGAATTAGCAACAAAGGAAATACAAACATTTTGAAGGAAATGAGATCAACAGCAACACAAACAATAAAATACATAAACAAAAGGGTTTCCATTATTGTTTGCTGTACAGCTAACTCGAAACTAGTCTGGTAGTTTTCTCTTATTTGACTCTTAAGCTATTTATAAAAAACAAATGATATATGAACACTAAGCATAGTTTTTAACGGCTTACAGAGCCTAAAACCTTACTGAATTTACGGTTCGTCTTTTCACAATTTTTAGAAACCCACAGTTTAATCATTGAACCCATTTTTTGGCGGGTAATAATATTTATTAGCAGCTGAATCCAAGATGGCGGACACAGAGGGCGGGCAGAGATAAGATATCTTGACTTCATATTTATTCCGGCATGAACATTCTGATCCCCACGATCGTGATATCGCTTGACTGTATGTAAAAAAAAGCAGAATGAAAAGACGAGATATATAAGGGTGCGATAGACGTCTGTGTCAAGGCATGTTCAACTCTCAATTTGGGGGCGCAGGTTCAAATCCCGAGAGGGTCATCTTTGGTCTACCTCATTGATAAGATTCTACGTTCGATAAACTAATTTTAATACTTTATGCTTATTTATATACACTCGGATGCACTTCTATAGAAACAAAATAGCAAAAAAAAGATGAGATATAATAACTACCTGCGCCGTAATGATACAGATGATAGCGAGATGAATGGAGGTTTAATATGCTACCTCCTTACTTCATCCTTTGATTCAACCATTAAAAGAGATAATCTTCTTAATTCTCTCTGAGTCCTTCTCACCTATACATTCTTAATTGGTTGATGATTCTCATATCAATAATAATAAAAATGGTAAATAATAGTATATACGTGTTCCTCACAGAGGCACATAACAAAGAGAGTTTAATTGTTGTAAGCACGAGGGGAATGTTAAGTTTGAATACACGGATGTGGAGGGGTGTAAAGTATTTAACAAATAATCTTTTGTTCATTTCAATGAATATTATTTTAGCGACAAATGGATAACATTTTGTTTGGGGCTTCATACCGGTTATTGGGGATAATAAACATTGTTCTAAGCCGATTAATCATTTTGTTATAAGAATGCTCATTGAGTAACGCAAGATATTGAATCTGCCGACAAAGGCTCTTCTTAGGGTATATATAGATTTTTTACGTATAAAAAGTCATATAAAAGTTTATTTAATAATGTTTAGCCAATTATAATATAGCCAAAAGGAGCTGCTAACATATGAGCATCTATTTCAATTTGTTTTTATATTATATATATTCTGTTTATATGAGTTTGGGTCTCATTAGAGATAGACTAATTTTAATTTATAATGTTTATTTTTGTATTTGACGCAATTCTACCTATTTTATATAATTGTATTTTATGTCATACAATTTTAAATAAAGACCATAAAAAGAGTTTTCTTCCTTACTATTTATTTTGCAGCGTACTTCTCATACTTCTCCCCCCCCCCCCCCCTTTATTGTTTGGTCTTCTTTTCACACTCCCTTATAAATACACCCCATATATATTAAATTAATATATCCATATTTCTCCGATCTGAACTCCTCTGTCGATACAAACAGGACAGTCTATAGGGGCTTGAGTAGTTCCCCGAATAACATTTCATTTGACACGTTCATTAATTTGATTTTGGGTCCCCAGTAATTATCTGAATACCAAAGTAATTAAAGGATTGTAACTAGCTCTTGCCATCTACATCAATTTCATAAAAATAGGTTATAGCAACAAAAAAGTATTTAGTAATTTTCGTAAATCCTATGGTGGTGTAGCACTTGGATCAGCTGTGTGTTCGGATTTATTTATATCCTTAAAGTTATTCGGACTCTTAAATTATTCTCTAAAGAATCCAATAAGCTCTCTATGTCTTTATATCTCTATGAATATATCACAATAAAATGCTTGTTACATTGGATCTATTTATTGTCTCTTAGATCGTAATCTACAAAATAGTTAAAAAAATTCTCTAAGATAAAATACCATCAAAGACTGCCTTTTTGGACTCCATAACGAATTATAAACAAAGATATTACGTTTTACCCATTTCTCATATATTATTATAAAAAGTACTCAAGTAGTCGACTCTTTCCAAAACAAAAAGAAAATTAAAACTATATTAAAGAAACTGAAAAAGGCCATAAATGTATAACTATATACATCGCTTTTTAAAATATATACTTGAAACGCATTTATTTGAAGGTTAATTGCATTAAAAACACTTTACAAATAATATAATATTGATCTAACAACTTTTTTATTATTGTTTATTGTTATTCTAAGAATATTAAGATAAAGCCTGAAATAAAAAAAAAATATTTCTTAAAAAGACACTTCATTTTTATTATAAATTTTCATATAAAATAATCAGTTTAGTCAAGAATTTTATCCCAAATCAAAAATTGAATTAAAGGGGTGCGATAGCCATGTGCGTTAAGGCGTGTGTAACTCTCAATGTTGGGAGCGCAGGTTCGAATCCTGAGAGGGATGGTCATTTTTGATCTACCTCATTGATAAGATCCTAGGTTCGAGTGACTAATTTTAATGCTTATTTATATCCTCTCGGATGCAATTCTATCGAACCATACAGGCAAAAAAATTAAAAATGAATATTTACACCATTACGTCCTCTCTGTCGATAAATGGATCATTACTTTTGCTAAAAGATCTTTTAATAAATTATTTTTTTAATGTAAATATGTTGGTGAATATACGAGACCTTCCTTTCAGTAAAGCATTAAAAGAGGGTGGCGCATCGAGAGCATATGTTTTATTTAAAATAAAAATAAAACAGAAATGACTAAAAATAACTATTTTTGTTTCGCCAAAATATGATGCCAAATAAAATCTTGAGGAATAAAAAAGAAAGAAATGGCAATAAAGAACCAGTGATATAGTATTACAGAGAACTTGATTATCGAACATAAAATACGTTGATATCCCTGGATTTTCTAGAGGATTTTTCTTTTTTCTATTCCATACAGCTGTCATTCTTGAGGTCGCAAGATTATCTCGGAGGATTGTCAAACGCAATCATAATAGATTAAAGGCGTAAAATGAATGTTGTGTCCGACGTGACGTCATTGGCAAAATAGTGAATCGTCTCAGAGAGGCATTTTATTAGACAACTCATCATCAATACGAGTTTGCAGTGTTAAAATGTTGAGAATCACTATCCTAAACAACATATATTTCATATAGTCCAACAATATCCTTTGGACCGGTTGAAATGGGTTTGTTACTGATGGGCGACATCTAACGCAATAAAAATGACCTACTTTAAGGCCAGCAACTTTAGCTTACATTTTAGCTTCTGCACACTACTTTCTTTCAATGCTTTAGCTTATAGTTATCCCTAATAATTGGGCAGAAGTTGATTTTAAATATGCATCTGATGATTTGATTTACTCATTATAGATTTGGATGCTTTACTGACAGTTCTTGCAAACTCTCCAGCAAAATTAATTTTATTAGGTGTTTTTTTCTTTGTCTTTTTTGGTGTTCATTTATTTTCAGATTGACGATCTATTTTCATCTAAGATGATGAACATAAAGACTCCTTCTTTTCTGATTGTGAAGAGTTATTATATTATAACTATAAGCAATAAGTGATATTGAAGTGATTTATTCCAATGATTCTTAAATGCCATTAAAAAGATAAACAACACTTCCTTAAACATAGGGATATAAAGATATAAACACTATAAACGCCATCGTAACTGATCATAGAGATATAATCTATCTCTATGATCATCTTACGATGACGTAGTACAAATTATTTTGTTTATTTTGATCACACAGAAACAACAGAACGCTGTTTCTCTGCAATTGGGGAATCAGCTCTCTATATCTTTATATCTTTATGCCTTAAAATGTATTTCTATAGCTTGAGTAAATGTACAACTGGCAACGAGTGAAGTGATTCTATAATATCATCATGCCTAAGGCTAAAATAACCGTGATATATCCTCAGTTATAGACGTGTTGTCATGTATCCCTCTTATTTTCAAAGGGGTTTTAAAAAAGAAAAAAGTTTTATAACTTTAATACTTCAGTCATGAAATAAATTCTCCATCTTTTACGAATTATTTTAATATTTATTCACTTACTACAAACAAACAAAAACAAAAACAAGAGAGAGATATAAAATTAATCTTTTTTTCTCCTTCAAAAAGGTTTATGTGCTACCAAGTACCCATAGATAATCCCCTTTAAAGGGAAAGAATTTACAAAGAAGGGCAGATTATTCTTTAAAAAATATCTTGTTAAAAAAATAAAGGATTTCAAGAGATTGACGGATTAGGTCTCACTTTAATCCGAGGAAATGTGGTGAATGTGTTCTTCTTAGAACCTCTTAAATCAATCGTCTTAAACAAAAACAAAAGGCATTCAGACACTATACCTATAAAGAAAAAAAAAGAGTCGTAGGAGGAGGAAGATAAAATGCTATAAAATGTTGTTCAATGAATGAATTTCAATGGAGACAGAGCTTTATATCTGTATATAACTCTATTTGATTCCTGATAGGCTTAATGTTTGACTAATTATACTACTTGATTTATTAATAAACACGCAGGAGATAAGTAAAGTTATATACAATTTTTTTGCCTATTTGACAGGATATAATAATCATTATAGCGTTCAAATCGAACATAGGATCATATTAATGAGGTTGGTCAAAAATGACCTTCCCCTCTCGGGAGGTATCGAACCTGTGCCCTTGACATTGAGAGTTATACAATTTCACAATTGTGAAGCCTTAAATGCCTAATATTGCAAATATATTAATGCAATATTGCAAACGCAGACATTTTCTTTTACTTCTGGATTAGTTTATCCCTAATAAAGTACCTTAATAAAAAAATATTCCAAATGGGCAATGTTTAAATTGTTATTCTATGAGATCCGATATTATATGAGTACTATATCCTAATAATGAGGTTCAGCAAAACATTCACTTTTCACTCTTAAGTGCCAAAGCACTGATTACTTCTAGGTTGACGTCTGGGGAGTTTCTACTTCGAGAAGATCCGAGGGGCATTTTAATCTCGGCTTCGGCGAGATACACCATTTTTGAACTCAAAATCCCCGAGCAAAGCGGGTCTTTATGGACTACGCAATTGACTTGGTGAATTTCAGTTGTATGAACTCCTACAGATATTTTAGCCATCTAAGAAAATTGTGAAACAGTATTTTTACTATTACAACCGAAAGCTTTAAATTATTGTTGTTTTTGTTCAATGTTATTTTATATTATGTCTTGTAACTTGGCAACAAAATTTAGTATATATATATGTGAAACTTTTTTTAACGCATTAATATGCTCTTATTGTAGCTAAGTCTTTTGGTAGGTAGTCTAATTTTAAACTGTAATGTTTATTTATGTATTATTTTATAACAATTCTACTGCCCTTTTTACTTTGTATCTCCTTTTATATTTGAAAAAAAGATCTTATAAAAAAAATATTTTTTCATATAGGAAATATAAAAGAACACAAATCGACAATATATGTATGTATGTATGTATATATATATACATAAATATATATATAAATATATAATATTTATGATACATTTATGTCTGATTGTTTTAAGTGTATTTTATGGTTCAATATTGCTATATTAATATTTTATTAACATATTGTTATATGTATAAATTAAAATTGTTGAAATTTATTTTATCAATATATATATATATATTTCAAGAATGTTTATTTGTCTAACAAATATAGGTCTTAAAACAAGAAGTTTGTTATCAAATAATATATATATATATTTATATAAACCTTTTGAGTTCCCATATTTTCCTTTAAATTATAATATTTTTATTTCATCTTATGTAAGATTCTAAACAATTTCTTTATCACATGAATATTTTGTTTGTTTGTTTGTTTGAGGGTAGGATCCAAGAGTACGAATTGAAGTCGAGTCTTGAGTCCAAGGCGGAATCGAATACACGAGATGCTTAGCCCATTCCCTAGAACACACAACCACTTTAATCATGTTGTTGTCTCATTCTACCACGGGAAGCAAAACCGAAAGTAACCAATGATACAATTCTTAAGAATTGCTGGGATCTGTTAAATGCTCTCGAGAGGATGAAGAGTATTGGCAAGAGAGATCTGATGTGTTCTTTCCCAATGCTATGGTTTAAGCTTCAATATTTTGACATATTTTTACTATGGTTTCATTAATTTATCATTTTTTAGATTATCATAATATTTAAAGAAGTTTTAACAATGTATATATTTTTTGTTTTGAAAATTATTGTTAATTCATAATTAAAAATTCCACACCGGGGCGTTTTATATATACATATACAAATACGTTGACCACTTTTCCAGTTGAAAAAATCCTTAAGTTGTAATTATTCTCAATTCCAAATGTATCTTTATACAACTCGTCATATAAATAAAAGGTGTTCAACCTATTAATAATTTTTTCCATTATAATTTATCTCACACGGCTGGACTTGTATTTCGCTGCTTTCAGTATATTTTATAGAAAACATCATCGTCCGCTGAATTACCACTCCTTACCTATGAGATATTTAGTTGGCCCGTGTCAACAAATTATAAATTTGATATTATTTTCTTGAAATTGTTATTTGTATCATTATTTCCTATTTGGTTCGATAGATTTGCATCCGACTGGATATAAATAAGCATTATTGCATTAAAATTAGTCACTCGAACCTAGGATACTCTTATCAATGAGGTAGACCAAAAATGGCCATCCCCTCTCGAGATTTGAACACGTATTGAGCTATTATTCATACTCTTTTCATGAAATTATTACTCATCAAAGAGGATCAATGTCACACTTCAAACCATCTAATTAGAAAACATTTAATGTAAATTCTGTTGACATCTTCATTAGTATATATAAATGCCCAAATATTTTTGAGCGGACGTCTAAAAAAGATAATAATCAGGAACCAATGTTGTTTTTATATACAAATAATCAATGAAAACTATCAAAAAATAAAGTGTAAAATTTACAAAAAAAATCGTCTATGGGTGAAAGAATAAAATATTCTCTTTTGTTTAAAAAAATAATACTTTGTTGTTGGGATTAGGTGAATGACAGACGTCAATGTTGAAGGATATTTAATTGTCGGTGGACTAGCGATTATAAATTAGTAATATTTTACATTCTTGGACGCCCTTGGTATGCCATGTTTTTACTATTGAAGATAAGTAAATATATATATATATATATATATATATATATATATATATATATATATATATATGTGTATATATATATATATATATTATATATATATGTATATATATATATATATATATATATATATATATATATATATATATATATATATATATATATATCTATATATATATATATATATATATATATATATATATATATATGTGTGTGTATATATCGAAGAGGATTGTTGATTTCGTATATTTGCATTTGTTGACCTTAAATCCCCTTACGTTGATTGTCAGAAACTTATTTAATATTATGACAAGCGGACAGTCAACAAAAGCGTGCTCGATGTCGTTGTACAGCTTGCCACAATTAAAGCAATGGAAATCGAAGGATATATATATATATATATATTGATCCGAAAGTACTGAGTTGGGGACTTCATATTATTGAAATAATTTTTATTGCAAAGTCATTCAGTTTAAAAGTTCCTCTTTCATTAACCAGTCAACGTTTTAATATATATATATATACATATATGGTATATATATGGGTCAAAAATATATGACTTCAATGAAATCAGAGGTTCATGGATCCCCACGAAATTCACAGCAGAAAGGGGTTTGTCTCATAGATTATATATATTTAAAGTTTCAGAACCAAATTTGAATCGGGGGCAAAGTTATTAGCCTTTGAATTTTAAAACTTTTTACGGCCAAAGTTATGGTCTGAATATTTTTTTAATTTTATGGAGTCTCTAAGAAATTATTCCGAAATCCTATTTATTTACATTGTTGGATTGTGAAGATCAAGCTCCTCGATATTTATTTTTTGCATTCGAAGGCTCCATTTATGAGAAACGGAACTTTTTATTTTTTGTCTTTGAGCTTCATATTTAAAGCCAATCGGTTGTTTATATATATATATATTTATATATATATAATTATATAACATTAGTAAGTCGATTTAGAACCATGCAAAATATTATCTACTAATCGTGCCGACCCTACATCATTCTAATAGTTAGATTAATAATAATAATTTTTTTCGGAAGATCAAAGTAATTGTTCTTTTTACCTTACGGAGATTGAGTCCAGTGACCACTTTTCAATCGACAATTTCAGTTGTTATCAACCTAAGAGAAGTGATTTTATAGACTTTATATCGGATTATATGGACGTTTTATTAATTATATAATTACAAAAACACAGCATTATTATATGCAAGGAGAAGTGCATCATGCAACGATATTTCGAGGATTTTATCACTGGCTAAGCTCCACTTTAAAGTTTTAAAGGATGCGTGTCGTAAGAAATGAGATTTCTACTCAAATGTTCTTGCAAGTTTTTAACAATATGTTTATTTTTGTTTTGTAATATAAATTATAAACTATACATTAAAAACTTTATAATTTACCCCAAGTGCTAATTAATACATCTAAATAAATTCCAATCCAAGTCAGACAGTTAGTCACTCCCTCACTCTGTCAAGCTCTGCTGTCTTAACGCTCCAATGATTCCGAATTCATGACAATATTTTATAAATGTTTGCTTGCTTGCGTTAGCTCTTATTTGATTTGAGCATTTATATGCTATATATATGTATGTATGTAAATCTTCATTTTCATTTTGCTACTGTCTGTCTGTCAAGTGTCAATTTTCTTACATATATAAGCTATATATAAATATACAAAGAAAAATAAATATGTGTGTCTCATTAGCTAAAAGCGCAGCTATCTAAAGCCATAAAAACATGTATAACTATTATAATAAAAACTATTTAAACAGTTTCAGGAGATATTTGTAGGCTGAAAACTCAAATAATAGCGGCGATATATATATATATATATATCAGATTTATAGTTCATTTGTTGTCGTTCGCGAACGATGAACGATAAAGTTTTTGACGAACGATAAGCAAAATTCCTTATCGTTCGTCGTTCGTTTTTTCAGAATGGCGAACGACAAATGAACGTTGAACGACGAACGATTCAATTTAAAATTAACGATGTACGACAAACGACGAACGATAACTTTTGGCGAACGACAAGTCTGATATAAATAAATAAGTATATATATATATATATATATATATATATATATATATGAGGAGAGAGTACATAAGAATTAAATTGATCTGGAAGTAAGATCATTTTATTTTCACGACAAATTAGGCCTGATACCTAAAATAGAGAGATTCTGGTCATAAGTGGTGAAGTAATGTACTTGAACAAATAAACATGTTTATTTTTATTTATATACATAAAAATATGTGTTTTGATAGTTTGGCTAAAAGTTCTAATAATGAATGATATGATTATGCCACTACTTTCACCAAAAATAAATGTTTGTCATCAAAAACTTATACTGGTATGGTTGTAGTTTTTTCTTAGTAGGAACTGTATTTTGAATTCATTGAATTGTTCGAAATTGTAGAGAATATGTAGCCTACTTTAGAGGATCGTGGATTCGATTACTCTTCAACGTGACTGTTTAAAAGAATGTTAATGTATTATAAATAAAACCAAAGGAGAAAAAATAAAGATATTAAGTAGAATATTTTGAGTCAATAGGTTTTTAATATTAGGACCAAAATGGGATCTACACTTGGTGAAAACATGCCATTTCTTATCGCTATCAATATTTTTGGGATAATTATCCTATTTAACCAGTTATAATAGAGATAAATCCTTCAAAATATCATTAGTAAGGGAATTCCACCCAGTCTTAACACTTAAATCAATTCAATCAAATCAAGGTATATTAAAAAGAAAGATACGTACGTATTGGCGGGTGATTTTTAATGACATCACACCGGCAAGCGGGAAGACTAACATTTTGTAATATTATTAGTCCCACTCACGTCATCAAAAATTGTTTTATTGTGGTTTTTTACATATTAACATCATTTTATATACATTCACTTATTTGTGCTTGTATATTCTTTTATGGACTTTTGAATAAAAAAAAATCGCTCAAAAAAACCGCAAGAATGACATACATCACATATGACGTCATGAATAATATTGAGTTAAAGGAACAATTTTTAAATATATCACTATGTTTTAATCATTCATTTGCCTTTGATAATCATATTTACTGGATTTATATAAGAAATGACTTTAGATACAAATAAAATATGGAAACACGGTTTAATATTCATAGGTATAAAAAACTGAGATTCAGCCTGACGTGTCACACATACGATTGTGTTAGTTGCGTGTGTCTTTGGCGTTCTTAGTAATGTACATATTATCATTATTTGACTATATTTGTACGTCTGTTGTTATGATGAGGATTGTTCTTTAGGGGTTGACAAGTTTTCAAAGCAAATAATAATAACAAGAACAAGAAACACATAATAATTGTCAGATGATATCTTTTTACGAGACATGCATATTTTTCTACACACACATAGATATATATTTGTATACATACATTACAATTATTTGAAGTCAAATCCTTGACGTGATATTTTTCTTCTTACGTGTTTGTCTTGCCTCTTCTTGAGTCAGATTATACACCACGCTCAATATCTATAATTTGAGTATCTCTCTTTCCCTCCTCGTGAGTTTTTTTAGTTAGCCTATGATATGTGATAATTATCCTGCCCGTGTCGACATGAATTCAAATTGCCTATACACATCTACTCCCCAAAAAAGCAAACACAATAATGATTTAAGGAATGTGGACAGATAGACAAAACAGGGAATAATATTTGAGGCGTGTGTAAATGTACTTTGCCTGTGATTTTTTAGCCCATGGTAATCTATGATGGCAAAAATGGTGTAAATGAAGATGTCATATGATGTTATGGTTGGGTTATGTAAATGCTTGCAAATTGTGTTTCTAACAGGGACTTTGATGAAGTTTATGATGCGGTAGTGATATCTATGGATTTAAGGATATATATATATATACATTTATATATGTTTGGAAACGACCAGGACACTTTTTCGGCGTCCCGGCCGGGACCAATTTTTGCGAACGTCAACAAGTCTGATATATATGTATAAATATATATATATTTATAATATTAATATATATATAATATTTTATATATATTAATATATATATATATAGGCGGAACTTTTGCGGTACATTGAATTACATTTTAAGCAGCTTGTTATAAAGTATTTTTAGGTATAAAAATATGGATTATTAAGTTATGAAGTGAAAATATGAAGCTATAAAATGTATAGGAAGAACTTTGAACTGATTATATTATACAATTAACACACTAATTAAAAAGCAATATTAACTTATTAGTGAAGCCGTTTTATTGATTAAACAATTATTTAAAAAAAACTCCAACACTTTAATTGCTTTATTTGTGAAAAAAATGATTTCATGCTCCACAAACTTAACTATTTTGTGGCATTCGAAATATTTAAAAAATTGAAATTACAATTAGTATTTGTGATTTTATACAAAAAATTTACATATGGAGAATAAAAATTATTGGACATATCTCGTCATTAAGTTCCCCCAATGACAAATATTAACTTTCACCGCTTATCACTTAACGTTTAACAACGGCAATCGTCCTATTAAGGTAGCTTTGAAGTACTTAAATATCTTTAAATATATATAACCTCGTAAGCGTTGTCATATCATTTAACAAAAACATATGTAGATCTAGTTCAGTACTTCAGACACTGGCAAAATCAAGCCAAACAAAAAAACTCCTACGGCTCCAATTCGTCCTGTCCTTTTCAATTATGATAAATGTGTATTTTTTTAACTTAATATGTTCAATTGTGGCATATTCAAAAACAGCTAATTGTAATAATGACTACTTTATTTCCATCAATGGATATTGATAGCCATTGTCAGGAGTTTAATGGCCCCTCATTATCAAATTAAGGCATGCAAATAGAGTGAGATACAGTTGAGGTCAACCCATTATTATTTATTTTATTAATTGAGTCATATTGATTTATTAAGCCTGACTTAATGATATGGAGATCCTCTCAAAATCATCACCTGTTCTTAATTAATAACATCATGAAGGGAATAGAAAAACACACATTTAGGTGCATTTCATATCAGTTAAAAAAATATATATATTTATTTATATATATAGTCCACCGATGAAATTGGCGCGAAAACTATTTCTAACAAAAAATTGAATAATTATGTTATTAATAGAGATATTTATTTAAAATAAGGTGCATTTGATAGGTGAGGATGTCCTCTATAGGATTATTTTTAAAAAATCTCCCTCAGCGTCAATAACCTGTATGCAAATACTGAAAGCGGGCAGGTCATATATATGTGTGTGTGTGTTTTGTTTATGATTTACGCCATGTAACTCGGTAATTGCATGTTGTCAAGTTAAAAAAATTAGGAGCAGGTAAAATAGTTGAAGGTATAAATTACTATTGTACATTCCTTTTATAAACTTATGATATAATTTTGCAAGGAAGCAAAGCTATCGGACTCAGAATATTAAATTGGAAACAGGAGGATAGTCATGTTGGTAAAAACAAAGCTGGCTGCGCGTGCATCTGCACGGCTGCTACCCAACATAATAGGGGATTCAGGCATTGCGGCTTGGCTGGAGTTGAAATTTCCCAACAAACTAGTGGTGGGTGGAGTATATCGACCATGGGGCACCCTGGATTCGGAGAAGACTGACCTTAAACTCTTACTGGAGCAAACGAGGGCAGCCACCTTACAATGCAAAAATGTCATCATCATTGCTGACTTCAACCTAGACCAGGCGAAGACGAACAATAGAACAACACCTATAATAGGAGAGGTCTGCTACAAATGCTTCAGAGAGGTATGGAGGAGTACGGTATGAATACCAGACCACCCCCGACACCTGGTGTTCCCACGGAAGATTCGGAAAAGAGAACAGACATCGGTTTTCGACGTTAGACCATGTCTACTTATCCTCCTCTCTTCTCCCAGGAAACGTCTGCGTCCTCCCAGACACGACAACCGATCACCGCCCCGTCCTCGCTGAGGTGAATATTAAGGGAGATCTCCCAGCCGCCCCGTCACCATAAGAAGAAGAAACTTCAAGGCCATCAAGAAGGCCAACGGCGATTCTAAGGCGTTGTGGAACCTGGCCAACAGGGCCATGGGAAAAACCAAAGCTACGCCCCTTCCTCTGTCACTTACTATCAATGGTATCGACACATGCGACGATAAAGGGGCTGCGGATGCATTAAACAGTTTTTATATTAAAAAGTAAATGATCTTCGGGCAAGCATTGTCCTCTCCACCCCTTCTTCCGACATCTGTGTCAGAACTGACCGCAGTTGCAATTGGGCTAGTCCTCGGGGGATCGTGCTGGACTTCTCCTTTGCCAGTGCAGCCAAATTAGGAGAGTCGTCTCCTCCATATCCAATACAGAGGCGATGGGCGTGGACGGACTGCCGGCATCTGTATTCAAACTAGGAATTGAAGTTCTGGCCTCCCCTATCTCCCACCTGATCAATTGCTCTCTTGCCAACGGCAAGGTACCCGTCATTCTCAAAACAGGCATTGTAATTCCGGTGCACAAAGGTAAAGGGAAAAACCCAAAGGACCCAGCCTCGTATCGGCCAGTTTCCCTGCTCCCCGTCCTCTCCAAGATCTTGGAAAAGGTAATTAAGGCTGATCTGGAGTACCATATGGGAAAAATTAGCGCCTTACCCAACAGCCAATTTGGCTTTCGGGCTGGCCGCTCCACTACTACAGCCATTGGAACGGCTCACAGCAAATGGATAAAGGCTGTCCAGGAAGGGAAGGTCGTAGGCATACTGGCCTTTGATCTATCCTCCGCGTTTGACACCGTCGACTGCGACCTCCTACTGGAAAAATCAAGGACCTTGGCGTCACAAGGAGAGTGGGAGACTGGTTTGGATCCTACCTGAATGGAGGCAAGCAATGCGTCAATTGGAACGGAATCAAGAACGACTTCGTCGACGTCCTTGGTCCTTTACTCTTTCTCTCATGGCTGGCCTCCCAGTGGAGATGGGGGTGGGTGAAAACATTGTTTGCTATGCAGACGACGTCAGCATCTGGACAGCGGGCAGAAATGTTGATGTGGTGGAGACCAATCTGAACTCCTCGCCGCCAATTTTGTGGAGTTTGTAGCAAGAAATGGGCTCTCTTTAAACCACACAAAAACCCAGCTACTCCTGGCGGGTGGTAGGGACAGTAAAGAGAGAAGGAAGAGGGTTGAGGTAAAGGTCGGCCCCTCCACAGTCTCCCCCCAGTGAATTGGAGTTGCTAGGGGCAAAGTTTGACTCCACCCTTTCACTCAACTTAAATGTTGGCATCATGGCGAGGGCAGCCAGGGTCAGGGCCAACATGGTTGTAAGGTTGGCGAAGCACATCCCAAGGGGTCTTTACCTCCACCAACTTGCCAAGGGCATTGTTCTTGGGAAGGTCGGCTATGCTGTCTCAGCGGTCACACCCGTACGGTTTGGAGACAGTAACCCCACAGGACCACTTGCAGCTGCCCAGGTAGCTCTGAATGATGTTGCCAGGACTCTCACTGGCAGTCTCAGGAGAGAGCACATACCCGTCCGGGACCTCCTGAAGTCGGCAGGGCTTCCATCCATCAACACCATGGCCGTACGGTCGGCAGCCATGGAGGCGTGGAAGGCATTTTGGAGTAGGGACGGCGAAGAAGGAGGGAGAAACCCACTTGGCCTCATGCTCTTCGAGACAAAAATGGAAAGGAGACCAGATCCGACGCAGCCGGAATCGTGCCCAACCCCCTCCTCTGGCAGGCAGATACCCTGGTATGTGCTGCAAGAACTGCCTGGAATAAAAGTCCACAGTTGCGACAGGCCAGGACGTGGAGAGCTGCCAGGGATGCAGCAATAGCTCTCGCCGAGGGAGTGGCGCTATAGATTACTCCGATCTCATGGCATGATTTCCCCAAAAAATCGATGTGGTTTTTTATTTATATTTTATATATTCATGTATATATATACGCTTATTAATTAGTTTGTGTTTTATTATTGTTTTGTTTTATTTTAATTAAATTATATTTATTATTTTAGACCAGCTACTTCGTGCTGAAATATAACGGATTACTTGACTCCACGACAATGATTTTACAAAATGATCTATTTTGTCTCGAATATTAAATGTATAAATACCATGAAAATAATTCAAATAATAATAAAAACTCGAATCGAACTGATAGTCACAGGTACAATAATAGATAGATCTAAAGTCATTCAATTATAGGTCATTTTTCATACTGGGATTCATATAGTAAAATATTTCCCATATTAAATTGTTCCGCCATGCCATTCTAGATTGATGTTAAGGCATAAAAATCTTTGAAAAGCGAGCTTTTATAGCATCCAGCTATGTAATCAGTAGAGAGCGGGGAAAATGTGATGATTTTTGCTAAAAAATGTTTTTTTAATGTTACCAAAATGAGCAAAAATGTTAAGAAATGTTTAAAAAATGTTACAAAATGTTAATGTATGTTAACTCCAAATTTGATTTAATGTGAAATTATTCTTTCATAAAAACAGTGACATAGAAAATCTCTGTCAATTTTTTCTCGGTGAAGATTTGGCGACGGTCGAATAAAAAAAATTCAACCTCAAAAAGATCTCTCAACATCTACCGAGGTAGTATGAAGCAAATGACAAATACATGTCACATGCATTAGAGACGGATAAAATACCCACACTCAGCTGCGTCAGTCGCGATAATTTGTGCCACAAGCTTGCCTAAAACTAAGGATCAATCATTCTGCGAGTATCATTGACGATCCTAGCCATGGTGTTTGAGTCAGAGGCCTCAAAAAATTTGATTTAAAAATTGTGGATCATAAAAGGGCCATTGGAATGAGGATTTGTCGAGGCCTTCCATGAAATGGAAATACATATAACTATCTGTTGCGAGAGAAAGGAAGGATTTTGTAATGATTCTAGCCAAAGAAAAAGGTAAAAACGATGAAGTCTACATGCAAATTTGCTGTTAAACGGAAGGGGTGTAAGTTGCTTTTTTAAATTGAATTCAAGTACCTTAGCAGCTCGGAATTACAGTAACCACCAAAGCTCTATTTATAATGTCTTCCTTAACTTGTGTCTAATAGAGGTCAGACTTAGTAATGGAGTCCAGCACAATAACAATGATTGATATCAATCAAATAATATGCAAAAAGCATAACTCTTCGTTTTTATTGGGAAATCGTAGATGGACCAAAAACCTCACTAGAAGTATATTTACTCAAAAAGCGCCATAAGTTTAAACGTCCATTATTTCCCTCCAAAAATCACAAAAGAAGGGAATGAGGGAAAAATTATAAAATTGATGCAAGTGGTCATTAAAACAAGTTCAACAATTTTTCTAAAATAGAAAAAGTGTTTTTTTCAGGATATTATGAAAATATGTGTTTTTTCTTAAATTTCAAAAAAAAAAAATTGTTAAAAATGGAAAATATGTGAAAAATATTTTTATGTGATTCACATTTTTACCCGCTCTCTAGTAATCAGTAGCTCTTTCCCAAGGAAATATTTTAAACTATAATGTTCATTTGATTAAGATCGATACACTCATTCCTTCGGACCTATGTACTTTTTATTTTTACTTAACACTAAAACGACCGTTATAGCATTGTTTCATTAGCTTTTACAACAGTTATAATATATTAATTTTAAACTATAATGTTATTTATGTTTTTACCAAACAGAAATCTCCCATTTTTATATCAATTTTTTTATCATATTATATGAATAGAATAAAGACCTTTGCCATGGAAAAAATAGTTTTACTCATTAACTAATGTAACTAGGAACTTACTATTTGATACATTTTAAAAATAGAAGATACTTCTTGATAGATGATAAGATTAATAATGCCGATAGCCGTGTGTGTCAAGGCGCAATCACTCTCAATGTTGGGGGGGGGGGGTAGGTTCGAATCCCGAGAGGGGATGGCCATTTTTGGTCTACCTATTGATAAGATCCTAGGTTCGATAGGCTAATTTTAACGCTATGATGCTTATTTATATCCTTTCGGATGCAATTCTATCGAACCATATAGGCAAAAATATGTTTTTGAGCAATTTTGTAAACTACCTGGGGTGACCGATGATATCAATTTTATCAAAAATATTAGATGTAACTTGCTGGAAAAAGTTAAAATTGTCCATCCCATAAATCATGATGTCAAATTAGATGGACAGACGAACTATACACAGCAGAAAAACATCAAAACCAAAATATTCTTAATGTGCAGCCCTCAAATCCTACGCCTAGCAGAAATTAATCCTATAACTATGATCTGAAAGAGATGTAACGAATGACTCAAATTTATTTGTTTGTTTTTGTGTATTCTGCTATTTGTACATTTTCATTGAAATGTAAATATTTTCTATTTAAAATAAATTAAATATCCATTAATACATATTTATTAGTCAAAGTATTCACACATATAAAAATATATTTATTGATTTATTTTCATTTGGTTACATATATACACACAGTTATATAATAGGATATTGGGAAGAATTGGCCGAGAAATTTGGACTAGGAAGAAATGGACTAGGAAGAAATGGACCAGGAAAAAATGGACCAAGAAAGTAAGGAAAATGATGACTCATCGAAGAAATGGACCAACTACATAGGTAGGCAGTATTAGAATGGAATACATCTAAGTATTGTTCAATAATATTTCTCAATAAATTGAATAAAAAATATTATATTTTTGTAATTTCAAATAAACACTTTCTATTTGCTGTCAACTTGGTCCATTTTTTTCTGGTCCATTTCTTCTTAGGCCGTATTTCCTTGTTCGTTTCTTTTGGGACACCGGTTATATCACAGATGAAATCACCGATCCGTAGAGGGTTGGAGGGTATACCTTCGTTGTGAATCTAGTATTAATAATGAAGAAAATGCTTTATTCATTAAGGCAAAAGTTGATAATAATAATACCCTTTGACATCATTGAAAGTAAACAAAATAACATAGGATAACATCAAAGGAATCATTGTAGGATTTCCTTTGATCTATTTCGAAAACTAAATGGTTCCACGAAATGTGCGGCCATTTTAGACTTATTGTAATCATAACTAGGAATGGAAATCTGGAGTTTAGCCTTGGTGCTTGCAGATGCTATGACTGTTTTTGGCAGTGAAAAAGAGAGAGGGGTAAAGAGAGGGATAAAAGGAAAGAGAGAGGAGAGAGAAGGAGGAGGAAAGAGAGAGAGAAAAAAAGTTTCTCTCTTCTCCCTCTCTCTTTTTCTCGACCAAAACAGTCATAGCATCTGAAAGCACCAAGGCTAAGCTCCAGATTTCCTTTCCTAGTCATAACTCATGAAAGTCGAGCATTTTTTCCTTCTTTCTACTGAGTATCCAGTTATAATATAAATTAGATCTTTACATTCATTTAACATATTTTTTAAATGTTTATTTGGTTTGTTCAAAAAACACTTCACATTAATATAGTCATCATTAGACAGGATATATATCAATATACTTTAATCACATTTTAGGGGATGAATGAAACGTTTATATATATTAGTATATTATCGTCCGCAGAACATACATAATACATCATATTATGTGATTAAGATTGATGGAGACGGGTTTGATGGGAAACTCTTTCTTCTTCTCCTTCGTCTTTGCTGGTTGAGGAAATACTTATTTCAATTATGGAGTTTATTTTAAAGGGGAGGAAGACGCGATTCTAAGGATCATTCGAAGGATGAGTAAGATTGATAGGGACACTTCACATCAGTAGGGAGTGAATGAATACTAACAACATACACGAGATGAAGAGGTTCTCTTGCTCTCACACTGTGGACTAATAATCTCTTTTCATGCTAAGTGCCTTTAATGAAGATCTTCATTTAAGGGATGGGGGGTAGTGTGGAAAATGTCCCTGCGTACTCTCATATTTGATTGGTCAAAATAAATTCAAAGAAAAAGGAAAAATATATGTTGGAACCATAGAGTTAAAAAGATATAGAGAGCTAATTCCTTTCAGATGTATCTGTGTGTCCAACATAAACAAAGTAATTTGTACTACGTTATCGTAAGCTGATCATAGAGATAGAATCTATCTCTATGATCAGCTTACGATGACATAGTTCAAATTACTTTGTTTATAGTGGGCACACAGAATACAGCTGAACGATGTTTCTCTGCTATTGAAGGGAATCAGCTCTCTATATCTTTATATCTCAATGGTTGGAACAATTGCAGATACGAGAGCCTTATAAGTAGAGTTACGTCTTAAGAGATGTCTGTGTAGCAGCTGACTCAAAAAAGTCATAATTTTATCGAGGGAGTTGTAAATAAACAGTCTTTTACGACAATTTTTTCGAAGTATAAAACAATATAAACTTTAAAGATCGATTAAAAACACAGCTATGCCTGCTTGTAGTGCTGTGGATTGTACAAATCTCTGAGGAGCCCAAGGAATTTCTCTCTTTTTATTCCCATGGAACAATCCTCCAATAAATAATAGGTTTTACAAATACATGTTTTATCATGGATTCCGATTTATTTATCCTAACAATAACATAGGAACAATAATCATTATTTTCATTTCATCTATTGTTTTGAGTAGAAGTACTTTTTTCACCAGGTGACGCTCCAATCTATTGTCGTAATTCTTCATATAGGACTATGGCAGATACTAGACGACTTCTCCCCTCAGTATCATAATAAACGTCGACAAAATAACCCGCTTCTCCATATCTTTCACCTTCATTTTGCCGAAGAAAAGTGTATTATTCTTGGGTCTCTACTCATGTGTGGAAGGTTGACATTAATAGTGGGCTGATATTATACCGTTTATGTTGTTATACATACATGTCCGTATATGCATACAAGACTTAGTATACCACAAATATGCCACACTGACCGTGCAGCGAGTGATGAAGAGGGTCAGCGAAGACGAACAGTTCGACCATCTCCAAACGCATCCTGGGCCACTACCATGACGTCATTGCAGTCGGAGGGGATTATATTTACTTATTAGAAGTACTTTTATGATTTTGATAAAAATACCTTGTTATACTGGCTCAGGTTCGTTTTTATGACTCTATCAATCATAAAAACAATTTTAACCATATTTTCCCGTCTAACTCTATATCTTAAAAAGGTTGAAATCCTTTAACTCGATCTAAAAGTGTCTCCATGTAATATATATGTATACGACGACAAAGGCCTTCACCCTTTATTATCTCATAAAAAGAAGTATTAATTATTCACATAAAACAAACTTTATATGGCTGGACATTCCAGGTTCTCATTTAGCCAAAATACTTTTGTCCCTGATAAAAAAACCTGCCATTAAATTCAATATAATAAGAAGCCTCTCTCATACCTCTCTCTACCTTCTATTTGTATTTTTATTGCCTTACATAAAAGTGAGATTGGAGCTAAGGCATATATTAAAAAGCCTCTTAAAAGTCCACTATGTTTTATGGAGCCTAATTAAATGTGAGGATTTTAAAATGAAGAGAAGAAAAAAAAGAAACACACAGAGTCTTTATGACTTTGCAATCTTATTGTAAGACCATAAAAAGAAGACTTTTAATATCCCCCCCCCCCCCTTCTACTCTCATAGTGAATATATATATAAAGTCATATTAAAAAAATGTCTGATTTATATTGTCTTAATGGGGGCATAAATGCGACCCAAAATTATGATGTTAAATAAATGTTTAGATATATACTTTTTTATGAGAAATGACAAAAACATATAAAATAGAAGAGAGATAAGTGAATATATGGCATTAATGTTTCTATTTGGTTATATACATGTCAATGCATATTGATGTCAATGAGGAGGAATTATATTTATGTCTAGATATAAAGTTCATATAATATGTTATGTAATGGGTATTTGAAGTGGACCTTTTGTATTTAAAAAAATGGAATATTTTTTTTGGTGTTCGACTGAATATCCGAACTGGTACCTTTTTCGATCCATCAACTCACCCTTCTGAAGAAGATAGTTTAGCAATATATTTTCTTTTTATCAAACCCTTATATTTGTTTTTTTAATGCCTATATGGTCGATAGAATTGCATCTTACAGGATATAAATAAGCATTACGACATTAAAATTAGTCTATCTAACCTAGGATCTTATCAATGACGTAGACCAAAAATGATCATCTCCTCTCGGGATTCGAACCTGTGCTCCCAATTTTGAGAGTTGAACGCGCCTTACGCACACGGCTATCGCACTCCCTTACTTGCTGTGTTTGTATATCATATTATTGTTGTTAAGTTGAGTTTTGGTGTTTTAAGTAGAGTGTTTTTAAACTAGAGAACTAAATGTATTCTTACGCAATTCTGTAAACTTTTTATAATTCTATTGCATGCCTTTATTGTAATGCCATATAAATTTAATTGGAAGGTCTTTAAAAATCAAATGATTTTATTTCGATAAAAAATCATACCCTTGTTTATGAGAAAGTCTCAATTATATGCACTAACAATGAAGACAAAACTGCATTATTTAATAGGCGGTTGTAGTTTTATTAAATTATATTAAAAGCGAAAGTACTTAAGCGAATATATAGGTTTTGGTTTTTAGACAATTTTATATATCTAATTATAATTTTTTACTAAATGATGCGATTGAATTATGGATGAACATACTAGCATTCAAATAATCCATGTTAGGATCCTTTCAATGAGATTGATCACTCTTGATATTCCTCTCTCGAGAATCTACACCCTTAACTTGAGGGTCGAGCCCAATTCTACTGAATTATCGGGCTTTATAATTACTTATTATTCAACTCTTCATATATATATATATATATATATATACAGGGGTTTGCAGGAGAATCTAGACTTTTTTTTAACACGGAAACAAGATACTCATATCAAGAACAAGACCTTTTAATTGACTTTTTTCATATCACACAAATTTAAATGACTTTTCTCTTAATATTCATTCAATCCAACTTCCTCCTTTCACAATAACAGCCTCCACACGGTGCCTGAACCTCCCAACGGCATGAGCCACCTGTTCCCTGGGCAAGTTGGCCACTGCCTGGATGATGGCAGCTTTCAAGGAGTCCACAGTGTTGTGAGAACGCTTGTTAGTATCCCTCTCAAGGACGCCCCACAAGTAGTAGTCGCAGGGGTTGAGGTCAGGGCTACTGGAGGCCCAGAACTCCTTGACCAGAACATGTCGATATTCTCTAAGCACCAGTTTTGCACCAAATTGGACGTGTGGGCGGGAGCTCCATCTTGCTGGTAGAGGTAAGGTCTACCAGCAGCAATCTGGGTCATCCAGGGCTTCACCACAGTCTGCATGACGTCCAGGTAGACCTCCTTGTTGAAATTTTGGCCCTTGGAAAAGAAGTGAGGAGGCATGATGTCTCCCTCGCTGAACATGACCTCCAAGACATGAACTCCGGCCGGGAACTTGGTTCTTTCAATGATAGGGACCTCATCTGGGTCACTTCCTCGATGTCCTCCGACTCCTTGAAGGACTTGGCAATGCTGTAAACAGTAGCTTCGGGGAATTTGAAGAAGTCGATGATCTCTTGGGCGCACGGCCGCAACGGAGCGCCACAATAATGGCCGTCCTGCGCTCAAGTTCCGAGGACATTTACAAGCTTTTTGTTATTAACAAAGCTCATAGGATATACTAACCAGTTCATACATTTTTAAGCTTCTACCCTAATGGTTTCTGAGATACAAGTACTCAAAGTTAGTCTAGATTCGCCTGCAAACCCCTGTATATTATTTGCAATAAAAGCTGAGGATGACACAGGACTTTTAACTATGTCGGGGTTTCCTCACTCAACGGTCAAAAGCATTAAAGATTGATAACTCTCTTTTATTATTATATTAAATATAACTCCTCATATAACCAAAGGCTAGGTATATCCTGCGCGTAGCAATCCTTTTTTTATTGAGATGTAATTAAATGTCAATATAAAAGACAAATCAACCCATCAGTTGTCTAATATATCCACTGACTGAAATATCTTAAGGTATAACATCACAGGAAGGCCATTAGATATGAAGGCCCGTCAAATAAATTCATTGCCTTGTCTGAAAGCATTGTTGCAAAGTTCAAATGGGACTTTGATTGCTTTATTTTTTTCAGAATTTGGGATACGCGTAAATCAATGTTGGATAAGCGCAGCGCTCACTAATTTTATTTCGAGTAAAGACTAACCTGAAGTTATATGCCCAGCCTGGAAGCCGGATTTTGGGGCGAATGTATATTGATTTTGGTTTATTATCATGAACTTTTTTGATGAAAAAGTTGTCAATTAAAAAAGATATGTTCTATTATATGTATTGTAATTTTTGTGATATAATTTTTTAAAAAAGATTTTAAGAATTGATTATTTAGTAATGAACACATTCATTTGTTAATGGAGTCGTAAAAAAAAATATATATATTAGATTTATACTATAGTATAAATATATTATACTATATATATATATATTTAAGGCTGTAAGCTTTATTTTTACAGAATAAGGTCATCTTAATGTTAACTTGCCAAGTGAATACTTCTAAAAACATAGTTTCAAAGTATAAAAACCGAAAACATCACTATTTATTAGCACTCAATTTGCGTTCAAAACAATATAAGAAGAACAACAAATAATTCTTTAAAATTAATCTTATAATGCTTTGATGCGTAATACCTTTATTTATATATTATATTTAAATTATCTTCTAAAGGATTTATGAATGATGTTTTATAATTTTGATAAGACTTTGTTTCTGTTTTGGAAATTTGATGCCTTGATATATTAGATACACTTAAAACACTGTCCAAGGTAAGAGTACTTCATTATATATAACAAAACAAATATAATATAAGTGCATAGGAAAGCTGATGTTTAAACCGTAAAAAAAACATACTGTGACTGAATTAAATCATTTTTTTAAAAACATTATGGCATTTTTATGATCTTTAATCAAGAATATATATTTATTTTTTAAAAAATAACAAATATGTTAGTTTTATATTTTGATTTAGACCTATATATATATATAAATAACTAACTATTTTTCACCATTTTAAACATAGTAAAATAACAATGAAAGTATTTAAGCTGACAAGCCACATTTCAAATCCTATCGTTTTTTAATGCTAATTTTTATTAAAATAAATATTTTTGGCTATATATAGATACCATAGAAAGAAATACGTAAGCTACATTCATGAAGATAAGTTATTTTATATTCCTTTTATATATATTTATTTATATCAGGGGCGTGCTTCCTGCAAAATTTATTATTTCATAATTAATTACCTCCATAAATAATCCTACACACCTTTTGGGTAGTTAAGATAACAAAATAAGAAAGAGGAGAAGAAAGAGAAGGCTTTTGAATGGTATTGGAGTCGCTATCTAGGTTTATTATAGTCCTATATTAAAATTTATATATTACTTTATATCAGTCTCTCTTCTTTCCTTGTTTCCAAGTGTTTTGAACATGTTATTAACTTATCTACTCTATTAATTAGCTTTTTTTGGCTATTTTATACGGTGAATAGAATTCGTGTAAATAAGAATTATAGTATGAAAGTTAGTCTATTTATCCTTTTTTTAAACGAATTATGTTGTAAAGTCTTTACAAATTTATATTTTATTATATTATTATTATAGAGGCTTAAAATATTTTATAATATAAGTTACAACAAAATATACCAAAATATTAGGGGAAGGTATTATGTGAATAACATCAATAAACATTGTAGTTTAAAATTATTCTTCGCCTGAGTTGCCTTTCAAACATAAAAATATAACAACAAAACGTTCAAAATATTGCCGAAACATCAAAACAATACATAATTAAAACTCAAACCCACAGACACCTTAAAACCATAATTAATCGTTCAAATAATTAAATCCTTTTAGAAGTTTCATAAGATTTAATTATATATTATAAAATTATAGTGTGAAAAGTTAGTCTATCAAACTTAAAAAAAGTTTTAAGTTTAATAAGCCGATGAAATCCGAATCTTCCCTTCCCGATCGATGTTTTATAATGACGCCATAAAGAAGCTTTTGAAGAAATTTAGAAACTACAAATAGACTTTTATAATTTTCCGTGTTTTTTTCATTTATTTTGTGATTTCGGCTTTATATGCTTTTAATTGATATATTTTAAGATTATTCAGCTAGGATTCTAAAATTTAAACTTAATGTTTAATAGTGTAATTTGGACGCATTAACATCTTATTTTATACCTTATACTTTGGTTATTGTATATAATCCATGGATTGTGAAATAAAGAAAAAAATTGGGATGTATTGTCTTTAACAAATTTATATTTAAATAGTGTTTTTTATACAATATGTAGTTGAATTTTATATATGTATGGATAATGCTTCATTTTTATTCAAATTTTCTTCAATTATACAGGAAGGGAAACAAATATTGCTTTTATAATAACTTTCTTTCAAACTTGCTAAAATAATAAAAATGGACTTATTTTGAACGTGGGACCAGCATTAAACAATGTAATATAATAATGTTTAATACTTGCCGTGAACGATACAAGGATGACGATAAAAGAATCGACTTGATATAACAAGGGAAATAGAGAAGTGTAATCCATTTTATCTTCCTTATTTTAGCGATAAACGAATACAATAAAGAAATTGGCATCAATGATAACTATAAAAATCATTGGTCATTTTATCGTTCATGGAAACGATTGCTAAAAATATTATTTTAAAATCTCCTTAGTGGAAATATGAGGTAATTTGTTTCGCAAATGAAATATTGATTATAAATTATATTACTGAGAAACTTATGCATTCGATTTATATGACGAAAGGCAGCGTGTGAGGGATCTTCACGACATAATATCCAGCGGAAAGAAACTCAAACATAAGAAACTAACCCCTTTATATTTCCCTAAAATCATTTGAGGCCATACATAACTTAAATTTACAAAACATCCAAATTTACATATTTATTCATTTGGCAACTATTTCATTTTTACATTGCACCTAAACGTCTAAGTGAACAAAGGAATAATAATTTTTTTAATAGAGAACAGCAAAACTGCAAAAAATGGTACAATTGCATGTTTTTAAACTCGATATATGCAACAAAAATTTCGTTAAGAATTGATTTCAATTATATGCCAGAATAGTTGACATTTTGTGAAAAAGTGTATTGATTTTTGAATTGCAGCGTCGCATTAGCATAGAAGGAAAGCAGGAGTAAGTTATTTTTACAGACTCAAACCGATCCTCAAGGGTAACAGAACATCTGGATAAATGTATTTTAAGATTGGACAATAATAGATACTAATATCGGGTTATTTAACAAAGTTGTAGATAATGGCTAAAGTTTATATATATATATATATATCCTCGTACTAATGATCAAAACATTGTTCATAGAACAAATTAGTAATATGTATATCTTTTTCCAAAAGAAGGTGGAATGAATTAATCCCAGAAACTGCAATTCCTTAGAACCAAGTGGGCATGAAAATTTGCATCCTTGGAGCAACTCATGTGTTCATCAAAGTGATATCAAGGTTACCTAATTACGAATCAAGCATTTGGAAATGGTTACATTGAATAACTATATATATTCGCTTAAACTCAAACACTAAACTGACTGAAGACCTCGATGATAGGGATCTTCTACGTCTGCAGGATACAAGAGGAATGCATTTAACAAGAATATGAAAATACCTTTGATAAAGATTGGTATTTCAAATACAACAAACTAAAGTTTTTCAAACATAATTATACAGTAAATGGATTAAACATAAAACAGATAAATATAAAAAGGATTTGATAATTTCTTTTGTACGAGGTAACCATCATAATTATCAGAAGAAGGCGTTCAGAGAACAACATGAGTTGTGATGCTCCAATGTGTAAACAAACATCTCCTCCCTGGGAACCAGCTCGAATGATGAAGAATTGGGACGTCGTAAAGGATCTCCAATCTTCTTCTCACCAAGCAATCTATGCCTGGGGGAAGAGGTGACTCCATTAACACAAGCGGTATATATAATCCCTTGGACAGTCGAGAGGATCTGTTCAATTCGGTAGGCATGCTCCTAGAGGAGGAAGATGTTCAAACAATCAATCCCTTGAGGATAATTAAAAAATACATGAAACGTCGAATCTTATATTTATAAGCAAAACATATGTCAAATGGATAATTGTTTTTATTTATGAATTCACCTTGACGAGTATCTTACTCTTCTTATTATTATCATCAATTTATTATTTATATAATTTCAAAGGATTGACCTATTTTTCTTTTATTATATTAAGACTCGCATTATTATTTTGATTGTCAACTCATTTTTAATTCCCATCTAAAATCATTGCAACTAGAATTCTCAGGAAACAAACATTCCTTTTATTTCTCATAATTTTAAACACCTAATATTAGGGGTGTGCAATAGCTCAGTGTGTTAAGGCGTGTTCAATTCTCATTGTTGGGGGCGGAGCAGTCCCGAGAGGTTAATTTTGGTCAAGCTCATTGATAAGATCATAGGTCGATAGACTAATTTACTTCGCTAGTATGCCATTTGTATCCAATCGGATGCAACTCTATGGAACCATATAAGAAAAAATATATATAAATATTAAGAAATAATGGGCACTCAGCATTAATTTAATTATATAAATTTATATGCCATACGATTGTCAAAAATAATTTTGTGAAATTTTATTAATGTTTTATCTATATAGATGTTTTTTAATGATACGATCCACTCTTTACTTTGCGTGCATCAAATAACTTGATTCAATTTGTATATTGAGAATATAAGTAGTAATTAGATCTCTGCAAAGAAATGGCTCTTGCACCCTAGAGTACGAGCTATATTTTTAAATCTATATTTCAAAAAAGTAATTATTGTAAAAAATTGTTTTTGATGTAAATAATAAAATAAAGAATAATACTTGTTAAGAACAAAATAATAACGAATTATGTGTTTGTACAATTCACAACTTTGGATAAACTTCATAAATATTGTACGCGTATTAAAATACGCGTTAGGATCTAATATATCAAAAGCCATTTTCCACACAATGGATCTCACCAATTATGACTACTTTCGGACAAAGGCTCGGTATCTCTCATGGAAATGTTTAACCTGGTTACAGAAGATAAAAGTAAAAATCACCAACATCTTAAGAGGAACAAGGCTGATCAAGCTTTGAAGAAAAAATGTTATTTGAATTCCATTAAGAGATGTCAAAAAGCATTAAAAGTTTTTAAATTAAAAGTGTACTTAAAAAAAGTAAATTCAGCGTTTTCTGTTATCAAAAAAGTGTGAATTGAAATGGTAATTTAGTGATTATATAATACCAACATCAATTTTTGTACATACTGTTATATTATATATGTGAATTTACTCTTGATTAATTTATCTCATATTAAGAGAGAAAAAATTGAGCTTTTATAAGTCTTTCAGTTGCTAACATACATATACAATTTGAAGGTCTTTTATAAATATATAATGCGGATAATTATCTTTTTATATTAAAGATTAACACAACCTGATGTTTAGCTAAGGGGCCACATCAGAACTAATTAAAATATTGCATGGCTATAAAAATGGCTGTTAATGTAGTATTAAGAGTCGTCGTTGTGGAAGTGGTAATATCTTTATACAACCTGGTAGATAAATTACTTGAAGGGTGTTTCCATAATTTAAATACATATATCACTTTTGTGTGTCATGCTGCCATAAACATGCTTCTTAATTCCTTTAGTTTTGTATGGTTATCCAGGAGAAGTATGCCATTTATTATTGTTGAAGTTTTGACTGTATTCGTTAAGATTATTATTATTATTCACGCAATTGTAGTTTTGCAAAGAGTGAATGATGACTTAATTGAAGGGATGTTTGTTGTTGTGTCAAAAGGGCTGGGCTTCCTAAGTAACCTAGCCGTGAAGATGACACAGGGGCGTCACATTGTAGATGCCTAACTATGTCATAGCTTTGGAAAAAGGTGACGTGTTTTTAATACTTTATTTTTTTAGAGTAGTTATATAAAACAGTATACATATATTAAACATTATTGATTAAAATTAATACTCTAAACAAGAGTCCAACAGAACTCCTAACAATATATAAAAACAATTAAAAAACATGAGCAAACAAACATTATACAAACAACAAATCATATAAAATATACTTCTAATCTTTTATAATTTAAATAAATTTAAAATTTCAGAACAAAAAAACATTTTGTGTTAAAAAGTCTACTTAAGAATAACGTGATTCGTTGAAAATGAGAAGGAATAATGTAAAAAACGCTTTTCAATAAGGTATCAAGGCGTAGAAAAAAAAACAATGGGTACAATTAAAAGAAATACCACCATAAAAACATATTTAAAGGTCTTGGTTCTCTTTGTTTATATTAATATACTAAATTATAGATATAAAGTAGAATTGTAGAATCTAGTTAATCTATTCGAAATCCCCAAATATAAAGGTTTAAAGATGAAAAAACCCATTAATTACGAGACACATTTGATTATTTTAAGTGCTCTAATATATTATAATAATATTAAATAACGCTTTTCAATAAAGTATTAAGGCGTTGATAAATAACGATGGATAAAAGAAATACCATACATATTAATGGCATTTGGTTCTTCTGTGTTTATATTTATATATTTAATTATAGATATATAGTAGAAATATAGAATCTAGGCATCTATTATCATGACGGTATTAATTAGCTCTAATCAAACATCTTTCGTAGGCGATATTCGGAACCGACGAATATAAGATTTAAAGATGAAAACCCATTAACTGCGAGACACATTTGATTATTTGAAGTGCTCTTAATGTCTAAACCATGCAGTATAAACGCTGTTTTAATATAACCACTTATATTAAATTATTTCAGACATAACAATGTTTATTATTTCTTTTATATCCTTAGGGTTTTATCTTCATAAGTTAATTTTATATAATGCCCCCAACGCTGTAACTGGCTTAAATGGTTTGTTTTATATACTCCTTAACTTTATATAGCGAAGAATAACCATTATTCCTGTGAGGGAGCCAATTTCCTATGAGTTGCCCAATTAGTAGTAGGCCCTTCCAGCACAAGAGCATGCATTAATAAAGATATTTACTTTATTATGCATAACTTGGACCCATGCTTTTCTCTCGTCAGGATAATAAAATTAATAAAATAATGCAATGGCCCGTCATATAAAAGTTAAAGGCACTTACAAGCAGGAGGAAATGTGTCGCAGTCATTTCATCAAGTCTCATCAAGCATCTCTGCGATGGCCTACTAAAAATAGATGTGCTTGTGACTCCTCAGTCACTAACGATAAAAAATTAAGCACACAATACAAAAAAATCATATAGGTACTTCAGTCATCACCCCTTGGGATATCATGCTTCACCTTTTAACGATTAAATCATGGGATCTGATCGTGTTTTTTTGTTTGTCTTTTTGATTCGACGAAATTGCAGTTTCTGATTGGATATAAATAAGTATCATAACCTGTAAATTAGTCACTCAAACCTAGATCTTATCAATGATTAGACCAAAATCGGCATTCCCCTCTTGGGAGTATTCGAACCTGCGCCCTCAACACTGCGGGTTGAACACGCCTTAAGGCACTGAGCTATCGCACTCCCTTAATTAATTTATTTTTGTGCCTATTTAGTTCGATAGAATTACAGAATCCGACTGGATATAATTAAGCATTATAGCGTGTAAATTAGTCACTCGAACCTAGGATCTTATCAATGAGGTTGACCAAAAAAGACCATCCCCTCTTGGGAGTATTCGAACCTACTCCCTTAAGGTGCTGAGCTATCGCACTCACTTAATTAATTGATTTTTGTGCCTATTTGGTTCGATAGAATTACAGTATCCGACTGGATATAAATAAGCATTATAGCCTGTAAACTAGTCACTTGAACTTAAGATCTTATCAATGAGTTTGACCAAAATCGGCATTTCTATATCAAAATATTTACAAAAACAACGGCAGAACAATATTTGAGAGCTTCTATTTCAATTATAGATTCGGTTAATCCAGGGGCGAGGAAGGAGAGAGACATATTTTTATAAGTTTGAATCATATAAAGGTGCACGAGTTATTATGACGTTCAAGACGCAGGAACAAGACTATTGCAAAAAAACAAGGTAGCCTAGAGAGCTGACTACTCGCTTGCCCGTAAATTTTAATGACGTCACAGCGGCAAGCGGAAGGAATAATATTACTTATTGTGTTTCTTCCGCTGTCGTCATCAAAAATATTTATTGGCACAATAAACTTTTGGATACTTCACAAATAGTAATAATAATAAGATACCAGACGTTTGACTTTATATGAAAGCATGAAATAAACACACTTGGTATTTGATATACTTTGTTTAGAAGGGACTAATTTCACCTCAGTAAAATAAAAATATAGTCACATCAATAATATATTTCATATTAACCACTATTATTGATAAATACCTATTTTAAATTTACTTTAAATATATCAGAAGTATGTCCTTTTAAGCGTTTCCTTATTAAAAATATTTTGAAATAATAAATGTTGAATAATATACAAAAATATTATAGCAACAAATCCCTTTCAATATATTTATTTTTGGCTGATGGATCACTCGTCGCATACTTTATAGAAATGGCCTCCTAAAAACATACACAAACCATTTTCCTTTGCTCTTTTTGTATACCCCTTCTTGTTATTATATTTATCATAAAAAAATACTGAGGTACTAAAAACCAAGACTGAGAACACCCCCCCCCCCCTCTTCTGCAGCTTGTTTTTTTATGACGTAGTATAGTGTACTTGGAGTGGTCATTACGTGTTGTTATGTAGAACTTTATCTTAATGAAGTATTATATATATATATATATATATATATATATATATATATATATATATATATATATATATATATATATATATATATATAATATATATATATATATATATATATATATATAGGAAGGCTTCCTTTCTGATATTGACCATTCAAAGAAGGAAAACAGGGTACAAGGATGGATTGAAGTATATGTATTGATTTTTCATTATTTATAATATCAAAGAATATTAAAGTGCTTAAATGTTTTTGATGTAAATGTTGCTTGTTTCAAATCTCTCAATGTTGAGGACGCGGGTTCGAATCCGAGGAAAGTTTTGGTCAACCTCATTGATAAGATCAGAGGCGGTTCATAGACCTATTCTAACGCTATAATGCTTATCTATATCCATATGAATGCAATTGTATAGAAGCAAATAGGCAAACCAATAATAATATGTTTGAAAATAAAACAGACTTCTATAAGAAAGTAATCTAAAGCCGCTTCATATTCCTTAGAAAATAAAGACATAATAGTTTCATTTTCTATCATAAAACATTTCGAGCTTTAGGAACCAGAAAAAGTTTTTAGCACATTGGTGCAAAATTGCATTCTGAGAATGATAACTTTAAAAACTAGGAGTTAAACTGTTTTTATAAACATTGAAGTCATGTTAGTCTCAAATTATATCTTTCATCGATTTTTGTTCTTTATGTTTAAATTTTCCCGCCAAATGATTTCCAAAGTTTGAAATCAAATTAAATACCTTCGACGTTTTTTATTTATTTTTCTTCTTATTCGGTCTCATATTTTAATATTAATAAGGGAGATTATTTCACCGTAACTCTCTGTTACAAAGGGACCTGTTAGTTATATATATTAAAACCTTTTCTTTTAAGAAGTTATTTTTATGCCAATTAATATTGTAGAAAAAGATTTATTTCATTCATTAACGCTACTACTGGCGAAAATATCTATTTATATATATATATATTATTTAAAGCATGATATAATTAGTAATTCAGATAACTCTATTATTTACCACTAAATGATCCTCTACGTCAGATGAGAGATAAGAATCTCCAACTCCTGTTCGCTATGCATCAAACTCTGGCGTATATTTGCTCTTTTAGGACTAGCCAAGTCTTCTTGATTAAGTTTTGACCATATAAAAAAGAAGTCAAAGAGCCAACTTTATTTTCATACCCACCTTTCCATTGGAGATTAGCTGTCTTTTGGTTAGAAATGGATCTTGCATATGATGCAGATAACGGCTGCCAATGCGTATCCTTACAATATACATGAGAAACAATTGGCTTTATAGCTTTTCCCCATATCGCCATATTATTCTAAAACATATAATAACATATATTTATAAGCCCTGAAAGGTAATCAAATATTTTTATGTAAATCTTCGATAAATCTAGATATGTAACTATCGGCAAATATTGCTGGCAAATTTACCAATAGTGATATTTTAAAAATCAACTATCGGGCCGATTCATTGACAATCGATATATCGGTCGACCTATAGTATAAATGCAGTTAAATGTATATTTATTTATATATCATTGTAGTTTTGTTTTACTCATTTTATAGCTTTTTCGACACTAAGAATTGTGATGCATCAGTCACAAATCCATTTAAACGTTTCATTTGTTTCAAAACTATAAGTCTTTTTCGATATCATTCCATATAGATAATCGTAATGACAAAACGTGTTTCCCTTACGCTGTACATTGAACATGTGAACAATTCAGTCACAGCATTTTTAAAGAAGTCAGTTCCCTGGCAGTCCTCTTCCGTCCTAAATGAAGAAGGAGGAAGATCCTATCCACTCACAGCCCCTGACAGCTAAGGGCTAAGCACTAATTAGTCTATTGTGCATGAGTTGTTATAATGAAAAAACAACAGTTATTATTGTTCTTATGACTTGTCATGGAACGGAAAAATATATTCAGTAAAGGGGGTTAGAAGGCTATAATTATTGCACTTGATCAAGCACCCCCACCCCCCCCTCATTTTGTGTGATGTGTACACAACGATCATGTATTTGTTTATCTATGCTTCAGTCATTTAAACTCCTTTCTGCACGACATCATCAACTGAGTTGAGTCACCTTCGAAACAATTGCAGAATGCCATTTTTGTATATTTTAAATAAATATTAAACTATTATATATATATATATATATATATATATATATATATTATATATATATATATATACAAGGTGCAGAGTTACACTAGGGAAAAAAGTAGTCAATATATATCTTCTTTATTTATTAACAAACAAGTTGGCAAGTATTCTTTTCACAAAAGTGTTCAAGGGGATCCATTCTTGACTTTTACTCAAACCATCCTCCGTCAGCCTCGATGACCGCCTCCAGCCTGGACCGGACTTCGTGCAGGCGTTGATAAGGTGTTCCCTGTACATGCTTGCCACTGCCTCCACAACGAAGTGGGTCTATTCTAGGAGCTAAACAACAAACAATATATATATATATATAATATATATATATATATATATATATATATATATTATATGATATATATATATATATATATATATATATATATATATATATATATATATTCGATCTTCAATACCTATTACAAATGTTATATACATATTATAGTCATGATACCAATAAAAGCACTCCCTTATATTTGACGGGCCTGTCATAATTGCATTAAGACAATAGACAATTTAATGCAGGCTTTTTCCTTCTGTGTGTATGTGTGTGTGTGCATATAGCTATATATTTAGAAATGCAATATCCATGTCTTGCAATCCTCTAACAAGGAGGGGGAGCTAGCTAGCTAGTCCCCCCTCAAAACACCTCCGCTGGACACACGATCGCACAGATAAATAAGTCCTCATAACTTCAACTCAAAATGTGTCTACCATCTAATAAATTATGATCAAAATATTCATTTCTTATTTGTATTTCTCCTTTAACTCCTTAACATTTGTAATTCTCATAAAGTCTTTTGAAATTTATGACTTTAGAAGTGAATACACACACACACACATGGAGAGAGAGAGGGAGAGAAACACCGTCATTAAATGCGGCTTTTAAAATTGGTGTGACCAGGGCAGTCAATTATAAGGCAGGATGACTCAGCAAGCCAGGCAAGGTCGAAATGACTTTATCTTGAAATTATGGTTGTTGTTGTTTTAATAAGTTATATATAAATTGGGGGACAATAAAATAAATCTATCCATTGAGATATTAAAAACCATATTATTGCTATATATTATGAAAATACAATTATTTTTGGGAGTCGAAAAATGTATTTTGTTTTTGTCCAATTTAGGATTATACTTTATACAGAAATATTGGCAATTTTTAATTTATTATAACGATTAATTACTTTTTTTAATGTGAATTAATTCACAATGCAAGTGTCACGGAATACAAAGTTTATATCTAAGTAGCCAAGTATGTTCCCACTAGTCAATAATATTTTTCCATCCTGTCTTTAGGAAGATTTTTAAAACATCTAAAATATAGTATTTATCCTAAATAATAAAGTTTATAGCTAATTCACTGTTGGCTTGTGCTTGCTTGATTGTACTGGTGAGGTGACTGCATTCTAGGAGTGATATATGATAGCCTTATTGGATATTTAACAAAGTTTACTGATGTTCAGTTTGTTCAAACTTTGGATTACTTTTATCGTTGTATTTATAACGAACCCATCCCTATAAAACGTAAAGCATGCCAGATATTAACACTAGAACAACCGTGTATTCACTTTTGATATTACTTTACTTGTTAATTTATGCAGCTGGGTTCTTGATATTTCTTAGATTTTTTGTAACTATGAAGATCCATGTTCATAGATCACTTTATTCATTATTTTTTTAGCAACTGTGTCCAATAATTAAATGGCCGGTGATATCAATTTTTGACACACAATACATCCCGTCTGCATCCTGCCGACACTCTCCAAGATACTAGAAACCGTCGTAAAGACCGACTTCGAGATCCATCTGGCCAAGACGGAGGCTCTTCCGAACACCCAGTTCGGATTCAGGAGGGGCCGCTCGACCACAACTGCGTTGGCCACTGCCCATGCAAAGTGGTTGAAAGCCGAGCAGAGAGGAAGGTTGTAGGGTCCTCGGCTTTGACCTCTCTGCTGCTTTCGACACAGTTGACCAGCTACAGTTGTTGCCGAAGCTGAAGAAGCTTGGGATCGAGGGCATGCAACTGGAGTGGTTCAAGTCATACCTCTCTGGCGGATCACAGCGTGTGGTGTGGAATGGCGCCGAGTCCGACTTCCTGAACGTTAAGTATGGTGTGAGGCAAGGTTCCATCCTAGGTCCGATCCTCTACCTTGTCCTGGTTGCGGACGTCACCTCCTGCGTTGGCATTGGAGACGAGGAAAATAGCAGTTACGCGGACGATTTCTTCCTATGGGCTGTCGGTGATTCCCTTGAGGAAGTTGGGCTCTTGTTAGAGACGAAGGCGGATGCCTTCTCTAAATATGCAGGGGGAATGGTCTCGTCCTTAACGCCGCCAAGACCCAATTCATGATTGGGGGCAAAGCCAAGAAGAAAGACACTTCAGCCTTCACCATCAGGGTTGGGGGCGTCGAGTTGCACCCATCCGATGAGATTGAGTTCCTTGGGGTCAAGTTCGACTCAGACTTCACCACCGCACCCCACAATGCCTACGTGGTAAAGGCAGCAAAACAACGGGCAGCACTCATCTCAAGGTTGGCCGTTCATATTCCGAGAGGAAAATACCTTCGGCAACTGGCCAGGGGGCTTATGGTTGGTAAGCTCTCGTATGCAGCCGCGGTCGTGACGACACCTAGGTTTGATAAGAATAAGGAGCCGGATGCCGCACACAGGGCCGTCCAGGTCGCCATCAATGACGTGGCAAGGAGCATCGCCGGTTGCAGGAGACGGGACCACATTCGGATCGAGGATCTCCTTAGATTGCAAAAATTCCCTCCCTCAACGAGATAACCGTCATGGCTGTGGCAGTAGAGACCTGGAAGTGCTTCCACTCCAACGATGGGGGATGTGGTGCCAGAAACCCCATTGGCGATCTCGTCTTCCCAACCCCAAAGAGACCGACGAGGTCTACGACTTCGGTGGCGTGTCCATTAAGGGGCGGCACAGACACATTTGCGTCCCACGCAGTGTCTGTGTGGAACAATTTTGAGTCCCTGAGGTCGGCCAGGACACTAGCTGCGGCAAGGGACGTAGCCAGGACCATTGGCCGCAGTACCCCAATTTAGGGGGATTTATTTATTTATTTTAGTATTTTTAATTTTATACGTGTTTTTAATGTTTATATATATGTGTATGTGTTTATACACAGGAATGATTTGTTTTTTATATTTTTTTTTATATTTTATATTATTATAGCTAAAACGGACCAGCAAATAGCTGATTATTTAAATCAAATAAAGGATTACACACACTAGCCATGAGGCAAATCAAAATATCAAATAAAAATAATCAACAAAAAAGTTGAAACAAGTCTGTGTACTATAAGTACTATTCATTTATAGATAATAGTTTTATCAGTCATCTTTTTAATACATGGTAGTTATTCTAGTGTGAAGATTTTCAAAATTACTTTAAAATACTTCTGAGCCTATATTTCCATTGTGTCCTAGTATTTCTTGAGCTTAAAGAAGAATGCAATTAAACTAAAATAAATGCGAAAAAGGTAGTGCATATAAGAATCATCACCAAACTTGGACCTACCAGACATAACTGTCTATTAGGTATAAAGCCATAGATATATTATTCCGATAAATCATAGAGATATAAAAGCATATTCCCTCCATTATCAGAGAAACATCGTTCAGCTGTATTCTGGACACAATGACGTATTTCATTTACTCCAAAAGCAGAGAAAAATTGTCAGCTTTGTATTCGGACACAATGACGCATTTCCTGATGAATCCAATAAGCTCTCTATGTCTGTTATCTCTATGAGATAATATGTAAAATTGTCAGCTGTCCAGAAAATACCAAAAAAACTTCACCAATAAATTATACTGCAATTTAACACAGAAACAATAAATCACACAACCTTTACCATATTATTTTTTATTGATTAGTTTCTTATGGTTCAACATGGACAATCTGATCGATTATCAAAATCTTACAAGGTTATGAATGAGCCCTTCATGTTTTCATATCGCGATGTCACGACACTCATTACTGTTATTGGTTGAAGTGAATATCACTGGGCTTAGGTGAGTCCTTTTACATGTCTACTGTCAAACATGCATGATAATGAAAGAACGACGCTCAAAATTAATTATCTTCTCCTCCCCCTGTTTTTCATGTTGACTGAATACTTTCATATGCATTCAGACTCTTGAATGTACGGTATGATACCCCCCCCCTCTTTCTGAACTATGATTCGTTAATAAATATGTGGGAGTGGATCCCTATGCTCCTTAGTTACAAAATCATTTAATTCACTTGGCCCATTAAATAAATCATTTCATTTAGTTCCTTAATTTTCATATATATTTATATTTTTCCTTTCTTTTTTTCGCTTTTTTTCTAATAAATCCTTTTTTAAGAGTACTCGCATAATATGTTTATAAAGAGTGAAAAAACTAAATGATCAAGGAGCACGAAAAAATGTTCGATAGACTAATTTTAATGCTATAAATGCTTATGTATATCCTGTCGGATGTAATTCGATCGA
>CP045890.1:28509797-28541056 GCA_013387185.1 Caligus rogercresseyi
AGGATCGAATCATTATCACTATGTAACAAAATTAAGGTCTTTGTTTGCCCCTAGGGCTGAAATTTTCTAAATTGAGTCCCATTTTTTACGTAATTCCAAAAATGCCACTAAGTAAAGAAAATATCAATTTAGTAGGACAAACACACGACGTAACAAAATTAAGGCTTTTGTTGCTTCGTCCTACTAAATTGATCTTTGCTTTACTTTCAGTCCAGATATCGTGAAAGATAAAAACTGTTCTGAAAGGTATGGACATATACCAAAAATATATTCCTAATGGATTATAGTCAATAGACGCGAAAACAAAAAAAATATAGCCGCTTGGAATAGAACACTAAAATATGGTCAACTTTTTGAAATATAAAGCCGATTATTTCGAGTTGTACGAAAGATATATAAATTATAAAAACTGATTTGAAATGCAGAGCTATAGTAGTAAAACAAATACTACGACCTTTGGTGTTATTCTTACTTTGCACAGAAGATAACTGGGCCTGAACCATAGAAATGATGAATCCGATTTTCCAAAAAAAGGCCATAAATTCCAAACCTTTTTTCAGACGATATTTTGAGTGGCATTTTTTAGAATCTACGTAAAAAATGAGACTCAATTTAGAGATTTTAGCCCAGGGTGCAAATCCTGTTACATAGTGTATGGATGTCATTAGCATTAGATTAATATCAATATTCTTAGAGTGTTTTAAATGTCTTATTTGATTATACACTATTAATTATTATATACTTTTTAAATCGTTCATTCAACATTTTACCAAAATAATATAAATAGAAATAATTTGTTTTTTTCCCTATGTGTACTTATTGTTCAAGTGCTCATTTCATTGTTAATTTCCCCTACATGATATGTTTACACATATAAATATTGGTATCTACGCCAACCACGAATAAAAAAAAAGATATTAACCTCCTCGTTTTTTGTTGAAAATTATTGTTAAGCCCTAGAGGTCTTAATTGAAATTAATTTAACCATTCACTGTGGATAGCCAAACAATTTGTCAATTGTGGTTCATTTTGAAGGACAAATAAAATCGACTTCGCGCCTGGTGTCCCTTAACCATTCATGGCTTGGCAAGAAGATATATGAATGTACACGTATTTACATATGTATATGGGTATATGACCGAATAAGTACTTATTTAAATATTTGGTATGTCAGCCATATTTTTTCTAAAACTATCAAGAGTCTAATAAACAATTAAGTACACTGTGTAACAGGATTTGGCCCCTAGGATGAAATTTTCTAAATTGAGTCCCATTTTTTACGTAGATTCCAAAAATGCCACTCAAAATATCGTTCGAAAAAAGGTTTGGACTTTATGGCCTTTTTTGAAAATCTGGATTTTCATCATTTCTAATGGTTCAAGCACTTATCTTTGTGGAAAGTAAGATAACCACAAATGTCAAAGTCTTTATTTTTCTACTATTCTGTGCATTTCAATCCATTTTTATATTTAATATTCTTTCGTACTATTCGAAAAAATCGGCTTTATATTTCAAAAGTTGATCATTGTTTAGTGTTCTATTTATTCGCTATATTTTTTTTGTTTTTCGAGTCTATTGACTATAATAATATGTAATATATTTTTGGTATATGTCAATGCATTTCAGAACGTTTTTATAATTTCGATATCTGGCATGTAAGTAATAAAAGATCAATTTAGTAGGACGAAGTATTGATCATATTAAGTATTACTATTGTGATTATTGAGGTTGCAATAATTTTAAAAATTAATTTTAATTTTTTAAAGTAAAATATTTTTTTTCAAAACTCAGTTAGCTTATTTAAAGTTTGTATTAATAAATATTAAATTAAAAAGGACACTTTTATTAAGTATAATTTTCACTTCCTCAATGCCCGATCACGTAAAAAATATAAATATATATTAACATTTAGTTACATGGATGTAAGGCCAATAAGAAGATAGTATAGGTATTTTAGAGGATGAATTTCGTATATCTGAACCGGTGTTCAATACTCCACAGCCACAGGGGAATCGATACTTTATTGCATAGTTTTTTTAAGTTGGTCCTCTCATTTTCTATCAAAACTGTGTGATAAGTTTATGTTATAGTGAGTTTTGTTAGAACTATAATTCGTCTAAGTAAAGTAGCGCATGCACAACATAAAACTCTTCCCTTTTTCCCAAAGAAATTGGCCAAAATTTAGTTTCTGTTTTAGGTCCGTAAGGGGCGCTTTGATGCTAGAGCTCCTTGTAAATTATAACAAAGTCCTTTTATTATTTTATATTTGGAGACGTAGTGATTTGATATATTTCAAATCATCAAACTTAATCCCTTTAAACCAGTTTTAATAGGATTGTGACGTAATTTCATGGACTAGCGATATCTAACGTTAAAGAAAATAACCAAATTTTGGCCCATTTATTTTTGTTTTACTTTTTCCTTGCATGCGCTACTTTACTTAAACGCTTTAAGAACTATGAGTGAAGTGATGTTCAATTTAATATAATTTCTTTGTTTTTCAAATATTCTTGCTCCTTCATGTTATAGGGAAATGTTCGGGCATCATATCTATATAATGATGAATGAGGGAAGGACTACAAGACTACAAGGGGGGGGGGGGGTGTAGATAAACAGATGATTTCTCACGTCACCCTCCTTATTGAGTGAGGGGTTGACAAGGATTATACTAATAATTTATGAGCGGGGTCCCGCCACCCAGAGAGAGGAAAAAAAAGAGGAGTTGAGGGTAGAAGAAGAACCTTCTTCTTCTTCCTTAATGAGCCAACAGCGTTTGACAAAGGAATGTCCCTCAGAGGTTTCCCCAACGTCTTGTTTCTTTAATATATTTTTTTCGTCAAGAAAGAACTTTGTCTTTCCTCCCTAGTAATAATAATAATAAATGATCATTTATCAAGGAAACGAAGTTGTCAAGCCGGATTAATAGTGCCCTGTATATCAGAAGAAAAAGACGTGCCGAGGATTTTTTTTATAGACCCCATGATTAACGCACCATGACCATATTAAAATTAGATAAATGTGCATCCAAGTTGAATAATTTGGTTTAATAACATGATTTAGTTAGCGTGATGTGTGAAGTATGGACAGAGTGTATATATATATATATCAGACTTGTTAATTGTCGTTCATTTGTTATCGTTCTTCGAACGACGAACAACAAATCTTTTGACTAACAACGAACGACAACAAAAAAACTCTATCTGGTGCCAAAAAAAAATAAAGATTTTTCTTTGTCCTGGGAAATAATTCTTGCTAAAAAAATCAGAATGACGAACTGCAATCGAACGATGAACGACGAACGATTCAATTTAAAACGAACGATAACTTTTGGTGAAAGACAAACTACAATATTTCGCGAATATCAACAAGTCTGATATATATTTAGGTATATATATAATAAATATATATATATATATATATATATCCGGCGTTTTTCTTCTCTCAACCTTAATACACATATAATCGTTAATTTATTTTATATATATATATATATCAAATACAAAATAAGTTATTTCTGAAATCATTTTATGGGGATATAGTAAGAAAAATAGAATATATTCATGAATAGTAAAACACCACCTATCTTATTATTATGTTTGCCGTATCAAGGAGTCTATTGTCTACTGTAACAAACGATTTTTGATAACGTAAGTTGGTAAGGTTCGCTTGCCGGTGTGACGTCTTTAAAAATCGCGGGCAAGCGAGTAGTCAGTTCTTATATTTTTGATTTTCAATAGATCTTGATTTATAAGACATCATAATGTTTTATTTCCTTTTTCTCTTTTCCATCTTTTAGAGTCTCTTAATGAGACTCCATTCATGACTTGACATATTTTGCTCCTTCCACACTTCCACTCAGGTCATTATTATTTATTAATAATAATACTCTTACTCCTTGCCCTTCACAAAGGGAGTCAATGACACAGACGGCGGCGACACCACAGACGTCTTTTTTTTTCTTGTCGACATATCCTTCTGCGAGAATGGGGAGTAGTCATCTCTGATTTATGGTTCCGGAGTTAAAGGAGGGGTAAAGGAAACACACTCACACAAAAGAAGAATGGGAGGAATGGCCTTTGTCCATTGACAGATAAAGTCTCCATTAGTGCTCTTCTTACACTGAACCATTAAGAGTATCTAAATACTTTTCTCTGTATTTGTATTATAAGCGATGTTGGTGGGGAAAAACGGCAAAGGAAAATGTAACTAAAGGAAAAGTGACATAGAAAAAACATGGCGGAAGAAGAATTGGAGAAGGAAATGAAAAATGGCGAAGAAAAAAAGGATATAAATAGCAAAAATGGCGAATGGTTGAATTACTGAGGGGAAAATCACAAATGCAATGTAAAAATGGCAAAATTATAAAATAGGAAAAATGGCAAAGTGATAAGTGAAAAATGTAGAGAAAAAAGTGACGTAGAAAAAAATGGCGGAAGAAGAATTGGATCAGGAAAATAAGGCAAATGAAAAATGGCGAAGAAACTAATCAGATTGCGTCTGGCTGAAACCTCTTCCTCCCAACTGCGGAAAATTTGTTTGAAGCCTACAATGGAACCTTTCATTAATTATTTAAGAAGACGTTCTATAAATATTCCAGTGGCTAAAGCTATAGGTGTTATAAAAAGTGATATGCTGTCGTCATCAGAAAAGTGATTAAAATACCGTGTTTTCTCTGGTACACTCGAAGTGCGAGACAAATTTTTACGCAAGATCATAGTAAATGTTCTTTTTGCCGTGCGGAGAGTGAGTCCAGTGACCACTTTTTATATGACTGCACATATCTTGGTCCTTTATATAAATCCGTTTCCGATCTTTTAATCGACATTTAAGTTTGTATCAACCTAAGAGAAGTGACTTTAAAGCTTTTTATGTTGGACTCGATGAACTTTTATAAATTCTATAATTACAAAAACACAGCATGTATTATATGCAAGGAGAAGTGCATCATGCACCGATATTTCGGGGATTTATGAATGGTTAAACTCCACATTAAAGTTTTAAAGGATACATGTCGTAAGAAATGATGTTTTTACCCAAATGTTCTTTCAAGTTTTTTAAATATGTCTATTGTTTGTTGTTTGGTTGAAATATAAAATTATGCCTGTTGGCCAAGAAAAAAAAATGGTGAAGAAAAAAAGGAAATAATGGCAAAAAATGGCGATTGGATTAATGGCAGAGGGGAAAAAATCACAAATGCAAATGCAAAATGGGCAAAAAAGAAAATATAATATAGGAAAAAACGGCAAAATGAAAAAAATGACACATATAAAAGCACATTTGAAAAATGATATAGGACAAAATAACATTGGAAGAAATGTTATACGAAAAAGACATTGAAAAAATCATGTAGGAAAAAGTGGCAAATAAATTAATGACAAAGGAAAAAAATGTCAGAGTGGGTAAATGATGAAGGCAAATAACAGTAAATAAAAAAGTGACGTAGAAAAATTGTTCGAAAATGAGAAGCAAAATAATGAAGCACGACTTGACGCCAAAGCGGTTATGGTCATTTTAGAAAATGGGCTAAAAATGTCGTTACTTTGAGCCCGCCTAGAATCAAAGGCTGGATCTCAATGCGTAGCACTCTATGTTTTTATCATAAGCATGCAATGAAACACGAAAAAAATACTTAAAAGGAAGGCATTCAACATAAAATATGAATACCTGTAGGTTTTTATTTAATCACATATACTTTATATCTTTGAAGATCTTATGTATTTTATATGTGAGTCTCAACTGATCAAGTTAAAATAATAAATACTTTTAGTAAAGTATCCTTACATTGTCAACAAGAAAATATTATATTCTATAATGCATATTTATATAGTTTTTACTATCCATTATCATCGATTTTATATATAATTATATATATGTATATTTTCTGAGCTGTGAATAATAATACATAATGTTATATAGTTTTTGCACATACTATAAGTTTATATCAACAAATTACTCAGCGTTTAACTTTTTTTGGCATCCCAAAAAAAATGTATTCAGGAAACGACCAGGACACTTTTTTCCGCCGGAGTCGGGATTTAATATATTTGTCATTCAAAAAGTGACGACATTTTGTTTAGAAAATAATTTTTCTATTACTATTTAAAATCAAAAATTATTTTTTAAAGAAAGTGATGACGTTTTTTTAGAAAATAATTTTATACATATAAAAAAATTCTAAAAAAAATGTCGTCACTTTCAGAAGGACGAACGAACAAAAAAAGTACCCGGTCGTTTCCTGCAAGTAATTAACACAGAGAAATACGAAAAAGCCATTTTACAAATGTACTACTTTACTCATCCCTTTTGCCTGTATGGGTACTATTACCTTTCATTAATTACATTTACACTATAATATTGATAGTCCCTATCAATTAGATAGTCGTATGTGATACAGGGCGAGCATTTAAGATCTAAGGTATTTTGAACCTCTAGGAAATATTAAAGTAATACAAAATATTTTGGCTTAATGCTTCTTGACAAAAACAATTATAAGTTACGCTAATTTTTGATTCAGTATTTCATTCATAGAATGCCAAGACTGTAGAGCAGAGTTCAATTTTGAATAAAAACTGATACTATTACTTCAAATGTTACTCTTTTTATCATCTCCTGAGCGTTAACATAAACATATTATTTCGTTCGACAATTAGTTATTTCTAATTTATCCTACACCAACACTATAAGGGGTATAATCTTCAGGTATAGCAAATTTTATTGTTACTTGGCTCGGGTGACAAATTTCATTGATCAATAAATATATCATGGGGAACTGAGTCTTGAATTGTATATTGACTTTTTAAGTAAAAAAAATTAACAATATATATATATATATATATATATATATAAAGTGATCACACTGTATAATGAAATCATTTGATTAATACAATTATTATACCTTGTTCTTATATCTAAACATTCGAAATATAAATATACGTAGTATCCTTACACAACTTTATCGACCTCACGTCGCTAACTAAAGAGGTATAAAGAATACAAGAGGGAAAAAAATCATCGTCGCGAAAAAAAATGGCAGGCAAAGGTGCTGAAAGTGTTGTAATCACACTATTCAGGCAGTTTATTTAATAAATAAAAGTAGAGCTTGGGGCGACCTTCAGCGAGCTCTCCTTTTGTGAGGCGTAGTAAGTAGGAGAAAAAGAGTGCGTTTACCGGCCGGGGACGCTGTTCTCGTCCGTGCTTCGCCGCACTGTCTTAAACTTTTTTTCCTCATTCACAGAATCCCGTCACTCGTACACTCAGTTATCATTGTGACACTTCTTTGATTAGACGTGAAAGTCTATATAAAACTCTTCCTTGTGTCTATTGTGACTTCTTCAATGTTATCCTTAACATAATAATCCATACACCGTAAATAATATTCTAAGTATCTCCAAAGATTTAATTTGTTGTGTGAATTTTTGCGAATCCTATTTTGTGTTTGTGTGTGTGCATAAATGACGATATCGGAAAGTGGACTTGGCAACTCTTCAACATCATCCCATTCACCACCATCAACCTCGGCGAGCATGCTATCCGCCATGAGTGACCGATACATCACACCAGAATATCTCGCTCCTCTTCCTTCATCGGTAAGGAATACGAATAATATCTTCTTTTTTGGGCTGAATGTCTAATCATTGTCATTTTTTTATATTTCAGGAGAAAACAGGAAAGTCTCCTCTTCAGCTCCTTGCACAGACTTGTTCACAGATCGGTGCAGATCCCGTTGGCAATAAACTTCTCAATGAGAAGAATAACAATTCCAAAGATCACAGCAGCCTTGCTTATTCCCATCACCCGTCTCTTGGGCATTATGAGCACCCTGACCTCCTTAAAAAGAGCTCCTCCAATCGCAGCCCCGTTTTAGTGGTCTCAGACCCTCCAAAGCCAGTGTCCTTTAAGCCCTACGAGAGTTCTTCCTCCTCCTCCTCCTCCAAGGCCCCATCACCCAAAGTCGTCAGTCTCAGTCCCGAGGCCCGCTCACCCCCAAAGAACAAATCCACTCGATCCAGTCCGGCCTCGAACCCCTCCTCAGCAGCCTCTAAAGTCAGTCCAATCCCCTCTTCAGCCTTACCCATGATACGCTCCGGAATGGAAATCCTCTCTGGGGCCAAGGACTACGCCAATCCAGCGTTCCGACCGTCCTTTGGAGTGTGTCGTGATCCCTACTGCCGTGACCCTACTTGCCCCACAGCCATCTATAACGCACAGCTGGCCTCTGCACTCGCAGGACTCCCTCTGGGATACGCTGAGCTCCTTCAGGCCCATCAAAAGTTCTCCATGATCCCTGGTTTCCCCTCACCCCCTGGAAGCTCCCTGGGGGGGTCCAACACCACCTCATCTCCCCCCGCACTTCTGCCGCAGTTAGCTCGCCTTACGTCTGCAACTGGATGAACGGCCGGGATGGGTACTGCGGAAAGAGACATTCCTCTGCGGAAGAGCTTCTACATCATCTCAAGACGCATACAAGTCTATCCAGCAGCAGCATTAACAACAACAATTCATCATCATCTGCCTCCACGTCTTCGGGAGGAGAGTCCAGCAGCAGCAGCTTATATCCGAGCTTACTCAATCCTTTACAAACACACCACCCAGGACGGAACTCTTCCTCTTCATCCAACTCCTCTTCAAATTCATCCTCTGCATCATCTACGTCATCAAGGTACATGCCCTACACCAAGCCTGGGAGTAGCTCTGCCCTCTTGCGCCGCCAGCCAGTGGAATCCCACAACTTTTTGGCGGGATCCCACCAGGACTCGCGGGCTTTCCGCCCTCACTTCTCTCCGGAGCCTACTCCCCTTCCTCACTCTACGCCCTCTATGGATCTCGCCTCGCTGGCTCTCTGCCCTGAGAAGGAAGAAGAAACACTTACAACAACATCATAGGACACCAATAATAATTTAAAAAAAGATATCCCAAAGGATCAGCTTATTTACTAGGGGAAAGTGGAACCTCTGTGCAACAGGAGATGGTCGTGTCTCTCTCTCTCTCTACTGTGTGTATTTGAGTGATAATTGCTTTGCCTAAAGATACATCTATGATTGCTGGATCCTTTTTAGAGAACGATGGATAAAACTACCGCGTTTTTATGATGAAGGACCAATCAAATGTTGAGGGAATTCCTTTTTTTCTACCTTCTCAATCAATTTTTTTGTTCGCTCATTTTTTCGTTTTTTCTGAATGATGAATGAAGGGAAAAAATAGAGGCTGAAAAAGAATTCAAATCAATCATCCCCCCCCCCCCCCACACTTATAAATTGATTGTTTTTTTCTATTATTATTATTATATTTATACATCACCACTACCATCAAATACGCATCTGAGGCAACCAACCAAATCACGTCAACACTATTTGATACACCGTGGCTGACAACGGGTTCCCTCAATACACCTCTCCTTGTTTATTTTGAATTATTTAGTTATGTTATTGAATCATTATTAAAATTATTATTACTATTACTATCATTATAATACGTCTACCAAAACGAATAAATATACAGTCAGGATCAGTTATAATGAAGTCACGAAACCTTTCATTTATTTTTTACTTGCTTGTACATTTTGACAAACAATATTTGCTATTATTTAACACGATAAAAAGCAATATGAGAAAAACATATGTTAGCTTGAGTTATAATAGTGAACCTATCGAAGTATCTTCCGTTAAAGTAGCTTCCGTTAACGTTGTTGAATGTATGCTATCTGTATGGAATAGCTAAATTATATATATCAAGGTTAAGTACGAAGAAGTGTTTTCATATTTTGGCGAATAGCCTTTTTACTTATTTTATAGAGTAAATATTAACCTTTAGTGTTCTCTTAAGTTTTTGGTTATTCTTACTTTTGTCTTGGCAAAAATTGAGATTATAAGGAAAACTATTTTATTTTGGTCAATAAGGTAAATAAGTATGGAAAACGTCTTTGAGTGTGTAGAATCGACTTTATTTGCTATTTCATATCTAGATTATATTTTTAAATTATGACACCTAAAACGTTGCCCCATATGACAAATAATGTATTAATCACGGGAAAATAGGTTCGAGAGAAAAATAACACACGTCTTCACGATTTTTAACGTCAGTGGAAATCCGTGGTTTATTCATTAATATTGTAAAGCTATTTAATGTAGCAATATATATTAATGTACAATAATCAAAGATATATATTACAAAACATATCATGAAATGTAGCAAACATTGCTCGATCAATATTTATGAAATACTAACTTGAGTAAATTTTCATTTGACAAATTATACACATTATTATTGGTTAGATTTATAATTTAAATGACTTTTGTATTTAAATAAAATATGATTACATACACAAAATAAGTTTTTTCTTCCTCATGTTCGTTTATTTTGTAAATGAAATTAAATAAATATATATGAAACCCAAAGCAAATGCGTAATCAATACATAATTCAACATTGTAGTTTATATTTTTGCTCTGGGGAAGAATGCATACTATAAAATAACACACAATAACACAGGTAAGAGCTATCAATTCAACAATATATTTATGATAAAAACAACCTTTAAGAATATTGAAAGCAAAACATAATTTTATTAACTAAAAACAAAATAGAATAATACAAGTTTTTGAAATATATTTTAAAAGTGTTTGGTATTGGATGTAGAGGCTTGGATCATATTGATGATCCTTTTGGCGGACGTCCACGTTCTTTCTTGGTCTGGCGAGGAAATTTTCAATGGCGCATATCTTTCCACAGGAAATGCAAGTAGATAGATTTTTCTAAGCCTTGAGAACTTGACAAGAAATGTTGTGTGAATTTAAATCTTTTTGGGTTTACTGTTCAGTTGAATGCATTTTTTTTACTTTGATGTCAGAGATAGAGATGGGAATTACTCTGGTTACGTCATTCAGCAGTTGATCAGCGAGTATTTTAGTTTAATCTGCCCTTTATAAAAAGAAGATTTAACCTTGGATAAGTTATTCATTACGCCTCTCATCTCAAAGTAAATAAAAGCAAAGTTTAACAGTTTTTTATTACAAACAATCACTCTAGAAATATGCCATCATATTATAAAATATATTTATACAAAAAATGAATGTACTTTAGGGGTTTTTATAGTTACAAACTACTAACAAAACTTAGTTAGGTTCGATAGACAAATTTTAATGCTATAATGCTTATTTATATCCTGTCGGATGCAATTCTATCGAACCATATAGGTCAAAAAATTAGTAACTGTCTTAAGATTGCGTTTTTTTATCTCCTACTTTCTAGTGTATTCTTATTTTTTTAACCAACCAAAAAAGCGTTTTAAAGTTGTATAAAAGTGGCGGGTGATTTTCTTTTAGATGACCCCCTTTTTAAAATACTAATATGATATAATAAGAAACTATTTATTGAAGGAAAAATAAACCCTTCTATTAACTCCCATAAATCTTTCGACAATAATGTATTGCATGAATTTATGCATGCATTAATATTTTTTAAATAAATAAAATGTGCGAAAAATAAGTATACAAAAACACAGCTGACTGAGTAGTAGTAGTATCCTGCGTCCTGATCACCCTTCTTCTTGCCATATGCGAAGAACATAAACAGAATGGCTGTCTTATGAATTTGATGGATGGAGTTCGCTGTATTTCTTTTCTTTCTCTCTCTCCTTTTTTTGCGAGAGATTGATGGCTTCAAAACTTTTAGACTCATCATTCAACAAACGTCAACGCTGCGTGGGAAGTCTTCAGGAATAAATCTGTCTTTTTTGTAATGTACAATCATGTGAGATAATTAGAGGGAGAGAGAGACCACAGGTGCCTATTATAATTGAAGGCGATGCATTGTAATTAATCAGAATGATGCATCGAGGGATGCAGATAGTTGAACATTATTATCGGTTATGACACTAATATGGCAAATTAATGGTGGTCTTGAGATTCACAAAATGAAACAAAAAATAGTCATACCTGAATTATGATACAACAGCCCTTGGCTCAGTAATAACATAAAAATATATATTTAGTATACAAAAACAATAACCTGTGTTACCGTCACTGTTTGTGTCGTGTCTTTTGTGCAGGTTTAACTGTATTTTTTAAAACTTATATATGCATTTGGGAATGTTATAGTAGAAATGAGACAATTTACGTACTTGAGGTGGACATAAAAGGGCTTATTCATTTATTACTTTGATCAAATAAGGGCAATTAGTTTAAATTAGTTTTTACAGTTCCGTTTGTGAAGCGCATGCAGTTGTATACACATTATTATAGGTTATGCCATTAATAATGCAAATTTGTTGCCAAGGGATAAAAAAATGAAAAGAGGATCCGTCATACATATATATATATATATATATATATATAGGAAACGACCGGGTACCCGGCCCGGGTCCCGGCTGGTTTTTTCAGTGTCTCGGCCATGCCCGGTGTCTAAAAAATGTGTCCCGGTCGTTTCCTGATATATATATATATATATATATATATATATATAGAGAGAGAGAGAGAGAGAGATATTTATATATAGTTATTATAAAAATACGACAGTTGATATTCTTGCTATTATCAAAAAATGATTATTCATATAATTCAGTTCAGATAAAGACCTGTTATTTGAATTAGGGCTTCCATTGCATAATTAATTAGAGATGTAGAATGGAGATATATGACTACGATTATCGGTTTGATTACTAATGAACATATTTATTGACCTTGACATATATAAAATACGAACCACTGAATATTTAAATGTACGCGTGAGTGCCAGTAGATCGACAAATAAGATTGTCTTTTCTTCCGATCAAATGTAGAAAAGTTCCTTTTTAACATATAATTTATTTTACAAAAGAACTGACATATGTTTCCAGTGAAATAAGGATAAATCTTTTATTGACAAGAATTATTTAAAAATCAATTTTAAATAGAATACTGTTGGATTAATTACATATATACCGCGATAAATTTACGACATCGATTAAATAAATAATTTACGACATCGATTCTCAGGTTACTAGTTTTCCATGAATTCATGAAAGTATTGTTTTCCATTCTATTAAAACAATAACTGTTTTATATATTTTTCATTAAAAAATATTTATTTATAGGCAAAATGACAACAATGCAACCTCACAAAATACCGACAGGATCCACAGTATTATCTAAGTCACTATTTAAAGTATATTTTATTGAAGAGGATGTATAGCGGTTTGTTAAGGTATTAATAAATACTATACTATATCAATCATTTATAAGATGATATTTCATTTTTGACCCAGTGTTGGTTGCGATTCGAAGTGACCTCAGTCAAAATATTCCATTTGGTGCGCTAGGTCTTGGTCCACTCTAACAACAACTGTCTGATATAGAACGTATAAGAATAAAACCATAGATCTTTTCACACTCTTCTCATCTCCCTAAAGCTCCTTGGCAACAGTCCTGATGGATCTGCCAGGCATTTCCTTGTATGCATCGGGCACTCTTCTGATGAATTTAGGGACTTGAAGAATACGGACAATGTCGAGTGTGCTCTAGGGTCTGTTGGAACTTAAGTTTAAGATATGAAGCGTGTAGGACCAGCCAAGACTGTGTCTTGAGGAAGGAAAATATCTTAGATAAGTTAATTTTTTGGTAAATAATTATAAGTGAATATAAATCCAAAGTCGAATAGTGATTGTACATTTTTTATTTATTTGTCCATTCTAAACAGTAAATAGATAAAATTTATTAAATAGCCGAGAATAAGTTAATGTTTGTTTCATAGTTGGAGGTATTACTTTATATATAGTTGAAAGCTTATGCTCATTTGCTATCAGAAACAGCAGAATGGTTTTATATAACATCCAAAGTCATTTATTTTGAATTAACTTACTTTATTCCTTCCATTACTTTCAAGCAAGTTACCAAAAAGTAATACTTTATAAGGAAACCTTGGGTAGCAACAGTTGGGGGAACTCGATCTTACACGCTTGATTTCTTAAACTTTGTTGATGAGCAATTCTCCATGACCATCTTAGGATACTTAATTTCCTTCAGTGAATTTCTTAGCCCAGCCTCTCTCCTGCCTTCAAACAATTCACTTAAACTATTGTTTAATGAACGAGACATTTTGAATGAAGGGGCTTGATCATTTTTTTTAAAATATGGTAAGTCCTTTATAACTTCTTTAGATACTTTCCATGCTTACAAAAATTATAATTGCTAGAGCTTTCAAAAACAACCATCCATCTAAAATATATATATATATATATATATATATTTCTTAGTGCATCATAATTCAAATAAAACTTCATCAGGCAAACGAGGAAGGGTGAATCCTAGAGTGATATATGTATATATATTAGTGGGTATTGTTGGAGCCTAAGTTTAAGATATCGAACATGTAAGCCCGGCAAAAGTTGCGTCTATGGTGAGAAATCATTTAAAATAATAGATATACCCCCCCCTTGCCCCCTAAAAAAGCGATCAAAAGCTTTGTAATCAAGTAAAACTTTGCCTGCATGAATTATTTTGAAAAAAATTCGGATAGAGAAACGTGAATCGGGTTTTATTCTTTCCTTGGAGTCACAGTAATTATAGAAGGCGATGTTGCTTTAAAATGGTTGAACTTTGTGTTTAAATTTCGTTAAATCAAGTCATAGGACGATGTTTTTTTCATTAAATAAAAAGTTATGCCTTTTAAACTATTGTAAAAACGACCTGCTTTTTAAATAATTGACAAAAAAAAAGTTTGCTTAATAACGATAAAAGGGAGACCGGTAGCCGTGTGCGGCGTTAAGGCGTGTTCAACTCTCAATGTTGGGGGCGCAGGTTCGAATCCCGAGAGAGGATGGTCATTTTTGGTCTACCTCATTTATAAGAGTATCTTAGGTTCGAGGGTCTAATTTTAATGCTATAATGCTTATTTATATCCTGTCGGATGCTATTCTATCGAAACATATAGGCAAAAAAATATATATTTAAAGTGAGTTGGTTCCCAAGACACAAATGTCGTCGAGCTTACACGTTTCTTATCTTAAACCTTGCCTCCGACAATACTCACTAAAGTACATATATTATTGTAAGTATGAATTTCTAAGGTCCTGCCTTCTTCTCCTCTTCGCCATAAATTACAATGAGTAAATATCTCTCTCTCTCTGATAATTAAGATTTATCGACGCTCACATGTTTGCCTTATGCTCACTTTATGCTAATGCATGCCCAAGCCGCAGTCAACCAATAAATATTAGGGGCTCCCATAAAATCCATATCACAATGCTTTTTATGAGCCCCCTTTCCCCTCTTTATATTACTAAGGAAAAACATTATTTTTATTACCATTTTTTATTTCATATTTATTCCATAAATATATATGCTATTCATGAATAATTAAAATGTTGGTCTAAGCCAATAGAGGTAAACAAACTATGCAATTTTTGCCCAATTAGATGGAATTGTATTATTACAGTGTACATATTATAACGAACGTTATTGCACATACTAAATGTAATCTGTCAAATCAATGATCGCTCGTTCCACTTTTATTATATATATATATATATATATATATATATATATATATATATATATATATATATATATATATATATATATATCCTGTTTAGTTACAATACATCACCACCCTTGGTTGATACATGCTTCACCTATGACTATGGAGCAATTATTTAACCACAACATATATGATAAAGTGACTGGCCATTATTTCATTAAAGTTAATTTTATTGATTTATCCGTGTGTTTATGAACAATCGTTATAGCATTTAAATATAAGTTCATGGATCCATGAGTCTTTTCACTCTCTCTCTCTCTTTATATTATATATATATATATATATATATAGAGAGAGAGAGAGAGAGAGAGAGAGAGTAAAAGACTCATGGATCGATGAACTTGTATTTAAATGCTATAACGCTTGTATATATATATATATATATATATATATATATGGCAAGCCCCTATCGGGGATTCATCTTGATAGCTCAACAGTTAAAATGGAATACGCTATATTCCTTGGTTGTCTTTATTTGTTCTTCTTTAGCCTATTTGCTTGGATATAATTACATCCAAATGGATATAAAGAATCATTGTAGCATGTAAATTAGTGTTTCGAATCTTATCAATGATGTTGACCACAAGGGACCTTTCCCTATCGGAGTCAAACCTCAATATTGAGAGTTGAACAAGCCTTAACTAATTGAGCTATCCTGCTCCTTTTTTTTTTGCCTATGTGGTGCGATAGAATTGCATCCGAATGGATATAAATGAGCATGCTAGCGTGTAAATTAGTCTATCAAACCTTGGATCTCATAATTGAGGTTGACCAAAATTTACTTTTCCCTCTTGGGAGTATTCAAACCGTCGCCTTTAACATTGAGGGTTGAACACGCTTTAACACACTGAGCTATCGAGCTTCCTTATATGTATCTATCAGCATTTTCAAATCAGTGGGACTTACAGCTAAAAATATAATGATGGGCAAAATTATATAAGCATTTAAACTTAAAAAAGGATATGTTAATCATTTTTATGAACTATTAATAAATATAAAATATATTTAACAAATGTATTAATAAAAAACTGGCCCAAACTTTGATTAGATCCCAATTTTGGTTCGATTGATATGGAATTTTGTTCATATATACTTTATTAAATGTTTAACATCTTAAGAAAATCAGGGAACAATATTTATTGATCTTTTTATTATTTCTACCACATGTGTTCAATGTGACCCTTTAACATTGATAAAGATAAACACTATCAAAGGATCTTAAACACTTAGTACAATCTCTCACATTATACTAATTATAAAATGATTTCCATATTTGATTTTTCGAGTTATTTTTCATGTTTTCATCCATTTTGGTTCGAAAGATTTGCATTTTTGCAGATATAAATAAACATTATAGCATTAAAATTAGTCACTCAAACCTAGGATCTTATCAATGAAGTTGACCAAAATTGACTTTCTTTTTTTGGGATTCGAACATGCGCCCCACACATTGATAGTATACGCGCCTTTACGCACTGATCTACTGAACTCTCTTAACAAAATTTCATAGTATTTTATTTGTTATATATATATATATATTTATATTTATATATACCATCAAAAAAGTATTTTTCAATTTTTTTAATTTAATTCCTATTTGTTTTTATTGAATTTGGATTGTAACATTAAAGTATAATATTTAATTTGGTTTCTTTATATACCTAAGTTCCTAATAGTTAATGTCTGTAAAGATGATATGACGCCATAAGTCCGAATGGAGTTTCATAAATGTTTTTTTAGAGATATCTCACCACGCTAAATAGTAGCGTTATCAAAGAGATTGATTGGTCCAGCTCACGCTAGTTCCAAGTCGATCGCAACAGAGTTTATTATGAGTGTCACTGATTTCATCCATACTTAGTTCCCGCACTTTAAAAAAATACTACTAGGTAGATTTCTAAGAGATGTGGCATATCCTGGGGAGAATGCTAGTTGTAAAAGTATGTCTCAATTCCAAAAAGGTTGTCCCCTCCGTTATATACAGTTAAAATAATGATTTTGACTTTATGCATTTTAAGCAGATTCATATACAAATTTAAATAAATTAACATTTTAGATTATAATTCATACTTAATACATTATTCTTAACACAATACCATTCAATTTATCCATATTAATGAATTATATAAATGCATATGAAAATTAGGACACAAACCAAAATATTTCAAAAATACATCTTAAAGTGTGAAAGAATAGTTGTACCATGAATACAATCTTATAAAATGAAAATAAGCTTTTTTTCACGTATAATACTTTTTTCAGATATAAAAATGTATTCGTGAAAGCTAAGGTTGAAAAATATTGTAGTACTTTGAAGATAAATAATTGAATAAACATACTTCATATTTCAACAATGAGTACTCCACGTTCGGAGTTTTGATGCTTTAATTTAAAATATGGGTCGATTAAATAAGACTAAGACGTTTATAATAGATATATTAAATAATTGTATGCCAGTTTTACAATGATTTGCTTCAGGGAGTCTTATAATAATTATTTTTTTACTTTGTATGATATATATAATGTAATGAAATCTCTTATATTATGTTTATGTGATATAATTTATGAGGTAAAAAAATCTATACTTCATCTCTAATGGGTTCATGTGCACGAATGGAGGCTCATAATAAATTAATCGCATAAATCTAAATTAATTGAAATGAAGTCGACGTTTTCCTATATATGCAAAGAATATACATCACTCCTAATGACTTTTTTTAAATAATTACTTTTTTAAATGCACATTTTACATAATTCAAAAAAAATAATTGTGACAGGTTTCTGAATCATTAAAAATTGTGTTTTTATTTATTTAATATATTTATGTAAATTTCTCTTAAAAAGATAATGAAAGAAGATTTTAATATTTTTTCAGAAGCTATAAAATAAATTAGTAATTTAGAAGGTTGATTAAAACATAATTACAATATCAATTGTACTTTATACCAAATTTTATTTTTGACCTAAAAAATCAATTGAAGTGATATTAATATTTTTTTAATATATATTAAAAATATATATATAAACTTTTACCGTTTTGAACCAAAGTTTGAATGGTTGTGAGGTTCCATTCATTCAAATTTATAATATTTTTAGGGAATTGCCTTGCTGTATTAAGCAGTTAAAGTCCTGTGGTATTTCCTGAAATCCCATGGTTTTCTTTATTTTAAGGTCATATCTAAATTTAGCATACTTACTTTTATTTATAAAAGTCAATACACAAAGATTATCTTGTCTTTCAGTATTGTGGACCCTTTGAAATCACTTAAGCAGAAAAGCTTTTGGTTTTACGCATGAAAAGTATGTGATTCATTTGTAATTTAGTAATATAAATAGTTAGCCAAAAATATCTTCTTTTATATAAATTCCTTTGAAATATTGCAAAATATTATTTTTTAGAAACTTAAATACATTTAAAAGCTTCAAATGAGATTATTAGTATGATTTTATGATTGATTAAAATATTGGAAGTTGATATTTTTATGGAGATTGTCAGTAAAATTGCACGAACAAAAAAAACCTGTTAATCAAAGTATTTTGCAAGAACCTATTTATCAAGACTGTCTATTAAAATAACACTCATATTTGTTTAAAGATGGATTTATACTAAAAGATCAAAAAATATTTTAATTTAGTGTCAAAATACTAAGAAAAAAGTGACAAAGTCTTAACTTAACAGTGGTCAATTGGAATCAAATTAATTTCTGGGCTATCTTTGGAAGCCTGGCAAAAATCCCAGAAGGGTTACTCAAACTTTTATTCCGTTTACAAAAGTTGGTGATTATACCAATTTAGGTGCTTTATCCCAGAACAGCAAACTCCTCTGAATCACGTCCTAATTTTATAATCGCATTAAGAAGTAGTCATAAGAATAACGCTACATTATTTCTCAATGACTAAATAATACACGCATGGCTAACTCGGATTTAAAGATTTGCACTGGGGAAGAAGTTAATACCACTGTATGTGCTAAATACCTATCTATCAAAGGGTTCCTTGCACATTGACTTGACTGATGATTGAGTGGCTCTAATTGGAGCAAGATAATTAAGGATACATATATATATAAACAGTGTGTTCCATCAAAAATGTAATTTTTAAATTGCAAATTAGAAGTATTTAAAAGTATTAAAATCGTATTAATGATACGCCATTTTGTTCATAAAGAGGGGATTTTTATCAATATATACAAATCTGCATTGATTGTCAACCTGAAAAATGTTTTTGAACTTGAGAAGAAATGGATTATCCTGCAGTTTGGCACCTTCTCCTTCCACAGTACGCTGATAATTTATACTTCACTTCAAGATCAGTGGGAGGGTGGCGAAATCTTACCAGCTGATCCAGTTCAAAAGAGTTCTTGATCATTTCAATAAGACTGGTTCTATCCACAAGAAAAAACAAATGAAAACAAAATCAAAAAGAACAGAAGCAGTGGTTCAGGAGGTAAAGAGTTTCTTTGAAGAAAACCCCAGTTGCTCACTCAGAAAAGCTTTTCAGCAAATTCCATTCACCAAAACAACTTTTTGGAGGATCGTAGGACATGATTCTCGATTTTGTTTTTATCATTACACTTCAGTTCAACCATTCACTGATAACCACAAAGCACAGAGAAGGCAGTTTTGTCTGTGGATTCTGCAGCAACCATCCAACATTGTCGACAGAATCATTTGGACTGACGAGAAGTTCTTTTGCCTCCATCAAAAACCACATCAAGTGGTGTGTGGACAAATGAAAATCCTCGAAATATCTGCGAAACAAATTATAGGAATAATGTCAAGGTATCATCTTCGTTACCATTATTAATGGAATGGTTCCAATCGTTCATGCATTCCTTGAAGATGATGACCATTTTTCGTCGGTTAATGGTGTTTCATATCTCAGATTGTTCCAGGACATAACTTGGCCCAGGTTGCGCCATTCTGCAACTCGTTCTTCACTTTGGTGGATGCAATACGGCGCTCCATCACATTGCACAAATGCAGCTTTAGAATTTCTAAATGAAAAGCTTCGAGGCCGAGTCATCAGCAGAAGGACGGAAAATCCCTGGCCAGCTCACAGCCCAGATCTCAACCCTTTGGACTTTCACTTCTGGGCTGCAGCACAAACTCGAGTTTATAAGGAAAACCAGATTTCATTGAGTCTTTCAGACAATGAAGGATAAAGCCAGGAGACGATCAAAAACGTTTGCAAGAATGTCCTGAAGCGTGCGTCGTTCTGTCTTCATGCTGGAGGGGTCATTTCCAGCAATTTTTGCAAGGCTTCAGATGTGCCTCTTATGAAATAGGACAATAAATTGTTAATAATCATAAAAATCCATTCTTTTCCTTTAAAATGATGTATCTATGAGAGAATTTGACGAATTGTAAGTACTTCTAATTCAGAATTAAAAAATTACATATCTGATAGAACACACTGCATATATATATATTTGTATATGTATGTATATATATATGCCTATATATATACATATATTTATATATGTATAACCATCGACTGTAACTCTATAGGGTTCAGTTTAAATGGACACCAACATGTCTACATGTGAAAGGCATTGGTAAAAATAGTTTTAGGTTCTCTCCTTGGGATTTATTTTGTCATAAATCTACAGCTGTGTCCTCAATGCCTCGCTTCATTGCTGCTGATAAAGATCAAATCAAAATAAATATATTAAATGTCATCTCCGCCTTCAAATAGAATTGTGTTGAGTACCTGGAAAAAAAATCCATCTTTCAAATTTCAAAAGGTTTTTTTTTCTTTTCATTCTCTTATATCTCTATAATGCATAAAAATGCTGATGTAATTTTGATCTGATAATTATAATAATTGATTAATCAATGAAGGGGATATCAATACTTTATCATAGTTTCTATTGATGGGAATTGAAATCTATACTTATATAAATGTAAAAAGTCCAGACTTATGCCATATCAAGAAATGAAATATGGTATTAGTATGACTCAAAAACGCTTACAAAAATTTATAAGTGTCAAAAACTAAATTATCAATTTATTTTTAGCTGGTGCTGAAACCAAAACAATATTTTTGTAAAGTAATCAGTACATATTTTTTTATTACTTAATAATTGAAATATATTTAATAATTTTTTTCTAAATATATGTAATTACAAATATATCAGATACGAATTAAAAAGAAGCCAATGATAGTGGGTAACCAAAATATAGAAACTCTTAAGACTGTAATCAGTACTTAAGTCTGCAACAGAACGGCCTCAGTCATAGAGGCTGCGGCTGTGTACTACTAAAAGCATTTTGACCGGCTTGTGTAAACGCCACCGACTTATGAGATATATCTAGGGTGCCTCAATAACGTTCAAAGGTGAACTATCTATGTCTATTCAAGATGACGTTCGAAGACGGCTGGATATATATATATATAATATTTTATTCAATTTTTTGTAAATAATTTATAAGAAAATATCGAACCAAATGGGCAAAAAGTGTTCAACTCTCAATGTTTGGGGCGCAGGTTCGAATTCCGAGAGGAATGGTCATTTTTTATCTACCTTATTGATAAGATTTAGGTTTGATAGATTAATTATTCTCTATAACGCTTGTTTATATCCAGTCTGGCAAAAAGAAATGAAACACAAATAAAACTAGAGGCATGTATACACTCAGAGAGTGCAAACCTCCGCCGATCCCCACCAAATGAATCACTTGGTCTTTTTGTCATTTCCAACCCTGTACGCACTGTCCTTTTAATTCTACATACTGCTCCTTTAACTCTACACACTTGAATTATAGGGGGCGTTCCAGTTCATCAAAGAGGAGAGCGCAGCACAGCGACATCTATTAGCAGAGTAAGCTAACTTGAAATATTTATTAGTATTTAGCTCATTTTGCATCTTAAAGAAGCACTCAGAGATGCCAAAATTTAATCACTTGTTCCTTTTGGCATTTCCAACAACTCCACAAAGTTTCATCCGAATCCGTTCCGCACTTTTTGAGTTATCCTGCTGACAAACAAACCCACCAACACAACCAACGCCAGTGAAAAAAACAATACCTCCTTCGGCGGAGGTAAATATTGAATAAAATAGAAGCATACAAAGCATCCCAGATGAAAACGCGGTTAGGTATTGTTGTTCTCTTCATATAATTATGCTATTTATTGTGATATTATGGTATGTGTATCTATCATTATCAGCAATCAAATGTAAGACCAAATCTATACCCACCTTACCGTTGTAGGACCAGAATCAATTACGCAACTCCCTTTAGATCAAGGATCATTAGTACACTCCAGGATGATTCACTTTTGTCAAGCCCTAACTGCCTCGTTTCAAGCTTCATAAATAACATATTAAATACTCCAGCACGCGCATTGATTTATTCTATTTACTCACAATGCAATAATGATTTCTCTAAATGAAAAATGTATATCATAGTAATTGATGACTCTTGTTTGATTGTTTTCTTTGTGTGTGTGTATGTGCAATACAAACCATTATTTCTTTGAAAAATGATTTAATGCCCTATGTGTGTGTGGGGAAAATAATATATATTTCGAAAGTATATGTGAAATGAAGAATTGCAGTTGAATGATTTTCGAATTGTAAGAGGAAATGAATTGTTCTTTATGAAAAAATATTGCCAGAAAGATAACATATGGCAATTGAATGTTAATAGTACATGATGTCAATAAAAAATGTTAATAATGTCAATGTCAAGACACATAGGTATAGGATGACTTTTTCAACTACTTGTCTAAGGTGAAGCAGCCAAGCTCAAGCTGAATATATACTTCAGCAGTTGAGCACAAAGAATGTCTTTAAGCTTTTCAAAGCATCCATTTTTTTAAATTGTCATGTTCGTTTATTATGTAAATAAAATTGATACACATAAAAACCAGAGCAAATGCGTAATAAAAAATAATTAAACATTTTAGTTTATTTTTTTGCTCTGGGATAGAACGCAAACAATAAAATAGCACAAGTTATCAGGTAAAAGCTATCCAATTAGCACAATAATTTTTGCAAAGCAACTATTAAGAATTTTACAAACTAAAACATAACCAATGTAACTAAAAACATAGTAAACTAGAGGACTCAGAGAGTGCAAACCTCCGCAGATCCCCACCAAATGAATCACTTGGTCTTTTTGCCATTTGCCAATAGATGTCGCTGTGCTGTGCACTCAAAGAGGAGAGCACAGCACAGCGACATCTATTGGCAGAGTAGGCTAACTTGAAATATTTATTAGTATTTAGCTCATTTTGCATCTTAAAGAAGTACTCAGAGATGCCAAAATTTAATCACTTGTTCCTTTTGGCATTTCCAACAACCCCACAAAGTTTCATCCGAATCCGTTCTGCACTTTTTGAGTTATCCTGCTGACAAACAAACCAACCTACCAACAAACCAACGCCAGTGAAAAAATACCTCCTTCGGCGGAGTTAATTATGTTAAATGCTAAAAAATACAAAATCTTTTTGAAATTATTTTTAAAAGTCTTTGGTGTTGGATGGAGAGGCTTGGATAATACCTAATTATCCTTCTGGCGGACGTCCATGTTCCTCCTTCGTCTGGCGAGAGGATTTTGAACAATAATGCTGCATATCTTGCCGCAGCAGATAAAAATATGCTTCTTAGCTCGTGAGGATGGAGGGGTTTGTAGGAAATCTGCTTATGACAAATCAGTGCCTTAGAGTTCATAATACTGAAGGCCTGACCGCCTTAGTTTCCGGAGACTTATTGTTTTTGCCAAGGCCTTTCCAAGCATATCCATTTAAAGAACTCAGCAGTTGGGCTGTCTACTTTTATTTTTGATTTACTACGGCCATTTTAGAATTGATATACAAAAAGAGCTGACTTATGGAAGCGGGCTAAATTAGAGTGTAAGTTTGTTCAACTCTCAATGTTGAGCGAATCAATATTGATAAACTGCACTTAAAAAATCCTATAAGCAATATAGAGCTTAATTAAGTTTGATCTCAACGAAGTTAGTCAAGGAAACAGCATTATCACAGACTGCTTAAATTCTTAAACTTAGCAGCCTTATAGTCGTTTTTTTCCTTTTGTAGGCGATAACCCAAGAACCCTTTTTCCTGATTTTAATCCAACCAAAGCTCTCTTTTGATCGACTGTTCAATCTAAATCATTGCAAATACATAAACAGCTGTATAGAGTGCCACATCTCCTAAATCAATGAAAAGACTATCTCATCACCCTTAGCATGATATTTACACTGAATCGCTTTATAGCTCTTGACATTTAGTTGTTGTTTTTAGCTACAAGGACACCTTTGGTGATAGGAAGGCCCAGCTTCCCCACATCATAAATCAAAGGCAAATATCATCATAGCAAACGAAAATAATAAAAATAAATGAAGCAACTGCATTGAGGTTTTTAAATGTAATGAATTTCAAGTAAGTAAGGTTCACATGAATGATAATAATGCCAAGTGCAGCAACGGTATTTTGCTCTCAGGAAGTGATTGTAATATAATGAATGTTTAATAAATATTTGTTCACACAACTATGTCTAGAGAGTTGAAATATATTTATGGACTGTTTAAATTCCGGGCCGGGACTTAATATATATTTTCGTTCCTTCTACATTCTGAAGTGACGACGTTTTTTTTTAGAAAAGAATTTCCAAAAAAGTAACTACGTTTTTTTCTATTTTTATAAAAGAATTTCCCAAAAAGTGAGGACGTATATTTTTTAGAAAGAGATTTTCGAAATATTATTTTCTAAAAAAAACGTCATCACTTTTTTGTGTGATGTGTGTTTTTGTTAGAAATTATTTTCTAAAAAAAGCGTCGTCACTTTTTATAAAAAAATTCTAAATGACAAACAAAGAAAATATTGAAGTCCCGACCCGGTGTGTAATAAAACGGGACACCGGGCCGGGTACCCGGTCGTTTTCTGATATATATATATATATATATATATATCCTATTTAACTCTCGATATGCCATGAAACAATTATCTAAGACGATTTTAAGAAGAAATGGCCGACTTAGATACGGCCTTTGAAGAAATGACCCAAGAGAGAAGCGGAAATTGATGAGGCATGGAAAAAATGGCACAAATAAATAATTGCCCCGTTTAATAAGAGTAAGTAAATCTGTAAATGAAAAAATACAATTTAGTTTGGCCAGTATTTATTCTATTGGTTTGAGAAATAGGGCTCCTATGAAACTTAGTTATATTCCACTTAAATTCTGCCCTACCCATGAATTTGGGTTATTTTTCCATAAGACATCATTTTTCTTTTCTATCTTGGGTCATTTCTTCCTGGTCCGCTTTTTATTGGAACAATACTTCTAGGGCCTATTTCTTTTGGACATCATCTAACGCATTTGATTATTCTCCCACAAAATTAGTATTTTTAGTATCAGTTTATTTTAATACTACGACTTAGTCTGAATATCCCAATGAGAAAACTCTCGAAGGTCGAATCAATTAATAAAAAAATTTGACATTCAAAATATCCGTCAATAATCATTTTATTTTTTAATGAAAAGAGAGAGAGATGGACTTAAATACATTGATCAACTTCATAGCTTCAATTGATGTATTTATGAGTCATTAGAGGATAAAAGTAACGCCGTCAAACTAAATTAGGATAGCAAATGTTTCAAAGTGAGGCATGGCAGAAATCAAAATATTAAATAATTGTTCTTAATGGATCATTTATCCGAAAACAATTTGATACAATCCCAATAATATTTTCGTTCGTCATAAATTATATAGCAGCATTTCATTGTTGGAAATATATAAAAATATGACAGCTTGATATACTGTTTCATCAAAGTTATTAGAATATCAAGGTCAAGTTCAATATTTTTGATTGAATGAAAAGCGTCAATTTTAAAAGTCATGTTCAACACACATTTGAGGTTTGAATTATAATATCATCAGCAGTAATGTCATGCCTGACTGTCAACGGGCTTTATGAAAGTTCCTCCGCAAAAAAAGTTGACTGGTTGCTTGGGATGAATACCTAAATGGCATTAGTAATAGTCCTCAAGCCTAACTGCTGACATTTGGTATTAGGAAGGTCCATCTCGAAAAAGAGTTTACTCCCGGCCTTGCAGATTGAGATGCCCACCTTGATTGTAAAACCGTCTATAGTGACTACAATTGTAAATCTTTACAATATATATTTGATTACTAAATGCAAATATTTAGATAATAAGACTTTTTTGAGGTCTTTATTTCAATTGTAACTAGGGATACAAAGTTATAAAGGCGGTAGAATTGTGTAAAAATAATACATAAATAAATATTATAAATAATGTTGACAAGTTATAAAACAAAATATAACACAAAAGATAACAGTAAAAAATAATAAATAAAACTTTTGATTGTAGAAGCAAAAATATTGTTTCCCAATTTTCTTTAGATGGCTGAAATATCTGTAGGAATTCATCTAAACAAAATTCACCCAATCGAAAGCGTAGTTCCATGAAGCCCCCCTTTGATCGGGGATTTTGAAGTCAAAAATGGCGCATCTCGCCGAAGCCGAGATTAGAATGCCCCTCAAATCTTCTCGAAGTAGAAATCTCCCAGACGTCATCCTAGAACTAATCAGTGCTTTGACACTTAATATAGCAAAATAAAGGCTTTTAAACGATTAATAAATTGTCTTTTTATATCGATATTTTATATATAATTATCTATTTTTATTTTTATCAGCCTTTAAAAGATTTATTTTATATATGTTTTTATTTTTTTTAATTGTATGCATATTTTAATGTTTTAGGAGCAATGAACAAAATAGCTCGTTTATAAAATTAAAAAACCAAAATAAGCAACACCAAGAATCCACATTTATACAAACACATACATTTTTAGAAGTACATCCTTTCCATTTAATTTTTTCTAATCATGGAATCTGAGTTATCTCAGTCAAAAGTCATTACGGATTTAATCAAGCGTCATGGCCTTGAGTAGGAGGAGGGCCTTTGCCAAGCATCCCTTACCCTTTTCAAAGCCTACTTAAAGTACTACTCCCTCTTTTTGTTCTTGATTTATTTGCCATTGCCCTCTTAATGCATTTATGCTATCAAAATGCAAGTGATGGATTATGACAAGGGCCCACTGACATTTCCAAAGCAACTTTGCAGCATTGATTCATAATACCTACCTTGCTCATACATAGAAACAGTCCTTCCCCCACAAAACATTGTTGTAGGAAATACACACACACATTACTCCCATGGATGCCTTTGTTCTAATCGTTATAATAATAATAATAATACAACGTAAGTGATCCATAAGAGTGTCAATAAAAAGTTATAAGCATAATAAAGTGGTATAAAATGTTGTTAAATCATATAAATGTTTTTTAGGCTGTCCTATATATCAACCTGTCAGCGCTTGTGAATCAAGTTGCGTGCGGTGAGTACTCCTATGACGCATGAAACAACAAAATTCAAAATTATTTAATATATTTGGGGCTTAATGTCATAGAGGAACGGATTGAGTTTGGGTGATGTGAGGGTTGTAAGGACAATATTGAATTAAAGCGGATTGAAAGACATACGAGTCTTAGAACAAAATAACCTGTCTTCTTATTTTTTTCGAATAAATACTTTATTATTAGTTTAGGACAAGATTTTTGCAAAACTTTTAAAGTACTCCATCAAACTAAGATTATGTAAAATGAAAACTTAGTGATGTTGTTCAATATAAATGTAGTTTTATGATGTTTAGTAGATATATTTTGATGGCGTTTGATACGTTTGTCTCTAACTTATATCACATTACCTATTATTGAGTTTTACTTTAGAGTAAAATTAAACACGACCAGTTAATTTGGAATACATAAATGCGGTTAAGACTTTACTAAATCCTCAGTAACTAATTAATTAATAGGGTGTGGATGTCCCTACACATGGACATAAAGGATATAATATAATATATATATATATATATATATATATATATATATAGATATATATATATATAGGGTTTAGCGATAAATCCAGATCGGAAAAGTGAAATACTTTTTTAATATTTATTTTCCAGGCCTGTCTTGTGGGAAAACAGAGAGGCACTTTAAGACATCTTGTCTACTCAATATGGCCTCTATTAGTCTCAAAGACAGCCTCCAGACGACCTCTGAAGATCTTCACGGACCTGCTGACTTCCTCCTTGTCCAACTTGGCCATGACGGTGGTGGTGATGGCTGACCTCAGGGAGTCCAAGTTGGACTGTGGCTGTTTAGCAGCCTCCTCCTCTCTGTCCTCCCCCACAGGTAGTAGTCACAAGGGTTCAGGTCAGGGCTGTGGGGGAGCTACTCCTGGCTCTTCCATCAGAGGTGTGGCACAGTCCCCAACAGCCATGCCTGAACCCTCTATATAATGCAAGTTACAAAACTCTTGTTGTAAAAAGCCGGAACCAAAGACGGTGGATGCATCTCCTCTGTTTTAAGGTGTGCTTTGCATTCTGAATGCTTCCAAATGCAGATCTTTTTGAGACGACCTAACATACTCTTCAGCTGACGTATATATATGTATATAAAGGCTATGTGTGTGTTGTAAGTGTATATGGATGAAGTACTAAAAGGAAGAGGCATATAAAATGAGAGTCGTAGAGTAATTAATAAAGTTTTTATTGCGTTATAACTCTTTATGTTTCTAATGTTCCATAAAGTAATTAGTTGTTGTTGTCGTTTTTATTAGAAGAGTTGTATTAGAGCGATTATTATTGTTCTTCATGTATGAATACATTTTATATACGTACACACACTTTGAGTCTACTAAAGGCCATAAAGTATAGAGAGAGAGTGCAAGACAAAGAAGCCCTTTTTCCTTCTTCACAAAGCATAATTGCTCTTTAAATTAAAGTGTCTGAGTTCTCCTAAAAGCTTCTCAATGCTTTCTGAAAGGAGTTATGGAATCGTATGGATTTTTAAATATCATTTTTTGAACTGCCAAGAATTTGAACCCTTGAAAATCACATATATTGAAATCGCTCCAATATTTTTTGTCTATTTAGCTTGATATAATTGCATTGGATTGGATATATATATAAGCATACATGCATGATAATTATTCTTTTGAACATAGGAATCTCTTATCATTGAGGTTGACCAAAATTGACCTTCCTTTCTCGGGGGGCTCGGACCATCGCCCTCAACGTTGAAGACATTTTTTAACTATAAGTTTATTTATGTATTTTTTACGCAATTCTACTACTGCGCTGGTTCAGAGTTGCATCAAGATGCCGTTATTGATGCCAACGGTGATTATATCGAATGAGTGGCTACTCTATACCTACAATATGTTCCTCACAGTTTTGATTTTCAATAAAAAGTAAAAAATATATATTTTGTGGGGGTTTTTTTTTAGAAAAAAATTGTTTGACGACAATTTGATCCCCGCACTTTGGTAGTTAATGATTTAAAATACTGAAATATCACTTTCGAACTATGTTGACTAAGTTACCTTTCATATATGTTTTAATTTATTTTATTTGTATTTTACTAATACATTCAGTGCAAATAACTTATCCAATCAATCTAAGTTCAATTTACATAGAATATTTTATATTAAAGAATTCTAGAGCGAATTTAGTTACAGAAACCACACTTTTCTACGTATATTAGGGTTGTTCTTATTTTTCAAATGTTTGAAATGTTAGCAACATTGTGGATTTTCTGTTTCTTGGTGATAAAGAAGACGACATACAAAGTTTGAACAAAATCGGTCAACATTACGAGGTCGCGCAACGAGGTCAAGTTTTAAAAATTTAGTAAAAATATAGTTTCCGCAAATTTCTTCAAAATGGTGGACGTTACAGACTTCAATAATAATTATTAATTTAAAGGAAATCTAATTTACTACCAGACGTATGTTTGATGTTTTTTAATAAAACAAAGTTTTTCAGTAAAAACAAAGCAAGAAATGGAGTGTGTATTGTTAGCTTATTTCATAGCTTTTTTTATCAATTAACTTCACTCGCCTGTAGAAGATGACTTGTTCGCTTCAGAGTAAAATAGTACTTTTAAGTTTAGTAAAACTTTAGATGATAAATCCAAAATGACCTTGGTTGCATTCTATCAATTCAGAATTCAGTACAATCTGAGTTTACATCATATGATTCAGAGCCTGTATTGACCTATAAGAAATCGATTATGAAAAAAAAAATCATAATGTTTTCTTAGATGTGCGTCAAGGTATCCTCTCAAAATTTTACTTTGTCTCTGACGCATTATAATCCATTATATGCGTCATTTTGTACGCGAGATAGGCTTTTTTAATGTACATATAACTCTCTACTTATTAAACTGACATGATTTAGTATACCAAAATATTAAAGCTGGTTAACCAAGCTTTCATTTGATATATTTTGTGTTCTAAAAATCGCTATACTTTAAGAGATATAAGCAAATACGTACTCTCCCCCAAAAATTGATCTTTTGATATGAGAATATACGATTAACCATTTGGTAACGGCAGTAGTGTAACCTGGATAGAAAAAAAAAGAAGGGAGAGAAGTGAGGCAAAATACTCCCTCCCTTCTCTTTCTCTTATCCGGTTAACACTAACAGAATTACCAGGGATGGTAATCGGAATTCTCATATTAAAGATCAATTTTGGGGAGATGTCGCGTATTTTTATACTCTTAAAGTATAGCGTTTTTTCAGAACCCAAACATAGCAAATGCAATCTTGGTTACCAGCTTTAATATTTTGGTATACTAAAATCATGTCATTTTAATAAGTAAGGTTATAATGTTATTACAAAAGCCTATCTCGCGTACAAAATGACC
>CP045890.1:28548561-28567213 GCA_013387185.1 Caligus rogercresseyi
TTTTTTTTGGCTCCTCAGTTGATTTGAAGAAAGCCTTCTTACTCTCGCATTTTGAGTATATAAATCGACCGTTAAGAGGAGTCACAAACCGGACCAAAATTCCAAATTAACTCACTTAACTAACACGCCCAACTAGGCGATATAAGTAAAGCCTAGGTCGTTTGAAAGATATTAACTCATCATAAGAAGAGTGTACAATGGAGAAATTGACACAACAACCTCCATTCGAGATCTGGTCTTTTAGTAAGTAAATTAAAACTTTTACGAACACTTTCGGTAATACTTTGGTGAGAAGAACTAGGCCACCACCTAGAAGTGTCCTTGGCCTTTTAAGTGCTTCAATATAAGTCTTGAGAAAAAGTGTTAATATCCAAATCTTCTCTCCTCTTTGATGACTTTTCAGCTAAAATAGGTAAAAGAGATCCTTGTATAAAATCGAAGGAACAATAAAATTATTATAATTATCGATTCTAGACCGAATATTCATTTTTTCCACGATAAAATTCTTTTAAAACACACGTCCTCATTGAGTTCCATTTTCAACTGACTCGGAATTTTTATCATAATCAACTCCAAGAATTTTAATCCTACCCTCCACTGGACAGTCGGCAACTCTAAAATCCTTTACTGGAGACCAGGAGCCAAGGGGTAAAATTTTGGTTTTGTTTCTGTTTAAAAGTAGACCTGAACTTTTACCAATTTAGTAAATATGCTAAAATGACTTCAATCCTATTTAAAAGTTGAGCCTCTGACTTGGCTTCTAAGTACAAAGTTCATCATCACGTATAAATCAATAATATGCAGTGTGTTTGCCGAATAAAACTCCAAAAAACCATATTTCCTTTTAATAGAGAGAGCCAAGTCTTCTATTGCCATTACAAAAAGAAGGGGAGCCGCGGGGCATCCTTGTCGGCAGCTCTTATCGAGTCGTATAAGAGAACTTTCTATACCGTAGTAGAAATGAGGAAGATCCATTGGCAAGGAGGGCCCTTATTGGATTGAAAATATGTTTTGAAAGATTTTCTTTGCCATTTTTAAAATATGGCGATGTGATACCGTGTCAAAGGCTTTTCGAAAGTCAATTGCTATAATGGCCCCAAACGATTGTCTGGAGGCAATACAGCCCATGGCACAACAAATGTTTCTAGCAATGTCACTAGCTTTTCTTCCCTTTAAGAATCCTTTTGATGGGGCCATTTTCTTATTCAGAACAGGTTCTAAATTCACTGCCACGACGCCAGCTAGAATGTAGTAAAACTCATTTAAAATAGTTATGGGACGCCAGTGGCTAATATCAGTGCCATTGCCTTTCTTTGGGATTAAAACAATATTTCCTTTAGTTATAAGACTTGGTAATACACCTTTCTCCTCCAGGATTTACCTATGTTTACTAAAAAGGGACAATTCCCTCATGAAAATGTTTGAACAATTTTCCACAAAACCATCAGGGCCATATGCTTTGTTGTTTTTAAATTTATCCTTTATATACTTAGTTAAAGACTCAATGGAAACAGGGAAGAAGAAGATTGTGGCGAAGTTTATGGTAAATTTTTCGAGAGTCTTTAACAGTGGCCTGAAAGTCCTCACGAAAACAAGATAAAATCTCATGGATATTAGTGATGCACCTACTTTATATAAAATTCTACTCAATTTGGCATTTGGTCCTTGTCGATTATTATTTGTACTTTTAAAGCGATGGAGCGGTAAATTTTCTACTGCTTTTTTTCTCTCAAATTCTTCCTCTATAATATCAGATAGCCGATACAAATTTACACTGTCTGCAATATATTCTTTCCAGAATAGAGACCATTTTTTAATATTTCAAATATATTCGTCTGAAATTCGCGAGCTCTCCTTTATGACGCCTAACGAACTTCTTTGTTGATTGACGTACACAAAATAAGAGGGCGAGAGCTGTCTTATTTGCACTAAAAGATTTATTATAAAAAGGACTAGATTATAATTCAACGAGCAAGAAAACTCAGGTTCATGTAAAATCCACTTAGTAAATAAAACTTATTTGGCGAGGAAGCATGATGAAATAAAAGCTCAATGATTCGGTGGTCCGAAGATGGTTCTTGGAAGATATTGAGCACTTTTTAACTTCGAGAATAGAAGAGGGGAGAGAAGAGCGTAGTCTATACGTGATGAACGATTCCCACTGCACCAAGAAATATTGTCCTCGTTATTCAAGACGTTCAGTGTGTCAACCAAGTTCAGACTGAGGATAAGATTATGAAGTATAGGACTATTTGCATATCTTTTTGGGAAATCTAGGTCGACATTTAGATCACCTAAAATCATATAGGGTAACTACGAGCTTTATTCTCATTTATTATAGATTGAAAAAACGGAAATGACTTTTGATTGGGCCCATAGGCGTTAATTAAAGAAAAATTAAAACCATCACAATTTATTAAAATTTGATGCCAATCACTGACACCAGAGTATTCTCTTGTGCAGGATGGAATATTAAATTTTTGGGAGATAAAAGTCAGTACACCTCTGGAATTTTCCGAACCAGTAAAAAAATTATAATAACTTTGTGGAAGACAAAAAGGACATGTATTTATACAAGAAGAAGATACTTTTGGATTTGACATCTTGCAAACATAATAAATCAGGCTTCATTAACAAAAGATGTTTCATCAACGCATGACGGGGGTGACGAGATCTGCCACCCCTTATATTTAATGAAATTATTTTATTTATGCACCACTGTCCTAGTATCAGTGTGATTTAAGGACTTGGATGGGAAACATGAGGTAATCTTCAACTGAGACTCACTGTCCCTAAAGGAAGTCACATTTTTTGAAGAGATCATGAGGGGAATATAAACACATATTTATACACAGCAGAAACGAAAATTACTCTCGACAATTGGCTCTTTTACCCGTGTTCTTTACTCTCTCAGGGGATAAAATAGAATCAGAGCGATTTCTTTTACCAGCCGACTGAGAACGAGTCCTTGAGGACAAGATCTGCTGGATTTCGTGGCGCTGTTTCAATGGTTTTTTGTCTTGTCAATTGGCTTTTCATTATGGAGAGAGGCATTCTCCTCAGCTAATGTAAGAGAAGGTGACGTTTCAGGTACAAGAGGGATAGACTTATTGTTGTCCATATCCGACACAGTAACACTCGGTGGGTTAAGACGAGAAGAATTTACATTTATAGTGGGGGACCTCTCAGAGGCAGCAATTGATGAAACGACCGTTGTTGAAGAAATCTCCTCATTCCGTTGGTTGAGGTCTGAGGATTTACAATTTCAATAGGTGACCCACTATAAACCCCCGCAAGAGTACATCAACCGCTATTGAAGAAACCTCCCTAGTGACCGGAGCCGAGTTGATGGTATCAAATGGAGTAGCCTCGTCACTAGAGGCATCCAAAATCTCTAAAGCTAAATCATTTCTAATATTTGTCACTTTGCTAGTAACTTCAGTGGTATTAGAATCACCTGTTACAAGAATTGTAGGATGTGAGGAGATCATACTACTACTACTCTTATCGGATTCCTTTGAATTCAAAACTATTTCCGCTGAGGGACAGTTTTGGATACTACTACATTATTAGACTCGCCAATCACATTGTTGGTACGATCTTCTAACGTTTTAATTAAAGTGTTCTCATAATCAAAGGTTCTAACTCTCTGTTCATTACAATAGTATTTTAGATGGCCAAAATTAAAACACCATTGACATTGGATTTTAGAACCAGAAAATTTTAGCCTTACAAGATTACCCTTGAAGGCTATAATCTACGGTAGCGTTGAGGGGTCAGTTATTATCTCAATAACATAATCACTATCTCGCCAATCTCTCTATAATTGCTGTATTTTTCTTCCGCTGTTTTATTCACTGGTTTTTTTTTTCGGGTAGTGATTTAACACTTCTCCCCATTTAACCATCCATTTCACCATAATCGCCTCATCAACTCTCTTAATAGTATTAATAAGAGTGACAGTTACCTTCTTTTTTCCATCAACAACAATCTTATCAATCCCCTTCAATTTGAATACGGCATCGACAAGCACTCCTTCATGGTTCAAAACTTTCATAGTAAATGATCTCTTGAGATCATTCAACCTCGTTCTAACATCGACTGGACATCTTGTATAGAAACAAGCTTGACCCAATCCAAACCTAGGGTTAGCACCCGCAATTTCCTCTTCCCTAAAGCCATACAGCACAGCTAAGTCATACACATTAATATGCTTCAAGTTATCAGTCTTGAAACACTCTCCATTAGAATTTTCGCACGTTAAACAATGACTCCCATTTAAAGGATCCATTCAAATTCATGCGTATTTCTTCATCATTGTATTTTTTAGTTTTGACTACATTGGCGTAATCTCTTCTCTTCAGATATGTCCTCCCTGAAATATTGTCAGGGGGATCACCCGGAGATAGATCAGACATATCAAAAGGAAAAGAAAATCAAATATAAAGATGTCAAAGAAAAGACAGAAGGAAAAGAAGAAAATAGACTTCTTAAGACGAAAGAGAGGAGAGAACTCTCTTAAAACAACCCGGGAGCCAAGAGATCCCGGCCTCCAGTCCACTCCCGAAGCTAGAAAGACGGCTCTTCGTAGCTGGCAGAAGTCCTGAGTCCGTTAGGGAGCAATAAATAACGAAATAAGATCACAGATGAGTCCAAAATCACTATAAAGTGCACAAACACGACGACTAAACGCACACAGCAAAGTCACACGTCCGCACGCTTTAAGATACATAAGAAGATTTGCCATTCATTTATAATCGTTCGTTGTTCACGAATGATGAACAACGAACAACATTTTTTTAAACCAACGACGACTAAAACTTCATTTCCTTTGTTGTTCGTTTTTGGCGCCAAAAGAAAGAAAAAGATTTCCTCTTTAATGGGAAAAAAATATTTATAAAAAAACGTTATCCCTTTTTTCCAAATGGCGAGAAAAAAGTTCCTTTCTAAAAAAGTTGTCAATTTATTCAGAATGACGAACAACAAACGATATATTTATATATAAATAATATATATATATATAATATAATATAACATTACTTATATTCTTATATAAACTATATGAAAAAAACAATAGTCAACGATCTAGGGTAATATACATGGAGAATAAATTACCTTTGAAATATATTACTACTTACTATGGCTTTATTTGATTTTATTCAAAGGATCATTTGCATGTATAATGTCAATATAAACATATCTATTAAGTACAAAGGAAGACATACAAATATTATAGATTTATTATTATTATTATTCGTGTGTTTATGTGACTTCAAAGTAATTAATTATGGAGTATCTATAAGTAGTGAATCAAAGACCACTCTCCTGTGAATGTTTAATAAAATATGCTGATATACAACATTAACCAACTTAGAAAGTTGTTACTATTACAGCACTTGAACCTTATAAGTCAAATAATTTTAATCTTTCATGCTTATAAGTATTTTAGGGTTTTTAAAGTATTTATATATTTTTTAAGGATTGAAACAATGTAAACTAAAAATCTTTCTGCTTTTGCATCAAAGTGTATTTTTTATGATCTGAATTAATTTGAAAACAATAATTTGGACTTTTTAAACTTTTTGTATCTGATTTAATGTTAATTTATAGGCTTAACTGTCCGGTGAGTTTTTACATATTTTTACATATTTTTGTATGGATTATTATTTTTTTTTTTTTGGGTTAAAATATATATTTATTATTCTAAAAAATATAGTGAAATACACAATAACATAGAAAACAAATATAAATATATAAATATAAAAATCTAAAGACAGTTACGTTAAAACAAAAACATAAATGAACATTGTAATTCAAAATTACTGTCTAAAGAAAAAAAAACCTAAATATATAATATGCACCTAAAAAACAAAACAAACTTAATCTCTATTCAATCTGTAACGGCGGTGTCTACGTATGGTAGATTTGATGATATTGAGGTATTGGAGGGAATTGGAGGGAATGAACCTTATTAGGTCACCAGCACATGTCCACGAAGATGCAGAGACGCTTGGAATTTTAATTGCCATAGCGCAATACCGAGCAGCTGTCCCAATCATTATAGCTCTGAGGTCTTCAATTTTTATATACGAATGATTTGTCAATTTCTTTGCTATTAAAGATTTTATGCTTAACAGCGAATATTCAATTGCCTTATGATGAGATGCCAGCTTCTGTTTTCGCCTGAAGGGTCCAAACAAGATCGATGCCTTAATGATATTGGAGTCGATATCTTCTTGCGGAAAGACATTTAATTGAATAAAATACCTCACAGTCCTTAAAAATGACAATCTACAAAAGCGTGTATTATATTATTGTATAGAATGCCACAATTATTGCAAGGATAAAAAAATTAATGAGCCGAGTCGAGATTTGAAATTGAGCTGTAAATTTGGACCCATCAGCAATACTCCAGGTCGAACACGAAATTCTTTTTTTCCATGAGGAAGGAAGACTAAAAATGCTTAAAAACTTACTTATTATTTCTTTTTCTTCATAAAACTTCTGCCTGTCAAGATTCAATTTAAAAACCACGGCATTGTAGGGCACATGGTTTTGACAGACCTCTGAAGAGGAAACCTAAATCTACCTTCCGCGAAAATGGAAGCTGCCCCCACGTCGTGGATTGTAATAATTCCATTCAAAAGAGCTGTTTTTTCTAAGGATGAGGGATCACCAAATCTATTAATAAAAGGTCGGACACCCCTGTTTTTGTGAATAATATCAATCGAAGAGTCTGATAAATATTCCGGGGTAGCATGCCATATAATTTTTTGCATCGACGCAAGAAATGGTGAAATTTTTTCCAAAACTTCATTAGTTAAGGGGGTACCTAAGTGTAGCCAAGAATAGTACTCTGAAGAAGTATATAAAAGTCGCCACTCTTTGTCAGGAAAAACTCCTAACTCCCCTACAATCTTTTTATAATATTTTGGAATTATAAATCCCAACTGGCACAATCCGCCGCCAATCCTGTCTTTTGGACGCTTCAGAGAAGGAATATAGCTTTTGTGGAAGAGGGAGTGAAGCCATGCATCTTCCTCAGCTATTGCAGACTCAGCTAAAGACGGCAAAGAGGTTGCTTTATATAAAACAAGAGGAATTATACGACAATTATATAGATCAATACGGGTTTGTAGAGCAAGATTTCTCCACTGACGTATCTGTTTATAAATAGTTATATTCAACTTTGTCCAATTATTTCGCGACGCACCTGTTCTTGTCCATTGTATCCCCAGAACATTAATAGCCTCTTCAACTTTACATCCATTAATTTCCATACACTTTTCGGGAAACCAGGATCCCAAAGGTAGTATGGTTGTTTTATTTTTGTTTATGGAAAGTCCTGATATGTTCGAGAATTTGTTGAAGAAGGACACAAGAACGTTTATACGAGCAATAAGTTGCCTTGCAGATGAAGCTTCAATAAACAAAGTAATGTCATCCGCATAGAGATCTATTAGATGCTTTTTTCCATTGAAGGAAACTCCAAACCCCCCATATTTCCTTTTTAGCGATCGTGTAAGTTCATCTATAGCACATATGAAGAGAAGTGGAGCCATAGGACAGCCTTGTCTGCAACTTTTTTAAATAAAATTGGCTCACTGTTTTTGCCATCTAAAGAAATGATAGAAGAGCCATTGTTTAATAAAGCTCTTATGGGATTAAAAAAATGTCTAGGTAGAAGTTTTTTTATCGAATTTAAAATATGGCCATGGTTGACGGAATCGAACGCTTTTCTAAAATCAATAGCAATCACTGCACCAAATTTTTGACTTCTGTTGAGGGATTCAGTAGCTGCAAGAATGTTTCGCGATATGTCAGTGATTTTTCTTTTCTTGAGGAATCCTTTTTGTTCCTCTGAAATTTTTCTGTTTAAAATAGGTTCTATTTGTTGAGCTAAAATTCCCGATAAAATTCTATAAGCATAGTTTAAAACAGTGATAGGCCTCCAATGATTAAAATCTGTCCCATCACCTTTTTTGGTATAAGTGCAATCCTACCTTTGCATAACGATCGCGGCATCCTACCCGATTTTTCCATTACCTCGCCAATAGCTAAAAGGTAAGGAGCAACTTCCTTAGGAGCAAGAGAGAAGATAGGCCCAGCTAAGCCATCCGGGCCTGACGATTTTGAATCTGTAAAATGTTTTTCTATAAAATTTTCTATTATTTGTATTGTAAAAACTTTAGTCTTTGATGATTTTTTCGGTTTTGGAAAATCTACTCGTTGACCACCTAAAATATCTGAGAAACGAAGATGGAAATAGTCTAAAATATCAGTTGATTTAGAAATAGTTATATTATTAACAACAATCTTCCGTATGATTGGAGCAGAACCAGTATTCGTTCTGGGCAAATACTTTATCCTCAGGCTATGATTTGATTCATATTCCTTTTTCTTTAGCATTTCTGACTCCACAATGTCAAAGATTCTATAGGAATTGAAAAGATCAGAAGAAAATTGTTTAATAAAAATAGAGGAGCTGTTCAGAAGACTCTCAATTTCACTCTGAAGTTTTGCAGATCTCTTCTTAAAAGATTTAATAAACCTTTTGACCGTTTTAGTAGCAATTTGAGCGAGAAGTGAGTATGCATTTTTTGGGTAATCATACCGTTATTTTTCGAGAAATTTTGTTTAAGATTATTTATAAAGTCATTATCACCAAATATCCATCTTGGAACATGTAATTGGTTTTTCCTTGGCACATAGCGCAACGTAATAGTAATCATTTTGTGGTCGGAAAATGGTTCAGCTCTATAGCAAGCGTCTTTAATATTTCTTACTAAGATGTTAGATATTAGTGCCAAATCTATTCTAGAAGATTTATTGCCACTACTCCATGAGATATTATCCTTCGGATTGAATTTTTGGTTAAGTCCACAAGCCGTAGTTTGTTTATTAGTTTCAAAAGAATCGCAGAATTGGATTTTTTTAAAGCTTTTATTGGTAAAATATTTAATAAAAAATAATTGATCAAAAAAGGTTGCAAAAGGGAATTTTTTATCGACACTATAAAAAAACATATTTAAATTTAGGATTAAAACGATACTAGAAACAAATAATTTAATTTTATATCTTACATTGAAAAGTCATCACATTATTTTGTTTCGGTTAAAGCGTTGTTGATATGTACTCACTTAGAATAAAATATATCTTTTTGTCGAGGATAGATTTTAATCGGTCCTATTTTATTATATGCATATATTATATATTATATATATATATATATATATTGCAGCAGAGATGGAGATCCTGTAGAATCGTTGACTCTCCTGGTAGAGATTACGATCCGTATCTCTTCTTGGAGAGATGGTAACTTAAATATGGAGACAATAGTTTACGATGTTTATCAAACTATTTATTTCATTTGCAATTTATATTGTATTTTTTTATGGAAATGATTTAACTTTTGTGTTCAAGGAAGCAAATGCGACGCAATGTTTTACTAACATTTATCTATATCACCAACCTATTTAATAATAATAATTTGATAGTCATTTGAGAAGGAATCGGACATAATTAAAATAGTTTGAATAACATTGTCATACCATCTCCATATTTAAGTCGTCATCTCTCCTATAAGAGATAACACTCATGATATATTTATGCAGAGTCATAAATTCTTCTGATATAGATCAGGATTGTAGTCACTCCTAGGAGAGGATATAATCGTTATCTCTACCAGGAGAGTCATCGATTCTACAGAATTTTCATTTCTACTGCAACATATATATATATATATATATATATATATTCCAATCCCATCCATCATCCACTCTAATAATAGTGCTTTGATTAATATTGATGTTCTTCCCAATTATATGATTCATGATTACGCCCTGAAAAAAGATAAGAAATCCTTCTTCGTCTCTGTATGCAACGGCAGTCTTTATTTAGCCCCCCTAAGGATCAGTGAGGATAACTCATTTAACTGTGCTTTTGATTGATAATGAAAACATATTTGATCGACAAGGCATTTGTTCGGCAGTGGATGATGTGATTGACATAAAGTAGTTATTTGGTAGGAATGAGAAGGGAATCAAATGCTATGTGCAAAACATCAAGGTATAAAGCTTGATCTCAGCAATAAAATTAGCAGGTGTATCACAGACTAATTTTGTTTAGTTGCAGTGATACATATTTTGCTCCTAGTTATGCATCTGTCGGGCATTTAAACATATCATTATATTTATGGCCAATTAATTATTTAAATGTTGTATATCCCGAATTCCATTCATTATTTATTTGCAGAGTCAAATAGTGATGTCATTATACTTTTTAGTCAATATCAATGACCCCATATAGTTACACTTGTATGGTCTCTCTTGACAGGGCATACACAACTTATTTATGAATATTGTTTAATTATATATATTGCTAATGGTGCTTTGGCTTAAGAAACTCTTTGGAATATCATGTCGGAGTTCTGACTGTTTTTTTTAGCAATATGTATGTATATACCATGAAATGTTATCATATATTTACAATAAAGATATTTATCTTTCTTATGTTTGTTCGGAACTTTAAGATCTTCACTAGATCAGTTTATGCTAGGCTATAATCCCATAGTGATATTTGTTAAGTTCAGTCTTTGGGTGTTTATTAAAAATATCAATCTTTTTCTGCGGCACTGTAACGTCATCCAATGCATTATCTTCCTGCCAAGCGGGTCCACACAACTTAAATTACATATATAATCAACCCGATTGTAAGATGTATTCTTCTTTAAAGACATCTGTTGCCTTTTGGTTTTTATAAATACATAAAGAATATCACTGGAATCTTGGACCTCTGCATTATTATTCTTTCGATTATTCAATATTGTTTTGTCTAAAACAATATTGAATACGATTAATTGTTTGTTAATATCAGTTCTCAATCTATGCATTTAACATGAAATAACTGAAAGCCTCTTTCCGTATCCTATCAAGCTTTTGAAAAAGGGTCCCAGATTGGGGGCTACAAAGGCTCTGTTAGATTGGTATTAGATGGTCATCAGGTCAGAAACTCACAGATTTCTGTGCCATTTACAGGACAGACACATCAGCTAACAATCCTTTAGGTGAATCCAGTGCTGATGGAGGAGGCCGTTAAAAAGTTTATTTGGTCTTCGTAAAGTTCTTGATCATAGTTATAGAGAAAAGAGAGCTTCATGAAAAATGTTTCGTACCTCGGACAATCAGGGATATAGAAACCAAGAATATATTCCCTGCTAATGGAATAAGCACCTTAGTGTTAGCAAGTTATATTTTTAATGCTTAAATGGGAATGGACATTATATTGTAATAGGCAAAGGCGCAGCCATTCTCTGACGCATCATAATAATATTAACCAATCAGAGTGTGAAGAGACGTTTGAATACCCTTCCTTTCTTGTGGCGGGAAAGGCAGCCGTTATGAAAGAATATGAATTAGGTATAGAAGCTACGGCTTGATAATATTAATGCTAAAACAAATTATATGAATCGTACTCCTATTTAAATGGATATATTTGCATATTCAAGGGTTCTCCAGATGGCTGTGGACCAGGGATATGAAGTTTAAAGGGGAATTCGCTTTATTTCGACGTTGAGTCCCACCAAGATCCTTTTTCTTCCTTATTCGCTTCAATCGTGTGGAATAGAGGTTCCGTCTAGGGTCCACACAGACCTGAAACTAAAATATATTTTTATCTCTCTTAAGTACTAAATACCTCTTGCATTCATTACCAATATTTATAAAGCATGTAAAATTATGAAGAAAACAATCTGTTGTGAGGGCAAAAGTTTAAATGTGTGAAATGACAAAGTGACAAATTACTCATGTTCATTGCATAAGGAAAACGAGGGAATAAAAAAAGCAGAACTGAAATACTAATAAGATATCAAAATTATATATTTGTGTCCACATGTCAATCATGATGCAAAAAGGCTGTTTAGTGCATAATAAATGTCAGTTGATGGACGTTTTTTATGTAGATACGCATTGCTCATTATATATGACTTTTATTGTTGATGTGTTTATGAATGCAGCTTTATTTCTTTGCTTTTGAATAAGCGAAGATTGATGACGGGGTTATGCAGATACTAACAAATAATCAAGAATTGTTAATTGAGACTATATAGCATGGTATATATTCCTTATATTCAAATGTATTATTTAATATAATATATATGCAAATTTAATTCGTAAAACTCTTTAAAATATGGAGATAAAGAGAATATTAATAAATTTGTAATAAAATTTAAGTTGACAAAAAACTTATTTTGATATTAATTTATTAACTCTTATGGTATGAACATATATATATATATATATATATATATATACCAATGGTGAGCACCGCTCATTTTTTTGCTGTTCCGCTCACCGCTCATCAGCTCACTTTGGGCAACTGATCCACTCCCGCTCATTCGCTCATTTTTGGAGTACTGCTGTTCCGCTCACTTCATTCCGCTCTTCCGCTCACTTTTTATGTTACTTGTCACACTGCTCACACATTATTCAGATGAATTAAGAATAAGATTAATTTTATTAAATTTAAAATTGTATTTAAATTTGAATAGCTCAATTAAATTAATCAATTTACTAACTGTAGCTTCTCTCTCCGCTCAGAGGTTGGGTTCGGGTCACAAACTTATCCATGACTCGTGATTCGTAAAAAAACGAAAAAGTAAAGTATACTGACTTAGAGTGACCGTCAGACAATGAACACACACGAACACAAACGTATACACAGAGAGAATAAGAGAGTGCCAGGGAGAGACAAAACTTGTACACCGAGTAAGTACTAAGCTGGTACTAAGTAGGGTCCATATAGCCATTTAAAGACATCATCAACATATGTGTTATGATGTCATTTTTCAGATGGATTTCTAATCATACTACATGTAATAACTATTAATAATTATAACAAAGATAATTTTATCTCTTTTATATTTAGAGAAGAAAGAGAAAAGTTATATTATAATAATGTAACTTTTCTCTCTCTTCTCTGAATATAAAATGAAATTCTATATGGCCCATGAACGCAACCTCTTTGTTATGACGGGGGTACACATTTTATTTATTAAGAAAGGACTGCTTGTCACTTATTCTCTCTGCGTATACACAATAACTGCACGACGTGAACTGAGTGGCTACACGTGGCAACACTGCTGCCACGTGTCTAGACATGAATAAAACAATTTCTGGCGCACCTTTTTAGTCCATGCCACGTTAGCAGCATTACATTTAGAGCAAAAAGCGAGAAAAAGTAGTCTTTTTTCTATGAGTAATCCTTTTTAATAACGGAAACTTTTTTATGTGAACGGATGAGCGGAAGTTAATTTTAGAGGGTCCGCTCAACACATTCCGCTCACTTCTCACAAAGATGATCCGCTCTTTGCATTCCGCTCACCAATTGCTCCTCCGCTCAGATCGGACGAGCGGAATAATGAGCGGAAGTGCCCACCACTGATATATACTTATATATACTCCCATTCTTCTCACTCCTATATGTTTCAGTTATACCTCAAATACTCAGTCAACAATACGTTAAATAAAGCCAATCTACCGGTCTTCTGAGTGTTTAATTTCACGTCAATAAATATATAACAAAGTAACTATTAAGAGACAACATGCCTGTTCTCAAATGTATATGTATTATTGTACAAATTACTTAATCATTTCATTTCAATGTGAAGTCGATTTATAATTGAGCTATTAAAAGTTTAAGAAATGTTGATTGAAAATAATATTTTGTTTGTTTTACAAGTATAACCAATAAATGCTTTGTGATTCCTTATCGTTTGGTTTTGTGACATTTAATATTACATATACATGATTTGATATACATTGTACTGATTTTTATTGACATTACATAGGTATATATAACTAAATACTAAAATATTTAATGTGAATTTTTCAGAATTATTTCAGTTTCTACATTCTCATATATATATATTACATTCTATAGATTATACATATATATATATATATATATATCTATATATATATTACATTCCTATTCACAATATTTGTTTATACATATATCTTCGTTGCTCATACATACATTCTTTAAGGTATACTCTATATATACCTACATATAATGTAAATGAAGATTAATGTTCATAAATGATCCATCATAGTTTTATCTTGTCTCTATTTCTTCATCATTTAAATATTTTCCAACAAAAATGTATTTTTGATGAATGATTATTTTTATGGGACTCGTTATATATATTTAGGTAAATAAATAATATATATATATATATTTATATAGACATATATATATACATATATACACACAAATATATATATATATATATATTTATAAGTTATATATATATTATATTTATTTATTTATATACATATGAGATACCAACGATGTTTTTTTTTAGTTTATTGATAACAGAAATTGCTATTTTCACTGTATTCAGGAATATATTGAAGCACGTTTTTTAAAAGATGAAGATCTTTATTTGAGCATCAGCTGCTGATGTAAAGGTTATGTATTAGTAAGTTAGAGGCAGGCCAATAATTTGTTAAATCTCTTTAGCTTGGAAGTTTTGCATTCGGAATACTGTAGTTTTTTAAGAGAATATATACATCTTCATAGTGTAAATATTTCTCGCCTTTCAACGTGTCTGATGAACAACGCCTGGTTTTGTCCAATGGATGCCTCGAGGGGTTTTGTACTAAGCAGTATAGACACAACTAAACACTTCTCTATAATCAGCTCTAGGACTGGTTTTGTCTAGGTTTTTTCTTTTGCAATTGCAATTGTATTTGCCGTCATTTCTTTCAATTCTTGCTCCACTTCGCCTTAAATTTGGGGGTTGTTTTTATCCAAAGTACTCCAATCATCCTTTACGTAGCTAAAAATGTCGTTATTTGGACTTTTAGCATTGCCTAGAGGGGTCCCCCATATTCCTCCAATTATAATTTTAGAAATGTGGTAGCAACAAGCAAAATAAAACATATTTTCCAAGTTTTTCCTCAAATAATTTTGCAGAATCTGAAAGCATTTCACTATTACTTGCTGTGGTGTCGAACACAGAGCCAACTACATTGTGTTCTACTCTCAAGTTTCTATAAGCTCAAGTGTTGCGTTACACTGTTTGATTCCAGATGAATTTTTGTGGAAATGAACGCCATGTAGTTTACTTTCTTCATACTGTGGAGCATGTTTCATACTGAAACAAGTATGGCTGAACATTCCTCAGGATTAGTTTTTCCAAGAATGTCCCTCAAAAGTTTTCTGTCCCAGTGTAGGTTGTTACAGTCGACAGGTGGATATGCCTTAAAACCATCCATATATTTTCGGTTCAAATTGTAACGAGTTATTATTATTTTACGCCGAGTAGTTGAGGCTGACATAACAAAATCATTTAAATCTGTGCCTCCTGCCTTTAATAGGCAAATACTATTACCATAGATTGATTATTTGAGAGTGACAGCGATTTCAGAAATCTCTTCACAAGCCACGATAGAGCTTGGAAAGAAAGACTTATTTTTGAATAACGTCCAGGGTTTGTTGAACTATACTCATACAAATTATACGAAGAAGAATTTGATTAGTAATTTTGTATACGTCACTGAATTTCTTTTTAAACTTCTGTTAGTTCGGTTGTCGTTGAGGACAACATTCACTTTTCTCTATTTCCTTTTTTCAACAGTTTATTTTTTTTCGAAGACTTTATCAAGACCCGCATATTTGCCATGCTGGTCTGTTGTCTGTTGGTCCAGTAAAATTTAATGTCATTTTCTTTGTTCTCCTTTGTGATAAGCGATTTAGATTTATGTCGTCTATGACATCTTTGATTCAATTTCAAAGAGCTTGTCTAATTCTTTCGATGATTCTAATGTTTTATTATGATGCAAGTGACTAAGTTGTCTTTATTATTTTTTACAAATTTTCTGTACTTTTATATGAAGGGTCATGAAATGTTGAATATAGCTTGATATTTTAATCCTCGCCATATTACAAATGGCATATAATGTGGGGGAGCTCAGGATGTAGTTTCCTTATTGGGATTTTCATTTCGCAAATTAAGAAAATATTGGAAAACCTGGCGATTGATAGAAATTTTAGAACCTTTGATAGAATAGCTGGGCTGTCCAATAAGATTACATGATGTTCTTGTAGATATCTTTATTGAGTTTCTATTGGCTTGGGATGAAATGGTGTCACTTTCACATTTTTCGGTGATCACTTTTCCACTAAACAGTTTTCTTCCCTTCAGTTGACAAGGTGTCAATATGATTCAAATACCAATAAATCAGTTTGTATTTTACACACACGTTTTTTACAAATACTGCGCAAAATATGTAACTCTTCTATTGTATGAGCTTCCTTTGTTTATATATATAAAAAGTAAGTAATTGAGACTGTGCATTAGGGCTGTTCTTATTTTTAAAAGGTTGGTCGCAAACTTTATTTTTTGTGATGAAAAAGAAAGACATGCAAAATTGAAACTAAATCGGGCAAAAGTTTAGAAAATTTGGTAAAATTAGATTTCTTCAAAATTTTGTGAAGACAATTAAGGATTTCTGAACAAATAAAAGAAAATTTAATTTACTACAAGACATATTCCGGATGTTTTGTACTAAACAAGAATACAAATGACTTTTCTTAAAAACAAAGAGAAAAAGTACAAAACAGAACGAGAAAGAATAAAAAGTTGAAGAGAAGAAAATAATATACTTCATAATATATAATAATATCGGTTTTTAACTCACATCTCTTTCTACGGCTAATAGGGATGTTCCATTTATCGTCTGATAAGATAATAATAAATCATTTCCCTGAATAAGACAAGTTGCTCATATGCATTATTATAAATAGTGAAATCGGACGAGACACTTCAAATTATTATCAAGGAATAATAAAGTTATATAAGCCGTTTTTTGTAATGGAAGTAATGGGTGAAGGGCAATTTCTTATCCCTGAATCGTTGTTGCCACCTCAATAGCTGCTTGTGAGACTTCTTTGCATATGTCAACTGCTATTTGTTTCCTCTTTTTTTCTTTTGACCAATTACGTTTCTACATGATTTAAAAAATAAATGATAAATAACATAACTAAAGAATAGTTTGTTATCAGCTCAATCAGATAGTTATTTAGTTGTTAATTGTTAAAATGTTTAATCTTTTTTTTCTTACTTTATTTGATCAGAGAGGACATATATTATATATATATCTATATATATATATATATATATATATATATATATATATATATATATATATATATATATATATAATATATATATATATTATATATATATATATATTATATAATATATATCTATAAAGTCTATATTTAGACATATAAACATGAATAAAAATAAAATAAAAATTTAAGTTTATGATGAACCTCTGAACGAAGACATTATCGATTATAAAACAATATTAATAACAGATAACAAATTACGTGTGAGTGATTTGGTATAAAATTTCATAATGTCTTTGATGAACTTAAAATAGTGATTTGATGCTGATGGGTTAAACTTTACAATGCTGGCGGCGCTGGTCCAGGAATCATCTAAAAGGGAAGGCATTTTGAGTGCCAGAGTAGAATAACGTGCTGCAGCTGATATTATTATTTTTGTCAAATCGTCGTTCCTCACAACTCTGTTGTTTGTGATGCAGTTGGCAATCCACGCCTTCGAGTTGAGAATGGCGAATCCAATCGACTTTGCCTTGGGTGACTGGGGCACAGTTTTCTTCGTCAATCCAAATAAAACAATTCCTCTCACATAATTGTCTCCACTTTTATCCGGCCTCTCACATTCAGAACCACAAACTTTTTGAGGATGGATACATACAGACAATCCACAAAGCGTGTAGTACGGTATTGTACAGTTTGTCACAGTTTATACAATGATTTGATAAATAGCTACAGTTACCAGATATCTGCACTGCGCTTTAAATTTCTTACCATCATGATTCCCGTCAAAGAATGCAAGATTCTATTCCTCCATTTCTCAGGGAGGCACAATTTTTTTATTTGAGTACTAGCAATGGATTAGCTTCCTCCTGTGAGCTTGGGGGTATTAGTTTAAGATGCCACGGACGTGGTGGTTTGTGTTCACGGGTGCTTTTAAGAGACAAAGTCTAAATAAAATTATCTGAAGATGTAATTTTTTTTTTTTGTGTATTATTTTTATTTATCCATTATATCATAGGGGAAATGGAGAATCAATCAAAGGATTTATAAATAACACTGATGTAGTCCATGAAGAAGAGGAATATTTTTAATGCTGAATTTCGATGAAGATGTTAAATTATGAATTATTGTTGAGCTTCTTCTTCTAACGAATTTGGGCTTTTGAAATTTTTGAAAAATAACCTTTTTTCGGAATTGTTACGAATGATGTCTAAGGTAGAGTCACCTGCAGCCCAAATTTTTGAATTGCGTTTGTGGACGAATTTGTTAAGTCGGATCAAGCATATGGCGCATATACAGTACATTTTGAAATATCGTTGTCCTCCACTCCATGTCTGGATTCCTTGTGATTTCAATAAATGTTTTATATAGACCTTAGGGAGTATGTGGATAGAAGAGCTAAACCTCCACAAATTGCTTATTGGACGCTAAATAGCTTGTAGCAATCGCTTGTGGAAAAGTTTTAGGAGCCAAACTTCCTTCTCTGTTAATGCTTTTTCTGCAAGCAAGAAGAAGCAGA
>CP045890.1:28567313-28583030 GCA_013387185.1 Caligus rogercresseyi
TTAGAGCTTTATTTCCTTACTAGTATGGCACACATGTATTTGGCTTTTTTATTCGCGTTGTGAATTGTCGAAAAATTCGCCCTGGAACAATATTATTAAGAAACGGTATCCAACAAGGGATTCTCCCTTTATTACGGTTGTGTACGTCATACTTGTTTTCTTCTTGAATAGGTTCTCAAAATTAAATTGAGTCCTTCTTTTAAGCTTCATAGAATATTGTAAAATGATCTTTATCATAATTATGCCTTTTTGAGTTAACCAATAAACAACAAATCAATCGTGCCTTAATTTATTCAAATAAAGACCGGGTACTTCAGTCAAATTTAAATCGAAGGAATAGTATATATTTTATAGGATTTATTAACCTTAGTTGTATAAACTTAGCTTTCTATAACGCTTTGATGGCTTGTACAAATATTTTCGCCATAATTTATCCTTTTTAGACTACGCAACCTCTTCGCTTATAAAAAGAACATGTTAACAATGTTATGACGTTGCTTTTTTCTCTTTCTTTTCTATTGGACATCACTGAGATGATTCATCAGTTTAAAAAAGACCCCACAAAGAGCTAAATCATACTCCAAAGTTTACGCTTCCCAAAATATACCTTTCAATTATCATAATGAGTGTTTCGGCTGTTAATAGAGAAGCTTATCTATCAAAATTGGATGAAGCTCTCAAGAATAAGGCCGGAAATACTATTGTGATAGATAAACAATACTACGAGAGTATATCATCATCCCTCCAACGTCTTCGATTAGATTGCAAGCCCCGTTCGTCTCAGGAATACCTTTGGAAAAGCCGTTACGAATTGATCGATTGCAATGGTGTGCTCAAAGTTGCCAAAAGAGGACTCATAAAACTTATTGTCCCAAAAGAAGATCTCTTCGATACTATATTTGAAGTTCACATTAAATTAGGGCATGCAGGACGTAACATCATGATGAAAGAGCTACAAAAAACATTCTACAATATTACCAAAGAAAATATATTGCTCTTTTTAGAATTGTGCGAAAATTGCCTACTAAAAAAATCTAAAAAAAAAAATATTGTTGTGAAACCAATAATTCTGACAATATGAATTCCCGGTGTCAAGTGGACTTAATAGACATGCAAAGCACTGCAGATAGGGAATACCGCTTTATTATGGTCTATCAAGACCATTTGACCAAATTTGTTTGCCTTCGTCCCTTGAAAACAAAGACCGCGGACGAAGTTGCTGGACAATTAGTAAAAAAATTCTGTGACAAAGGAGCGCCGCAAATTCTACAAAGTGACAATGGAAGAGAATTCGCCAACAAAGTTATAGAAAAACTGGTTTCTCTATAGCCAAATTGCAGCTTGTGCATGGGAAGCATCAGCCTGGGGAGTCTTTTCGCCATCTGCGTCAATGGTGACTTTCTATCTGAAGACGAATAAAGATTAATATCATGAATTGTCGCAAATGCTATATCTTATTACCTAGAGATGAATAAAAATTAATATCCTGGTTCACCGCCCAAGGGAATGATGAGAATCACGGAGTAGATTAGAGAAAATAAATATTCACAACTGAGATCCATGAGATTGCATTAAATAATGGAAAGTGAATAGAACATAAAGTACATCCCAGCCGGTTATAAAATAATAATACATATTTACAAGATAATCCAAGAAAATTAATACCTTCCATCGAGAGAATTTCTTATTTCAAAAGAAGTTATTTCTTTTTTATATTTATAGGTGGCATTGTTATACATAATTAACCCTATGACGTCATGAACTTTTGGATGGATTATTTTAATCTGTATCAAATATCGGTCTCGGAATACATTTTTCTCATCCATTTAAATTGGTAATTTCGTAACATTAAGGGTGCAAAAACGACATTGATAGTATCATTACCTTAAGTTTAATTAGTTCAAACCAAGTTTAATACATTGTCATATGTTTATTCGTTTTTACGCTTTTTCCACATTGCCCGAAATAGCGGGCAATCTACAGATTGCCCGGGCAATCTATAGATTTCCCTACATAACGGGCATTATGTACATTGCCCGGGCAATGTATAGATTGCCCGATTTTCACATTGCCCGTAACATATATATATATATATAGGTACATGTATATATATAATATATGTATATATATATATATAGATATAATAATATATATATATATATATATATATATATATATATATATATATAATAGATAGATATATATATATATATATATATATATATTATATATATAGACTATATATAGTATATATATATATATATATATATATAATATGATACATATATGTGTTTAATATATAATATATATATATATATTAGGGTGTTCTTATTTTTCAAATGTTTGAAATGTTAGCAACATTGTGGATTTTCTGTTTCTTGGTGATAAAGAAGACGACATACAAAGTTTGAACAAAATCGGTCAACATTACGAGGTCGCGCAACGAGGTCAAAGTTTTAAAAATTTAGTAAAAATATAGTTTTCCGCAAATTTCTTCAAAATGGTGGACGTTACAGACTTCAATAATAATTATTAATTTAAAGGAAATCTAATTTACTACCAGACGTATGTTGATGTTTTTTAATAAAACAAAGTTTTCAGTAAAAACAAAGAAAAAATGGAGTGTGTATTGTTAGCATATTTCATAGCTTTTTTGTATCAATTAACTTCACTCGCCTGTAGAAGATGACTTGTTCGCTTCAGAGTAAAATAGTACTTTTAAGTTTAGTAAACTTTTGGATGATAAATCCAAAAATGACCTTGGTTGCATTCTATCAATTCAGAATTCAGTACAATCTGAGTTTACATCATATGATTCAGAGCCTGTATTGACCTATAAGAAATCGATTATGAAAAAAATAATTATAATGTGTTTCTTAGATTTGCGTCAAGGTATCCTCTCAAAATTTTACTTTGTCTCTGACGCATTTATAATCCATTATATGCGTCATTTTGTACGCGAGATAGGCTTTTTTTAATGTACATATAACTCTCTACTTATTAAATTGACATGATTTAGTATACCAAAATATAAAGCTGGTTAACCAAGCTTTCATTTGATATGTTTGGTGTTCTAAAAATCGCTATACTTTAAGAGATATAAGCAAATACATAAATGCGTCAGAGACAAAGTAAAATTTTGAGAGGATACCTTGACGCAAATCTAAAAACACATTATTATTTTTTTTTTCATAATCGAATTCTTAAAGGTCAATACGGCTCTGATCGTATAATGTAAACTCAGATTGTACTGTATTCTGATTGATAGAATGCAACCAGGTCATTTTTAGATTTATCATCCAAAGGTTTACTAAGCTTAAAAGTACTATTTTACTCTGAAGCGAACAAGTCATCTTCTACAGGCGAGTGAAGTTAATTGATACAAAAAGGCTATGAAATATGCTACAATACACAATCCATTTTTTTCTTGTTTTTACTGAAAACTTTGTTTTATTAAAAAAACATCAAACATACGTCTGGTATAAATGATTTCCTTTAATTAATAATTATTATTGAAGTCTGTAACGTCCACCATTTTGAAGAAATTTGCGAAAACTATATTTTTACTAATTTTTAAAACTTTGACCTCGTTGGCGACCTCGTATGTTGACTGATTTTGTTCAAACTTTGTATGTCGTCTTCTTTTATCACCAAGAAAAAAGAAAATCCACAATGTTGCTAACATTTCAAACATTGAAAAATAAGAACAACCCTATATATATATATATATATATATATATATCAGGAAACGACCACGACACTTTTTTTCGCCGGGATCCGGGCCGGTCTTAAATTTTTCAAACCGACAAAGTTAAAACTGGGCCGGGACTTTAAAATATTTTCGTTCCTTCGTCATTCTGAAAGTAACGACGTTTTTTTTAGAAATGAATTTCCAAAAAATTCGTTTCTAAACAAAACCCGTCGACACTTATATTAAATATTAAAGTCCCAAGCCGGGACACTCAAAAAGCAGCTGGGACCCGCACCTAACCGGGTACCCGATCGATATTATTGATATATATATATATAGGTATATATATCTAATATAGTTATATTCATTATAACATATAATTCATTGGTATTGGAGTTTATATTTTAAATTTTCTTTTAAGATTGAGTTGTGAGGAAATCTTTGTATATCTATACATTTTATAAATAATTATTCAATATTTTGATATATCTAATATACAGGTTGGGGATTGAACGGAAAACGAAATCAAACAATGAATGGGTAATAAATGAACGGATAAACGTAAGTTATTTTGTTAGCGTTCGTTAGTTCAATTTGCATTATGTTCTCTGCATACTTTACAAAATAAATGATATGTTAATTGTATTAGATTAACTTCATTTTATTATAAACCATTGATTTGATACTCTAAAATTTGTTTTATTATGATGATTGCAAAAATTGACACATAAAATTTAAACTCTTTAGCCTCTGCTAATTTTTAGGGTTAAATACTAATTTTTCCCCAATTTGTTAATTTTCAATTTATAGTAGCCAATAGCCAGTAATACATTCAGAGTGTTGAAACAGCCCCGTAGAAATATAAGCACTTCAAATTTGAAATAGAATCAAATAAGAAAATGGTATTTTTCAAAGAACTGACGAACGTTACAAAATTAAACGGCTGAACGGATTTTTTTTCAAATCGAACGGGCGAACGACTTATAATGTATAAAAAATAGGCAAAATTAGCAAGTACAAACCCGCAATCTTTCATAACAGGAGCCCCTTCCTTTTCATTGCAACTCCTATCCATTTAAAGCCTTCATCAAAAGACCTGTCAAAATGCAATGGTTTTTTTCTTCGCATTGTCTACGATGATAATTATCAGAGTATATACAAATGTATGATACTTCAAATGCTTCAAGTCAAGTCCATTCATGCGTGAGTTCTCTACTCACACGCACATTGACAAATCGATGAAATAAATGATAATATCCCACTTTTTTTCTTGTCAAATATATACTTTTAGTTTGTGATCATTTGCCTGGTCCTATTTTACATATTTATCTCTAAATTCAAATGTCTGCCTGATTCCATTGCTTTTCCCTGAGATATGTATATTTGAATATACTTTTTATGATATCTTAATATATATATTCGACTCCCACCTAGCGAGTACTATTGGCCCGAGTAAGACGGGGTTTTTGTTCCAATTAGTACTTTAAAAAGGTCGTCTATTTCGCGACTATGTAGACAAAACGGATTTTCAGAGTGAATGGGACTGTGTCATCCCGTGAGGTGATCGCAACTACATGTTATTTTTTATATTCAGGGTTGTCTTATAACGCCAATACGGTACTACTGAGTGGACCTCCAATTAGATCCATCTTTAATGCTTAAGATCCGTTACTTTGTCTTTTGCTAGAATCGCAATCTTATTTAATCATGGATTGTAAAGAAAGGGGTAATGAGTAGACCTCATTTATATATAAACTAAATGTATATATAATATATATATATTTAAGAAAAAAGAAAGAAACTTCTGTCGATCCTCTGGTGACGTATTTATATAAGAAAAGGAGAGAGAGACAGATAGTAAGAGAGAAACGGAGAGAGGGACAGATGAGTAAAAATAAGGAGAGAATCTGCTACAAACTCATGCTTATATTTGGAACTAAAATGTTTAACTACGTTAACAACATTTAGTATCATTTATTCCCACTTTTACCCACGAACTTTGACGATTAAATAATAAATATTAGGTCTACAACTTTTGTAAAGACAAATCTTTCCCAAATTAATTTTAAAAAACACTACTCAACCTGCACACTAGACTTGCCAGATAATGACGGGACGCCTGGTATATAAATATACGGACATGCAGAGTGAGAAGCCCACTTCATCTCTGTTTATGAATCTGACAAACCAATCCTAATTTAGACATATGCCTTTTATTTTTCAGCACACAAAAATATGTCAAAGAAGATATCATGTCACACACACACACCAGCTTAAAAAAATGTTTAAAAAGATTGCATATAATATTGTAATGTGGGTCTAGAAAATGATATGACAGAAGAAATTATACATGCTCAAATGGTTTTTGACACATTGTCACGACTATGTGATTATTATTATGATATTTCTTATTGTTGTAAAGGTGGCAAGGGTTCCGCGGATATTTTTAGGAACGGTTTTTTTTGTTGTCATATCTGTCTTTCCATTCCTCCCTTAAAATATGTATACATATTTGATGTGATTATTTTTAGTTAAATATGACTATATAATCATATCATTTATAATGTTACAGCGATTATTAAGTGCTTACAAGACATATCACTCAAGGAGTTCTTAAGCACATGGACATGATAAATATCAATAGATTTTAAGAACCAAGGATTCATTCTATGAAAACAAAACATGCAAAGAGAGTACGATAGCTCAGTGCGTTAAGGCGTGTTCAACTCTTAATGTTGGGGGCGTAGGTTCGAATACACCCGAGAGGGGATGGTCATTTTTGATCTACCTCAATGATAAGATTTTAGGTTTAATGGACTAATTTTAATGCTTATTTATATACTGTTGGATGCAATTTTGTTGAACCATATAGGCAAAAAATGCATTCTTATATGCTACGATAAGGTTTCAGAACCCTTTTTTGGAAATAGATTATCAGTTTGGATATGAATAATATGGATAATAATGACGATTTTTTTTTGTCAAAAACGTCCATCGTGACCTTCCCTTTGTGAATCTAACCTAAGCTCTCAATATTAGGAATCGAGCTGTCTTCCATTCAGCTAACCTTTTTTAATTTAATTAATTATTAGTCTACTTAGATAAAAGGTAATGATATAGTATTATGATGTAATGATCGAATGACCTAGTTGGCAATGCTCTTTATGAATATTTTGAATTCAATGGCCATGCATGCCATCTTTATATTACTCAATTCAAGCTACTCTTTATACTACGGGTCAGAACAAATATTTGTATTGCGCTTGTTCTTCATTGACGATAAAGAGATCCTCATTCTATGTCGATAAAACGACCATGATCTAGGTGTACTGTGTAAACATGAAGGAAAAAATATATAATATATATAATTGTCGTTCGTCGTTCATCCTTATTTTTAAAATTGAATTGTTCGTCGTTCGTTTGTCATTCTGAAAAAAATGTGATGACGCTTTTGTAGAAAGGAAATTTTTTTCATGAAAATAAAACATGTTTGTCTTTTTCTTCTTTTTTTTTTGGCGCCAAAGACGAACAACAAACGATCAGTAATTTTCCTTGTTGTTCGTCAAAAAGTTTGTCGTTCATCGTTCACTAACGACGAACGACATCGAATGACCGATAATCAACAAGTCTATATATATATATATATATATATATATATATATATATATATATATATATATATATATATATATATATATATATGTATATATGTGTGTGTACTATATATAAATTGTTCCATAGATTTAAAAAAGGGTATTTTTAAGAAGTTCCAATATGCAATCATTTTATCGTTAAAAATAAATGGGGGCCAACATAATGCCAAACCAAAATTATGCATTGATAGACTATGTTGAAGGTTATTTAACTTATTGCGTATAAGACCAAAAAACTAGTATACCACAATAATGTCAATAAATAACGAATATTTTTGAAGAGTATTTAAGTGTCTTCAGCACTTTATTTCAAACCACAGAGCTTCCGATCCATAATAAGTCACAAATCTTGTGGTCTTTAAAATATTTTTTATGGCCATAATTAGGAAGCTCTGTGAATTTAATGGTCTCCCAAGGAACTTCCCTTCGGTAGGTAGCTAAAGATCTCAAAGGGTAAACCATAATGGTTGTATTACAAACGTCGACTTACAAAATGTCGACTTACATGACGTCGACTTACAAAACGTCGACCTTACAAAACGTCGACCTTACAAAACATCGACCTTACAAACGTCGAACTTACAAAACGTCGACCTTACAAAATGTCGACCTTACAAAACGTCGAACATTTCCATCCACTGGATCACTTGGAAGTGGAAGCTAAGAAGATTAAATCGAAGATTAAAGAAATGATATTCAACACTCATACGACTCCTTCGACCCTTGTTAATGTTGTTTAAGCAAAGCATCTACTAATATTTTGCAAAATTACCGAAACGAGAATCGTTGAATCAAACTGTAAGAAGAACTCACCCATCTACCTTATCCACCGAAAATTTGAACATGACCATCGGAGGTGAGGAGTTTCTGGTGTTGAAAACATTGCAATTTACTCAACAAAGAACAATTTAAATACATTTAAATGACTATAAGAGGTGGTTTTGTGATGGGACATTTGATTCGGCTCCGACTGGAAAGCAGCTCTATACAATTCACTGTTTCGTTGGTATGAACAAAACTCTACTTTGGTTTATTGTTTGACGAATAAAAAAAACGAAAAAACCTATCCGACCATCTTCAACTACATCAAAAATCAAGGGCAAATCCACTCTCAATCAAGAGCAACAATAAATGCTATCAGAAGCGTGTTTCCAGAGACAACATTTTTTGGATGTTTTTTTTCATTTCGGGCAATGTTTATGGAGAAAACTTCAGAGTATTGGACTCCAGAATTGGTACAAGAACGATGGCACTCAATTTACCATCAAAAGTTTCAAGCTCTTGCTTTTTCCCCACCTGATAAAGTCAAAGATGTTTTCCATCTCCTATTAAACTGTATCGATGAAGAAACGGATGACATTCTCGATGATTTTCTACAATATTTTGAAACAACATGGATTGGAATAGTACAAAGGGGAAGGAGGCATCAACCGATATTTGACATCGATTTATGGAATGTTTTGACAGGGTGGAAAACAATTTGCCAAGAACAAACAATTCTGTAGAGGGATGGCACAATACATTTCATATGCGACTTAAAGACAATAATCCAACTTTGCATAAACTTATTTACACCATTCAACTTGAACAAGCTTCAACAGAAATTTCTATTCGACAAATTCAAAGCGGCTTTGATTTAGATAGAAGGACCAAAAAATATGAAGACCGTTGTAAAAGATTAAAAACTATAATGAATACTTATAATGATGTGGACTAATTGAAATATCTTGATCGTATTGATAATAATTTATGATATGGTGCATTTTCGTAGTGTTAAACAGAAAATAACCAAACATTTTTTTCGACTTTTTAAAAATTACTCCATGTTTGTAAAGAAAATTTAAGAATAAATATGATATATAAATAATATTTTTTTTTGACGATTTAAATACAATTACAACGGATCAAGAGTCGATGAGGTCTGTTCCTTTAATAGAAGTGACTCTTGAAGGCAAACAAAAAAGTTACAGTGGGGTTTAAATATCATTTTGTAGAATACAAAAAAATGAAACATAAATCAGACAGTTATTCGGGATTATCTGGGGGACCCTGAACCGAGGAATGTTCGACGTTTTGTAAGTTCGACATTTTGTAAGGTCGACGTTTTGTAAGGTCGACGTTTTGTAAGGTCGACGTTTTGTAAGTTCGACGTTTTGTAAGGTCGACGTTTTGTAAGGTATACGTTTTGTAAGGTCGACGTTTTGTACTACAACCAACCATAATATGCTAAATCACATATCCCTTGAATGGAATCCATATCTTCAGGCCTTAAAAACTCCTTATTGTTAGCAAGATTTCGACCTTTACGTTGTTTGTGATAAAGTCCAATATATATTTGATTCAGAAGAAATATCGGGGAACGAAGATTGTCTCTGGAGGATTTTATTTTTAGGACATTTAAATGTTTATGCACTCTTAATGATATTTGTATTAATAAAGACAATAGCTACTAGATAGGTCACTACCGGCTGATACCGGATTAGGTTCTGGTGAGGTGAGTTTATTCTAGGAGCTAAACAAACAAACAAACAATATTTGATTCAGCGTAAGAACCATTTGTAAGAATTAAACAGCATTATCACACCATTCTAAGCAATACATGTTTACTAAATCGCTGGAACTTGAAGCTGATTAAGGCACTGAATGAGTTACCGAGAAAAGAGTTCACTTCTTATTTTTGAGTTCGAAATTGAATTCAATTTTTATGAAATATACACAAATATAAATGCAGGTAAATGTATAACATTGGAAAAGCTGCATAGAAAACTTAATTCAACGTATATACATATATGTAAATGTATATATATATAAAGAATTATATATATTGTTAACATATTCGTATTCTTCTCCACTCAAATATCAACACTCAAATATTAACTTTTTAGTGACTGTGCACAGAAAACAAAATAAACAATGGTGAATGTCAGATTATATATAAACCAATTATAAATCACTTATTAGTCTATTTCAACTATTTAAGTCACAAACGCAATAAATAGGTTTGTAAAAATAGTGATGTCATATACTACTTTATTTTCAAAACTCTGTATAAGAAGAACTGAAGGAAGTACAACCAAGATGCAACATACGATACATCGCTTTAGTTATGGGGAAACGTGATTAACTCTCAATGTTTGGCATCCAAAGATGAGGTACGATTAAAAGACTAATTTTAATTATATAATACTGCAAATACATTGAAAAAGTTGTAAGATGTATAAAAGTTGCATTATTGGCTTTAAAGAGATAAAGATTTGTTATAGCGTCGATCATAAAAGTAGGCATTGATAGCAAATGCTCGCTCTTCACTATTTTAATGATTGATTATTTAAAAAAAGAAAACTATTGAACATCGCTTATGGAACGTTCGAATGATCGGATTATCAGGCACAAAGAAAAAGTAGTGTTGTCGAATTGACTATCAATTAAATGTATTAATAGTAATTAAATTCTAATGTATGTAGAATGATAGCGATCCCAACAAATGAACTGATTGGCTACAAATCATGAAAAACTCCTTGAAAAAAATCACGTCTGTGGCCATGTCCTTGGAGGCTGCGGAGGTGTCCAGGTCAGTGAGGGCATTCAGGTCCCGTGTGGAGACTGTGGTGGAAGCTGGAGGAGGACACAATGAATAAAGTTGACCACAATTGTCTAATGTGTATTTTTTGTTTAATAAATATTTCTCTAGAACCTCTCCTTATTGATCCTGGAGGCCATAAACTTGTTCCAAATTTACCTGCACAGCCCTGTATTAATATAACGAATGAGTAATAAAATGTACCTTATACATATATACACAAATCAACTACTGTGATTTTTAGGTTATGAGTAATACAGAAAAAAACAAAGTACTAAATCATGACCTACCGTGCGTCGTATATCAGCCCATAAAAATGTAATATAAGGTTTTTATGAGACAATCTTGAACGGAAATGTAAATATGTGTTTAATTTATGCGTTATCATCATGGCGGTTCTTGGAAAACAATACTATATGAATATTAAAGTAGAAGGATTCGCGTAAAAAGTCATTAACAGAAGAATATGTTCAGACCGCACCTTATGGTTGAAAGGGGTAGTTCATATTTTGACATAGTATCATCTAGTTGTTAAGGCATATATCCATATGCTTGTGTTTTTATGGGAAAATCCGCATCTTAGATATTTTTTAGAAGATAGAGGAAAAAATAAATGGTTTACATACCAATATTGTGAATCAGCCTTAACTTCGGCCAGAAAAGCCACTGAAGAACAAAGAACAAAAAGTTACTTGTCCTCATTTGTATACCCGATATTTTTCAACACATTGTAACGGATAACGTTCAATGTATTAGCACAGCTTATAATTTGCAATCCTTTTAACTATATATATATAAGCGTAGGGGAGATGTTTGGTTTGGGGGGGGGGCAGCATTCCATTTGCCCGAATTTCAACAAGAACAGTTAAATCGATGAAAAAAATAGAATGAAGAAAGCTATGTAGATTCTTGTTTTCTTTATAGTAATTATATACTATTCATAAATTATATTTATTTGGTTATAATTCAAGATCCGGGTGATTTCAAAATTTCATATTTTTTTCTTTAACTTAAATGCCCGAATACCTCAATCAATTCGCCCGAATTTGAGGACTCACCCGAATTGGGGGGGGGGCAGTTGCCCCCCCTGCCCCCCGTCTCCTACGCCTATGATATATATATATAATATTTATACTTAATAATATATCTTTAGTTATTTCATCAGATGCTCTAATTTATTCTAATAAACGACTGTGAGTATATCAAGACCACAGTTAAAGTGTGGAATAGAATACACGGTTTAATAAATGACAAGCTCCCTTCAGAAAGCCCAAGCCACTTTTATTCTTCAGTTCGAATTTGAAAAAGCTATTATGGCTCCCACGGGGCCCCAAAATCTATCCTTTTTTCACATAGTAATACAAGGTTTCATACTGTATTTTAATTTAACGAATATTTAAGTAGTCAATGACTGAATTTGGAGCATCACCGTCTTATGATTCGTCTTTCTATATCCCCTTCAAAAGATCATTTTAAAAGATAAAAATGACTCTTAGGATTGCTTCTTGTATTATCTTAATCTTCATATGTTTTTGCTCTATAAACTACAAACGAGGAACTAGTCTTTCTTCGTTCAAATAAGAATCCATTTATTCTTTTTACCTAATAATACATACATTAGGAGAGAAAAAAATTACTTTAAATGTAAATTGAATATATATTTATGTTTAAGGGATTATTGTTATTTGTGTTAGATGTGAAATAGAACGATGAAAATCATCATCTTCCTTCAAGAGAAGATGGCGTTGATGAGTTTAAAAAAAAGGCGGACGGAGGGGGTAAGGAATGAATATTCAATGTACGTTTCAACCTAACGGGGTCCAGATCCTATCCCCATAAGTGGAAAAAGTACCATAAAAAGGGGTGTGAGTAATAGAAAAAATGAGGCAGCGTAAATATTTGAACTCTCCTTATAAATCCCTCAGTATGCTTGAAAATATTTTTTTTCTTAATAGGAAAATATTTTCAGCAACAATTATCAACATAAAACAAATGTTTAACATATTTTTTAAATATGTTTATTGGGAGATAGTCTTTAATGTCATATAAGACATAACATTAGTTTTATTAAAAACGTATATCTTTGAGAATCCTTCTTATAACAAAGATTATTTACACTTCTTAGCCAAATGACACCACTTTTACCAACATTATATTTACTTTTTTATATTTTCAGTTCAATTAAGTTGTATATATATTTGTATATCAGATTAAATACCTTTTTATCCCATTTATTCAAACTAACTACCAATAATTTATAACAAAAAACATCGTCATTAAGTTATTATATTCCAACTCCATTTTCATGACTCCAAGCCTACAAATCACACTCAATACACCTATAATGAATGCATGATGCCCATTGTAATAATCCAAGAGTATGTACAATCGTTGTAGGAGGCGTAAGAGAAGAATAAATTACAACATATTAAATTGAGACCCGATATCACGTACACACATTGAGTCTGATATGTATTACATTCTAGAGAAAGAAAAAAAAAAAGAAAAAACCCGCTTCTGGTAATAAATCTTATAAATATCAGAATGATATTAAATCATTTTATATAATATATATAATTTATCCCCCCCCCCCCCCATTTATTGTTCTTTTTTATTATTTTTGCTTTTATTTATGGCTTTTACTATATATAAAATATGTAGTATGTACGAGGTATGGAGAGACAGGGAAAAGTGTTTTGGTATAGATGGCCGTATGAAGAATGTTTCTTGAGTCATGATATACACGTAAGGGAACAATCCATATATATATAAGAATTTTTCCTATTAAATTAAAAACTCTTTTCTAAAAGAAAGTGGTTAGGTTTTTTTTGAAAATATTTTTAAATATTTTTGAAAATATTAAAAATATTTTTTTCTATTAAAAAAACGTCGTCACTTCCAGAATGAAGAACGAACGAAATATTATAGGCACAGCCGATGTGTTTTAGACACAGGGCCGGGACGGCCAAAAAACAGCCGGGAACCGGGCGTGGCCGGGTACCCGGTCGTTTCCTGATATTATCTATATCTATAAGGCTTGTGAGCGTTGAGCTTTTTTGCGTTCAGCGTTCCATTCAGCGTAAAAAAAAATAGCGTTCCGTTCAATGTTTTTGCGTTCAGCCGTTCCGTTAGCGTTCAGTTTCAAATATTTAAAAAAAAGTACGACTTTTTTTCTAGAAAAGAATCTCAAAAAAAGTGATGACTTTTTTTTTTTTTAAGAATTTCCAAAAAAAGTAACGCGTAGTGATGACGTTTTTTTAATAAAAGAATTTCCGTGGTTTTTTGGTTGGTTGGTTTGTTTGTCAGCAGGATAACTCAAAAAGTACCAGAACGGATTCGGATGAAACTTTGTGGAGTTGTCAGAAATGCCAAAAGAACAAGTGATTAAATTTTGGCATCTCTGAGTGCAGAATTAAGATGCAAAATGAGCTAAATACTAATAAATATTTCAAGTTAGCCTACTCTGCCAATAGATGTCGCTGTGCTGTGAAATCGGGTGTCGGGAGCGTCTTCCTCTCGGAATTTCCGTCGAGGGGACCCCTCCCCCGTCCCTCTACGCCGCCCCAGTCGTGAAAAATCCACCTCGGAAGGCTCATAAGGACCCCCGTGACGGCGGAGGTTTGCACTCTCTGAGTGTATATATGCCTCTAGTTACCTCCACCATGTTTCACTGGCGTTTGTTGGTTTGTGTTGTTTGTGAGCCGGATAACTCAAAAAGTACTGAACGGATTCGAATGAAACCTTTGTGGAGTTGTTGGAAATGCCAAAGGAACAAGTGATTAAATTTTGGCATCTCTAAGTGCTTTTTTACATGCAAAATGAGCAAAAATACTAAATGAAATGGGGTGTCTATTCAGGGAGTAGGAAAGAACAAACGCTAAAAAAATATTCATTGACGTATTATTGTTATATATCAGCTCAGGACTATGTTAACCCAGTGACGTAGCTTAACTTCTTCCTCTTCCCGTCTCTGAGTGCTTTTTTAATATGCAAAATGAGCTAACAGAGGGAAACAATGATTAGAGATAGAAAATCGGGCGTGTGAAAGGGAGAATGTTTGAATGGAAATGTTGTGGGGATCGGCGGAGGTACACACTCTCTGAGTGTATATATGCCTCTAGTTTTCACTGGCGTTTTTGGTTGTGTTGGTTTGTTTATTTGTTTGTCAGCAGGATAACTCAAAAAGTACTGAACGGATTCGAATGAACTTTGTGGAGTTGTTGGAAATGCCAAAAGGAACAAGTGATTAAATTTTGGAATCTCTAAGTGCTTTTTAATATGCAAAATGAGCAAAATACTAAATGAAATGGGGTCTCTATCAGGGAGTAGGAAAGAACAAACGCTAAAAAATATTCATTGACGTATTATTGTTCATTATCAGCTCAGGACTATGTTAACCCAGTGACGTAGCTTAAACTTCTTCCTCTTCCCGTCTCTGAGTGCTTTTTTAATATGCAAAATGAGCTAACAGAGAGAGGAACAATGATTAAGATAGAAAATCGGGCGTGTGAAAGGGAGAATGTTTGAATGGGAATGTTGTGGGGATCGGCGGAGGTACACACTCTCTGAGTGTATATGTTACGGGCAATGGGAAAATCGGGCAACTATACATTGTGCGGGCATGTACATAATGCCCGTTATTAGGGAAATTATAGATTGCCCGAGCAATCTGTAGATTGCCCGCTATTTCGGGCAATTTGGAAAAAGGTTGTAAAAACGAATAAAAACAATTCATGGTAGTAGACTTGGTTGAATAATTAAACTTAAGGTAATGATACTATAAATGTCGTTTT
>CP045890.1:28592643-28612389 GCA_013387185.1 Caligus rogercresseyi
TTTTTTCAGAACGACAAACGACGACGAACAATTCAATTTTAAAAATAAGGATAACGACGAACGACAATTATATATATATATATATAATTTTTTCCTTCATGCTTACACAGTACACCTAGATCAGGTCCGTTTTATCGTCATAGAATGAGGATTTATTTATCGTCAATGAAGAACAAGCGCAATACAAATTTAATTATGTCCCGTCGTATAAAAGTAGCTTGAATTGAGTAATATAAGATGGCATGCATGGCCATTGAATTCAAAATATTCATAAAGAGCATTGCCAACTAGGTCATTCGATCATTACATTATAATACTATATCATTACCTTTTATCTAAGTAGACTAATAATTAATTAAATTAAAAAGAGGTTAGCTGAATGGAAGACAGCTCGATTCCTAATATTGAGAGCTTAGGTTAGATTCCAAAAGGGAAGGTCACGATGGACGTTTTTTGACAAAAAAAAAATTCGTCATTATTATCCATATTATTCATATCCAACTGATAATCTATTTCCAAAAAGGGTTCTGACACCTTATCGTAGCATATAGAATGCATTTTTTTGCCTATAGGTTCAACAAAATTGCATCCAACAGGATATAATAAACATTAAAATTAGTCCATTAAACCTAAATCTTATCATGAGGTAGATCAAAAATGACCATCCCCTCTCGGGTGTATTCGAACCTACGCCCCCAACATTAAGATTGAACACGCCTTAAAGCACTGAGCTATCGCCCTCTCTTTTGCATTTTTGTTTTCATAGAATGAATCCTTGGTTCTTAAAATCTATTGATATTTATCATGTCCATGTGCTAAGAACTCCTTGAGTGATATGTCTTGTAAGCACTTAATAAATCGATGTAACATTATAATGATATGATTATATAGTCATATGTAACTAAAAATAATCACATCAAATATGTATACATATTTTAAGGGAGGAATGGAAAGACAGATATGACACAAAAAAAAAACGTTCCTAAAATATGTGCGGAACCCTTACCACCTTTACAACAATAAGAAATATCATAATAATAATCACATAGTCGTGACAATGTGTCAAAACCATTTGAGCATGTATAATTCTTCTGTCATATCATTTTCTAGACCCACTTACAATATTATATGCAATCTTTTAAACATTTTTTAAGCTGGTGGGTGTGTGTGAATGATATCTTCTTTGACATATTTTTTTGTGTGCTGAAATAAAGGCATATGGTCTAAATTAGGATTTGTGTTCAGATTCATAAACAGAGATGAATGGGCTTCTCACTCTGCATGTCCGTATATTTATATACCAGGCGTCCCGTCATTATCTTGGCAAGTCTAGTCGGCAGGTTGAGTAGTTTTTTTTAAATTAATTTGGGAAAGATTGTCGTTACAAAAGTTGTAGACCTAATATTTATTATTTAATTGTCAAAGTTCGTGAGTAAAAGTGGGAATAAATATACTAAATATTGGTTAACGTAATTAAAACATTTTATTCCCAATATAGCATGAGTTTTTGTAGCAGATTATCTCCTTATTATTACTCTCTCTGTCCCTCTCCCCGTTCCTCTCTTAACTATCTGTCTCTCTCTCCTTTTTCTTATATAAATACGTCACCAGATGGATCGACAGAAGTTTCTTCTTTTTCTTAAATATATATATATAATGCATATATATATAATATATAGAGATATATATATATATATTATATATATATATATATATATATATATATATATATTATATATATTACCATTCTATTGAAATACTCTTAGTTTAGATTCGATAAATGGGGTCTTACCTCATTTCCCCCTTTCGTTTACAATCCATGAATATAAAATAAAGAATTGCGATACAGCAATGACAAAGTAACGGATAATCCGTAAGCATATAAAGAGGATCAATTGGAGTCCACTCGAGTAGTACTCGCTATGTGGGAGTCGAATATATATTAAGATATCATAAAAAGTATATTTAAATATACATATCTCAGGGGAAAACATGGAATCAGGCCATACATTTGAATTTAGAGATAATATGTAAAATAGGACCAGGCAAATGATCACAAATAAAAGTATATATTTTGACAAGAAAAAAAGTGGATATTCATTTTATTTCATCGATTTGTCATGTGCGTGTGAGTAGAGAACTCACGCATGAATGGACTTGACTTGAAGCATTTGAAGCATCATACATTTGTATACACTTTGATAATTATCATCGTAGACAATGCGATAAAAAAACCATTGCATCTTGACAGGTCTTTTGATGAAGGCTTTAAATGGATAGAGTTGCAATGAAAAGGAAAGGGCTCCTGGTATGAAAGATGGCGGGTTTGTACTTGCCTAATTTTGCCTATTTTTATACATTTATAAGTCGTTCGCCCGTTCGATTTGAAAAAAAATCCGTTCAGCCGTTTAATTTTTGTAACGTTCGTTAGTTCTTTGAAAATACCATTTTCTTATTGATTCTATTTCAAATTTGAAGTGCTTATATTCTAGGGCTGTTTCAACACTCTGAATGTATTACTGCTAGTTGCTACTATAAATTGAAAAATTAACCAAATTGGGGAAAATTAGTATTTAACCTATAAATTAGCAGAGGCTAAAGAGTTTAAATTTTTTATGTGTCTATTTTTTGCAATCATCATAATAAAACAAATTTTAGAGTATCAAATCAATGGTTTATACTAAAAATGAAGTTAATTTAATACAATTAACATATCTTTTTTTGTAAAGTATGCAGAGAACATAATGCAAATTGAACTAACGAACGCTAACAAAATAAATACGTTTATCCGTTCATTTATTACCCATTCATTGTTTGATTTCGTTTTTCTTTTCCGTTCAATCCCCAAACCTGTATATTAGATATATCACAATATTGAATAATTATTTATAAAATGTATAGATATACAAAGATTCCTCACCTCAATCTTAAAAGAAAATTTAAAATATACACCTCCATACCAATGAATTTATGTTTATGATTAAAAATATTACATATACCATATATTATATATTATATATATATATGATATATAATATATATATTATATATATATATATATATATATATCTAATATATAATCAGGAAACGATCGGGTACCCGTTAGGTGCGGGTCCCAGCTGCTTTTTGAGTGTCCCGCTTGGACTTTATATTTAATATAAGTGTCGCGGGTTTTGTTTATACACGAATTTTTTTGGAAATTCATTCTAAAAAAAACGTCTTTACCTTTCAGAATGAGAAGAACCAAATATTTTAAAGTCCCGGCCCAGTTTTGGCCTTGTCGTTTGAAAAATTTAAGACCCTCCCTGATCCCGCGAAAAAAAAGTGTCCTGGATGGTTCGTTTTCCTGATATATATATATATCTTATATATATATATATATTAGGGTTGTTCTTTTTCAATGTTTGAAATGTTAGCAACATTGTGGATTTCTGTTTCTTGGTGATAAAAGAAGACGACATACAAAGTTTGAACAAAATCACAACATTACGAGGTCGCGCAACGAAGTCAAAGTTTTAAAAATTTAGTAAAAATATAGTTTTCCGCAAATTTCTCAAAATGGTGGACGTTACAGACTTCAATAAATTATTAATTAAAGGAATCTCATTTACTACCAGACGTATGTTTGATGTTTTTTTAAATAAAACAAAGTTTTCAGTAAACACAAAGAAAAAAATGGATTGTGTATTGTTAGCATTTTTCATAGCCTTTTTGTATCATTAACTTCACTCGCCTGAGAAGATGACTTGTTTCGCTTCAGAGTAAAATTAGTACTTTTAAGCTTAGTAAACCTTTGGATGATAAACTAAAAATGACCTTGGTTGCATTCTATCAATTCAAATACAGTACAATCTAGTTTACATTATAACGATAGAGCCCGTATTGACCTTTAAGAATACGATTATAAAAATAAATAATAATTGTTTTCTTAGATTTGCGTCAAGGTATCCTCTCAAAATTTTACTTTTCTCTGACGCATTTATGTATTTGCTTATATCTCTTAAAGTTATAGCGATTTTTAGAACACCAAACATATCAAATGAAACCTTGGTAACCAGCTTTAATATTTTGGTATACTAAATCATGTCATTCAATATTAGAATTTATATGTACATTAAAAAAGCCTATCTCGCGTACAAATGACGCATATAATGGATTATAAATGCGTCAGAGACAAAGTACAATTTTGAGAGGATACCTTGACGCAAATATAAGAACACATTATAATTATTTTTTTTCATATCGCTTTCTTAAAGGTCAATACAGGCTCTGAATCATATAATGTAAACTCCGATTGTACTGTATTCGTACAAGCCATCAAAGCGTATAGAGAGCTAGTTATACAACCTAAGGTTAATAAATCCTATAAATATCTACTATTCCTTCGTTTAAATTTGACTGAAGTACCCGGTTCTTTATTTGAATAAATTCAGCACGATTGATTGTTTGTTTATTGGTTAACTCAAAAAAGGCTAATTATGATCAAGATCATTTTACAATATTCTATAAGCTTAAAAAAATGACTCAATTTATTTTTGAGAACCCTATTCAAGAAGAAACAAGTATGGCGTAACAAACTGTATAAGGGAGAAAATCCATTGTTGTGATACCCGTTTCTTATAATATTTTTCCAGGGAAATTTTTTGACAATTACAACGCGAATAAAAAGAACAAATACTTGTTGCCATACTATTAAGGAAATAAAGCTCTCAAAAAAGTTAAAAACTTTATTTACAGAGAACCAAGTTGATTTTAAATGCACTGCTATCTTTGGATAAAATGTCCAATTCTATTAAAGTCCCCGAGGATTCTTTAAGATTCATATCTTTTGTTGAATATAACACAATTAGAAGTGTGATTTTCTGTTATTGAGTTCTTCTCTGCTCAAAAAATACTCCTTTTGTTAGCAACATAGGACAGGTTAATTTGGTTCTTCACGATGTTGATCCTAATCTTGGTAAACAATAAAAAACTTGAAAATAGTCATATAGCAAAATTGTTGTCACTGTAACATGGATCTTTCTTTTCAATGCCTTGACGATCTAACAAGGATAAAACTTTTGTCTTTTTGCCAAAAGATTAGATAAGAGTGGACCCTTAAGTAAAAAGCAAATGCACCCGGGCAATCTTGCCCACATCGCAACAAATGTTTTAAAGCTTGACCCAAAAGAAGTACATAGCATCAACTGGGACAGGCCTCATCGTCCCTTAATAATTACCCACGATAAGATTCATATGGAGAGAATAAATAAGCAAGTCTCTCTGCCAGTTGAGATTGACTTTAGAGATGAAGACAATAGTCCCTTTAAGGTTTTGATTGACTGCAGGAAGCTCATGCTTGCTAGAGAAGGAGACCATGTATTCGATCTAACTTTAAAGTATAGTTATGGCAAAATTTGCGAAAAGGCATTACGGGCAATGCTAGAGCCGTTCTGCAAGGTTAACTCATTTCGAATTGGAAGTACATCATCCCTTGACAGAATGAATTTAAAAAATACCCCATCTTTAACGATCCCAGCTATCAGCACTGGAATATAAAGAGCTCTGACCTGATTATTAATGTAACGGGTAATCCTCGAAATATACCCTCCCTAATTCCTTTTGGTAATGAAATTGAATCCTTGGAGTTTCTTGGGCAAGTGAAACAATGTTCCAACTGTTTCATGTTCGGGCATTTCCGGTCCTCTTGTAACGAAAAGACCAAGTCTATTAACTTTTATAAATCTTGGATTAAAGGAAGACTCAGTAAAGTTGAGCTAAAACAGTTACCATACTTTACAAGTGATGAAGACTCCACTCGTAGAGTTATTACATTTGATAAGGGGTCAAGCAATGCAGAAAGTGTCACTGCAAATACGGTTGAACCATCTCTTCCATCATCAGTGCCCGCACGGGATGATAGAATTTCAAGCTCAGACACTCGGGTCCAGGCCGGTATATCTTTAGCTACAGTGACCTCACGGGATGAAGTTATACAAGTCTCGGACACTCAGAAAGAAGCGTCAACATATGAGAGGGATCATGATAATATATCTACTTGTCATCTTACGACTGACAACACTGAGGCTACAGTGTTGCCTTCCTGTGTAGCGGATCAGCATAATTCAAGTGTTGTGAATACTCCAGTTAGGGTGAGTTCGGATAACACTTCAAATAGTCTTTCAAAGACTAATAAGAAATTGAGGGAGCCGTTAATTTCAGACAAATTAGTCTCACTTGGACGCACCAGATCCCAATCACTGTCCAAACGAGCACGGAAGGACTCTAATAACATTCCTGATGTGACCTCTCAAGCAGACAATCAAAAAAAGAAATCAAAACATGACTCTAATACAACATAATATTACAGATTTTTTTCCTCCTGTTGCTTCCAAAAATCTGGAAACCAATATGGGTTTGTCTAAAATTTTATCACTGAACGTTAGGGGTGGAAGGGATAGAAGAGTTAGACATGCCCTTATGAAGCATTTGTTGTCTTTGAACCCTGATATTATTTGTCTTCAGGACATTAAAACAGAATTTTCTTCAACATGCCATAAAGGCTGTAATCAATGTCTCCCTGGTTCTTTTCATCATTTTTTCTCCGGATCAGGAATACGAGGGGTTATAACCTTTGTCACTAAACGTATCCCTAAACCATTATTCGTTAAGGAATATTGTGGAGTTGGAAATTGGCTCCAAATCATCATTTCTACATCTGGCTGTACATTCTCCATTATAAATGCTTATGGTCCCAATTCTAAATCTACCTTTTTTCAAAATATACTAGAATCTCAAGAACATCAGAAGCTCCCTCTTTTGTTGATCGGGGACCTAAATGTAGATATCAACAAACCGTCAAATAAATATCCCAACTCAGCAGCCCTTAGGGAACTCGTTTGCAAACTCAGGTTGGTCGATATCACAAAAGTATTTAGTCCTGATGATAATGTTTCTTGGAGTTGTGGAAACAAGTCTTCCAGAATCGATCTTGCCTTTATATCGTCGGTCTTGGTGCGTAACATTAGGGAGGCCCGGTACATTCCGGAGCCCTCATCAGACCATAAAATTATTGATATTTGTCTGCGCCATAAACTGTTGCATTCCTCATTCAAAATACCGAAATGGATTCTTTCTGAGGAGAAATTTTTAAATAAATTGAAATCTAACCTTTCTCAAACCCATGTTCTTATAACAAACAAAGGGGCATACAAAATGCTATTAAGAGTTATTACTCATACTGTTAAACAATTTGTTAAGTGTCAAAAAAAGATAGCTGTCGAATTCCAGAAGGATATTGAAAAGGCATTGGGTGATTCCTCTGTCTTCGTCAAAAACATATCTGCAGATCTTATAAATCAGTATAGAGTAATGGACATTGCTGAGATTGAGATGGGGAGAAAGAGAGAAAGGGAAACCAATGTGACTTTGAAATATAAAAATCTGCCTTGTTCCAAGAACAGTTCTGCTTTTACCATCAAATGCATTGTTGATAATAATAGGATCTTGAAGAACCAAATGAAATTCTGAACTATTTTCATAAAAAGTTTTCGGATATTTTAGGCGGCGTAAGACTGAATTTTCCGAAGAGGAGACGCCATACTTCACAACAAATTTTTACACATAACAACATTATAGAGTATATCAAAAAAAATTTAAGGACAAAAAAGCATCTGGTCCTGATGGCATTTGTGGACGGATTTTCACTCTTGTTCCTGAGGAAATTGCACCTTATCTTTTATCAATAGGCCAATACATTGAAAGGACAGGGAAAATGCCTAATACACTTTCAAAAGGTCGTATTGCTCTGATCCCTAAAAAGGGTGACGGAACTGATTTTAGTCATTGGAGGCCAATAACTATTTTAAACAATGCATACAGGATTTTAATTGGTATTTTAGCGAAACAAATTGAGCCTATTTTAAATTTTAAGGTCAAGTCTGAACAGAAAGGATTTCTTAAAAATAGAAAAATCACTGATATTTCAAGGAACATTCTTACTGCTATGGAATCTATTAAGCGACAGGGAAAGTTTGGGGCTCTGATTGCCATAGATTTTAGCAAAGCGTTCGACTCTATACGACATGATCATATTTTAAATTGTATAAAAAGACTCCTTCCAAAACGATTTTTTAATCCAATTAGGGCTGTGTTGTTGAATGGCTCTTCTGTTGTATCTTTGGACGGCATCAACAGTGCTCCTATTGAACTTCGGAAGAGCTGTAGACAGGGTTGTCCCGTAGCTCCTCTTCTGTTTGTTTCGGCTATTAACGTTTTAACAATGGCTTTAACTAAGAAGTACGCTGGATTTGGTGTTTCTTTTAATGGACAGAGACATTTAATTGACTTATATGCGGATGATGTCACTTTGATGATAGAGGCTAACACTGAAGCACAACTCATCAAAAGAATTGAGGTTCTCTTGTCATTTTTCAAAAAATTTGAAATCAAATCCGGTCTTTCAATTAATAGCAGTAAGACAGCTATACTTCCTTTGGGTGCCTGGATTCCGGAGAGTTCTGTTTCTGTTCAGAACGTTAAAGTCGCTAATTCAGTTAATATCTTGGGCATTGTGTGGACAAGAAATGGCATTTCAAATTGTAACTGGACCCAAATGAATGCTAAGATATATGGGCAATTGAGGCAGTGGCGAGGTCTCTCTTTGTCAAAAAGAATTGATCTTTATAATTTTAGAGTTGTTCCTCTTGTTTTATATAGGGCTACTTCTGTCTCATTTCTGGCTGAATTAGCATTAGAGGAAGAAGAACGTTGGCTTAACTCTCTCTTTCATAAATCATATATTTCTTCTCTAAAACGTCCTAAAAACTTTATTGGTGGAGGGTTGTGCCTCCTTAGGAATATTTTACCAAAATATTATCGCAAAGTTGTGGCTGACATGGGTGTTTATCACAACAGAGAGTGGAGGTTTTATTATACGTCCTCAGAATTTTTTAATTGGATACAGATGGGATCACTTTTAACTAACCCCGAGTTGGAAGATTTTTCTCCATTTTTATCTTCGCTTCAAAGATTGGTTTGGAAGTCAGAGCCTAAATTCTATTCTGATACTACTATTGATATTTTATACCAAAATAAAGAAAAAAACCATTTATCCAGAGATTTGGTGATCTTAGGATTCTGGAGATATTTTCTCTCAATCATAAGGTTTTTACTATTCATGATTTGAATGTCGACTCCGTTTTAAATGTAGCTAGGTTCCATTTTCCTCTCTCTCGTGCTGCTAATAATTATTGCCCTGCTAAGCCTTGGTTTGTAAAATTGAATACTCCAAAAAATAAATATGATTGTGCAAAGGTGATATCACATAGTTTTATTAATACCCTTTGTCTGCCTCCTTCATGGGAGCAAAGAATTCTCCACTCCACTCAGGGCATAAATGATGCATCAAAGTTTACGGCACAATTCCAAATTTCAGGACAATTAATAAAGTTTTTTAGGCCTTGTAATAATTGTGGGCGTTTATACAATGACATTTTTCATGCTTTCGTAGACTGCCCCATGCTCAAGTTGGTGAAAATATTTGTTGAAATGAATGTGTGTGAGAGTAAAGAGATTCCCCCCGGTACTTTAAGTGCTTTTGTACTTTTTGGTGCTTTCAAATTTAAAAAAAATGCTCCCCCCTATCAAAAAGCCATAAATTTTGCTTTAAGTAATATTAAATCTTTAATTGCAAAACAAATTGCGGCGAACTCCTACTTAGAGGTCGACAACCTACGCTCAATCATCATTGGGGCAGCGGCACGTTATTCGGCTCTTTCTCTAAGAGTTCCCAACGCAGGATCTTCTTCGTGGGAGTGGGCTGGAGACCTAATTCGTTATGTGCCATCATTGGCAGCAGAACATTTGAATGCTTTAAAGAGGATTTTAAAAAGTCATCGTCGCTTGTTACGGACAAAATAATTTTGTGCATTTTATATAAGGTTATAATTTTTAGATAGTAATTTTGTTCTATAATGTTCAATTATGTTTTTATCTAAAACACAACTGTCTAAAATATTTTTTATTTATTTTATTGTTATCTGTTGTTGTATCTTATTTACTCGTTTTTTAGATAACATAATAAAGAATTTTATAACCGAAAAAAAAAAAAAAAAAAAATAAAGTAACTAAACACTAAGAAAAATAAATGTATACACAGAGAACCAATTAATAGACCAAGGAATGCCAAACGTTATCTTTTCATCAACATACGGTTGATTACATAGGCCCCCCCCCCCCCCTTCCCCGTTCGAATATTCGAAAATAAAAACCTTGTAAAAGACGAGTAACAAAGCAATATATATTTTTAATACTTCTAAAAACGTCCATGTTTTCAAAAAAACAATTACTCTCGAGAGGCGAAGTCATCCATGGGGATAATGGTCATAGTTGAAGAAAGTTCCAGCCGTAAAGGACGTTCCTAGGATCGGCATTTAATGAGATAGGTTTCTTCTTTTTGCGTAATCAAAGTTATTTCCACAACAGAATAAGAGTCTTCCACCATATCACATTCAAGATGAGAGAAGGACAAGAGTTCAGGCAAAAAATAAGAAGCGAAAGTGTTTTCTAACATACCGTTCCCGGAAGTATAAACTAATGCCGAATCATCCACCAAACTAATTGGACAAAGCTTCTATGCGTAGAGGGACAAAATTTCATTTGTGATATTTTATTAAGTTCACTATCATCCATTAAGTCTACAAGCCGTAATGAATATACAATGATAAATAACTCAAACCCCTTTGACGTCAACATAATTACTTATTAGTGCAGATTATTTTGGTCTGCATGAAAGATCGGTCTCGTAATTATTCATTTTTATTCCTTTTTAATGAGTAATTTCGTAACATTAAGGGTGCAAAAACGACTGTTATAGTATCATACTTTAAGTTGAATGAATTTAACCAAGTTAAACTATTTGTCATATTTTGTTATTCGTTTTTAACGGCCTTTTTCTACATTGCCCGAACTAGCGGGCAATCTATAGATTTCCCTACATAACGGGCATTATGTACAATTGCCCGGGCAATCTATAGATTTTGCGATTTTTCCACATTGCCCGTAACATATTATCTTTGCGATTCAGTAGTTATTATCGTGGGTCCTTGGTGTTTGTTTATTTATTTCGTACACAAAACAAAAAGAACCGCATAGTTTTTTGGTATTTTTATATTAAAGCTCCAAGATAATTTATTTTTTCAAACTTTAATCTATAACGATCTCTTAGGCATCTCTAATTTAATTTAGTGTCTACTCCTATATAATTCATTCTCCACAAAGCCCACACGTCCCCGGCCAAATAACCTTCCTCTAATATTTAAGTAAAATTTTATCTTATGATCTTAGGAGATAATCTTTATGACCTGTGGTGGTTGGTGTTGCTTAGATTTTTGAATCAACTGATGTTTTAATTAACTCCACTTGCTTCAAATATGTACAATGTTAAAAGGAAAAATAGTTTCAAATTGAAACCTGGGAGGTAATTAACAACAGACAAATAAACTATAAACACTTAGGAAAAAGAGGCCATCTTAGGTAGGAGGGGGGACTGGAGATTAAAGAAAGTGTGAGTGTTTATGATTATTTTATGTCGATATGGTTGGAGACATCGACTATATATTAACTGGATACTCAGATGAGAAGAAACGTTCAATCAACTGGTGATGTTATAAATGTAGTTAAAATGGCTGCCATTGACTTAGAATACTAGTGAATAGAATAAGGGTGATTCCCTAAGATTGCTTCATGCTCGTTCACTAAAAATCAAGTTGATTCCTATTTTCAATGAATGAACAATATAAGCAGCAAAATATTAACAACATTTCTATTGCTTTACAAAAGTATAAGAGGTCCAGCCCAAATTTTCTTTGGAATAATAAAAGAAAAGCTCAATTGATAATGTTACTTAAATATTTTGAAAACACTGTTGTAATTTTTTTAATTAAACAGCTCAATTTTATGATATGTACAATAGAATACATAAAAAACATAAGATAATGTATGAAAAAATCACATAAGTAAATATTTTAATTTACAATTTTATATTAGGGGTTGAACTAAAGCACTATTTTTAAACATAAAAACAACATTCAAAAATCTCAATTGATACGTTACTAAAGAATTAAAAATAGATTTGGATCTTTAAAATGACATTATTTGCTATTCTTAACATTCTTCATTATTGTATATAAAGTCTTCTGTGGATGGAGGCAAGAGACGGGAAATATTACATTTCCTTCGAAGGCCGCAGTCCATGAGCCAACTGAAAGGGAGGGATCCTCTCAGGTCCAGGGAAGCCTACCTTTGCCGCTGCCGAAAGGACGATTGCAAAAAGTCTCCCGAAGTAATTCGCTTCGCAATTAGAGCTTTTGAGTTCAAATTTAATTAATGTTTTTGTGTTTCCTTTAAAAAAATGATTTGTTTCTTAAAAACAAATAAGAATCCTCTTACTTTCAACACCTTTTTTGCTTATATGGTTCGATATAATTGCAGTATCCTACTGGCACAAATAAAAGCATTATAGCGTGTAAATTAGTCACTTGAACCTAGGATCTTATCAATGAAGACTGAATCCAAAAGCACTCTCGGGAGTATTCAACCTGCGCCCTCAACAATGAGAGTTTGAACACCTTTAGCAGCTAAAAAAAATGTCCCGTCCGACATCTCTATAAAACATATTATTTATTTTAGTTAACACTACGTACTCTATCGTCGAGCGTCTGGTAAGCCAAGTTGATATCGAATCTATATAGACAGTGTAAATAAATGTTTATATTTATTTAATGTTTTAATTTGAACGTACTCCATTATAAAATATATAATAACTATTAGCTTTCCTTGTTTAAATAACAATAATCATCGATCTGCCTTAAGTAAATACTATATCTATATAATACATAGAAAATATCTCTATTGTGCTTTCAAAACTATGTTTTGTAAAGTAACTGTTTAAAAAATGATAACTTATATGGTATTTAACATTTTTATAAAGTGACGAAAAAAAATCCCGAAGTACAGATATATGATTATTTTTTTCATATATATGCAATTATCACAAAAAAAACAAATAATGGTTTCCAAGGGCGTGTAAGTATAGCTTTTCTGAGGCATTTTTGTGTGTTTTTTTTTACAAGGATCGTCAGTTTCCGAGCCAAGTCATTTCTCACAATTTTATGGATGAACACATAATTCATATTTCAAGCATTTCTTGAATGCATCTCATGTATGTTTATGACTGCAATTACCTCAGGACAGCCCATCAATCAATACTCTATACTTATTATTATATTCTTGTACATCATAGTAAAATGATTTGTGAATGTCTTAAATAGTAATAATAATAATTAACTACAAAATATATTTGTCAAAAAGAATTATTTTTTTGAAAAATTGCCAAACAGGGTGACTTCTCATATAAAGGAATAGTGAAATATAGACTAAATAAAAAGTGAATACTTCATTAAAGCCTTTTTAAAGGCTAATTCTTGCTAATTACAACTGTGACCATATCATAAAAGAAATGAATACGTTCACAGAGGTCTTGAGCTGGGAAAGGGCTAAATATTTGATAGTTTATGCTATTTTATGTATGTTTAAAATATAATATAATGTGATTTTAGCTCTTGAGAGAACTTTTATCCATTGATATTGCATTATGGTTTTTTCAGTGTAAAGGGAGTTATCTAGGAATCTAATGTCGCAGTAGAGATGGAGATCCAGACGACTCGTTGACTCTTCTAGTAGAGATCACGATCGTATCCTCTCCTAAGAGAGACTACAATCGTGATCTATATCAGAAGAATCAACGTATCTGCTAGAAGATAATGAGTTTTATCTCTTATAATATGGAGATGGTGTGACGATGTTATTCAACTATTTTTATCATGTCTGATTTTCTTCTCAAATGAGTATCAAATTATTCTTATATAGGTCAATGATTCTGATACAATGTTAGTAATATATTTCGTCGCATTTGCTTCCTTGAATGCAAAAATTAAATCAGTTCCATCAAAAAATAGAATAATAATTGCAAATGAAATAAATTGTTTGTACAGCATCTTAAAGCATTACCTCCATATTTCAGTCGCCATATCTTCTAGAAGAGATAAGGATCGTAATCTCTACCGGGGAGTCAACGATTCTTCTGGATCTTCATCTCTGCTGCAACATAAACCTAAACATTTAATCAGTATTAAAAAGTAATTTGCTTTTAAGCAGTTGAAATAAATTTTAAATTAACAATTAATACGCTAAGTTTAAGACAAACCTTGAATATCATTTCACAAGACTATTGTCTAAAGGAAAATACTCTCAATTGTAGCATATATAAAAACAATTATTATTGATAATTCGAGTTTTAATTTTTATGATTCTTTTGCCCTCAACTCTAAGTGTTTTTGTTCTGAAAGCAATGTATGTACAGACCCATAGGAGCAGATGCAGCTAGATACCACTTTTCACGCATCCAGGTTATATTTTAATGGAAAGAATATGATTTTCGCAAGAAGTGGGAAAAATTATCCCCCAAATTTTCGTCCGTATCAGTTTGTATCACCTTCCCATGGCCCTGATTCTATTTATAGCATAAATTCACATTACATTTATAAAAATATATCAAGGAAATCATATTCAACCAAAATATAGTTTTATTTAAGACATTGGTCTTTGTAGTTTTTTTTTCATGGTAAAGGTCTTTATTGTATTCATATAATACAATAACATAAAATAAAAATAACAGGGGGAGATTTGTGTTTAGTAAAAACATAAATAAACATTATAGAAGCATAAATAAACAAAAGTAACATAAATAAACATTATAGGTATATTTTTGAAAAAGAAAAATAATATTATATATGGACTATTCACATGGATTTAACAATCCTAACTTTTATGGGATCCCTTCTTGTTTTTAACATTACACACCGCTTTTAATATATTAAAGTGTGTACGCCAAGATGGCTTGTAAATACGGACATGCTCTTAACCGTACATGTTGCTTTAAACAGCCTATTCGATGACTACGAGAGAGTGCAATAGCGTCAAGACGTCTCATTCCCCTCATATTCTCACACTTATGTGCCTCCATTTGAATAAATTCATAAAAAATGGTGGAGAAGATAATTTTTGAAGCATACAACGTATCGCTATCGCCTTCAAACTGGCTCATTTCAACATCCCTCATCCTATGTGGAAGCCTATGAGATTGAGCATTTGATATCTACGGTTCAGAGGATCCTTTATGCCTCGAGAGTAAACGGTGGGGGATTCCCTTTGGGTCTTCATCGTGTGGTCTCAAGAAAATATAGAGGTCTTGCGCTCGGTATCGAACACTTTCAAATAAAATGCACGGACATCATCAACGATATCCCCACTCCCCAACGATGGTACTGTGTTTGAAGGAAGAGTTGATGGAGCTTCACACCTCTAATTCTGCCCTGGACGGCTTCTTAGTGTATTTGTTTATTTTTATTACAACCTCATTTTTTATCATACTTAAATCCTTTTTTATATTTACCCTTTTCTTGTTTAATCCATAGGATTACATTATTTTTATTGCATACTATTTTGTAATGTGAATTTTAGTGTAATACATAAAAAAAATTCATAAAGATTTCCTAACCAGGGATTTAGGAATCTGGACAATCAACTTCTTGGCATAAACCACCTTTTAACACATTAACGCATATATGGTCTTTTTTGCTTATTTTTATTTTTTTAAATTTTTATGAGGAGATTGACACTTATATTTCGGTTATAAAATTCTTTATAATGCTATCTAAAAAACGAGTTAATAAACTACAACAACAGATAATAAAATAAATAAAAATATTTAGACAGTTGTGTTTTAGAGAAAAAAAACATAATTGAACATTAATGAACAAAAATTACTATCTAAAAAAGGTTGGGACTTCTTTAACAGAAAAGCCTCTAAAAGAGCGAATTTTTGTTGACTAAAAAACGCTGTCATTTTTAACCAGAATGACATTAACTTTGTTTCGCATAGTGAGCCTTTTTTCTGCTTACTTTTCTGTCTATTAAGTTATTTTTCTGCATATTTCTGAGAATTAATGACATTATTTGGCTCCAAATTTCTATATTCCTGGACATGATGAAAGGGTAATGGTAATAATGGATACGTTACTCTATCTACGTTTATTAAAATGGTGACAAGGTGCTGGTAGGGTACCAACAGTTTTTTCCTTCCTCCTTTTTCCATCTTCTTTCCGCGTGAGATTAAACACTTAATATAATGCAGAGCCATATAAGTAGAGTTACGTCGTAAGAACTCTCTGTGTAGCAGCTGACTAAAAAAGTTCGGCTCAAAACATTCATAATTTATCGAGAGAGTTGTAAATAAACAGTCTTTTGAGATAATTGGTTCGATGTACAAAACAATATAAACTTTAAAGATCTATTAAAACACACAAATATTCCTGCTTGTAGGGCTGTGGATTGTATAAATTACTCAGGAGCCCAAGAAATTTCTCTCTATTTTTATTTCCCAAGGAACAATTCTCCAATAAATGAAAGGTTTTATAGACACAACCTTTTGTCATAGATTCCAATTTATTTATCTAAAGGAACAATAATCATTATTTTCATTTCATGCATTGTTTTGAGCCGAAATACTTTTTCTCCAGGTGACGCTGTAATCTATTGTCGTAACTCTTATATAGGGCTCCGATATAATGCAAACAAATCCACACATTGTTTTTCTTTAAGAAGTAAACGAAGTGAATAGTAACTTTAGTAGAGTTAACTATATATCATAAAAAGCTGAATTAGACATATTTCATGCCATGGCTACATTGACATTTATCAGCCGCAGTTGTTCTTTACCAGCTTTTTTTAAATACACAATATGATGATGCACTGTTTCTTGGAACGTGCCAGAGGAAAATGTTAACTTTTGATAACATCAATTGCACTTGCGAAAAATCATTCGCAAGTTAAAATATCATCATCTACATACTTTGTCATTCAACGGCTCAATCTGTTGATACTATCTTAAGGCTTGAAAGAAAAACAAAAAACCTGTAAAAAGCATTAACTATCATTTATATCACTTCTAGATATTCACATAACTTCTGATTGATTTGAAAGTCAATCTTTAGTCTATGGAGAAAATATAATCTTGGAGTAAAAAAATATATACATTTGTTAATATATGATTTAATTTAGAGTAAGTAGGCCCTCTTGACTACACAAAAGAAATGAATCAAAGTATAAAAAATCTTGATAATTGAAGAAGAGATTGCAATGGAATGAGAGGAAAATATATTAATTACTAAGGACAATTTTTATCGTGAAGTATTCGCTCATAAACATGGTAAAAGGGGAATGATATACTATAAATCAAGGATGCTCAAAATGTCAGTGCGCCATCTATTGGTGAAACGCGGTATTGTATTTACAAGACGTATTGAATGATTTGTGAAGCATTATTACCTTCGCCGAAGGAGGTATTGTTTTCACTAGCGTTGGTTGGTTGGTTTGATTGTCAGCAGGATAACTCAAAAAGTGCAGAACGGATTCGGATGAAACTTTGTGGAGTGTTGGAAATGCCAAAAGGAACAAGTGATTAAATTTGACATCTCTGAGTGCTTCTTTAAGATGCAAAATGAGCTAAATACTAATAAATATTTCAAGTTAGCCTACTCTGCCAATAGATGTCGCTGTGCTGTGCTCTCCTTTTGATGACGTCAGTTTCTTTTTCTTTCCATGCACCTCTAGAGTGTAAACAATAAAGGAGCAGTATGTAGAGTTAAAGGGGCAGTGCGTAGAGGGTTGGAAATGACAAAAAGACCAAGTGATTCATTTGGTGGGGATCGGAGGAGGTTTGCACTCTCTGAGTCCTCTAGTTATATTATGTACTGGACAAGCTCGGCGGGCCGAAAATTGTCTGACGGGCCGTTTACGGCCCGTGGGCCTGCCATGTCTGCTATAAATGATACCCTGGTAGCCCCTTTTACATTTAATTGTTTCTTATTTATGCTATTACAAAATAATACATATTATCACTATCGTTAAAGATTAAAAAGGTCACACAAAATAAATTTGAGACGGGTATCATTTATTGCAAAGTGATACATAAAATACTTGAATGTTTAAATAAACTATTAGATCTTAAAAAAAGTTATCTCATCATTGAGTATTGACGTTATTCTTTTTTTGTTGTTGGATTTATGCACAAAAAAAAACTAAACAAATCATAAATGTATTTACACAATATGAAACACCACCCATTCTATGCATTTTTTCTAAAATAAAATAATAAAGCGAGTCACTCCCAGATCTCTCAGGGACGGCTTGGAGCTACGCTGGAGACACTCTACGCTTCTACTCAAACGGCTCAAAGGTGAGCTTATGGTTTCTGAGACGCCTATTAAGACGTTATAAAGGTTTCCAAAGAGTCAGATCAGAAAACTTTATTGATTTTATTTTACTTTTAGGAACTTCTTATACGTTATATAATTTTTTATTATTCTTTTGTAGTATTTTAATTTTGTATATTGTTTGAGAACTCTTAAAGCAGATACGGTTTGGGTATATCGCCGGGACAAGCAGAGTCTACTCGTGAAAAAGACACAGAGTGGATGATCAACGGAAAAAGGGGGGTCTCATTTCTTTTGTGAAGGTAATTTTGTTCCATCATTATATATTTGTAAATATTTACATATATATACCTATAAGTTGTACATATATTTATAATATGTTATTTGTTATAAAGAAAAAAAAATTGTATATTTATCTTAGATATTATATTACGTGATAGATATAGTTTTATAGTTGTAGCTGCTTTTGATTGATTATATATTTAATATGTGATTTCATTTTGTTTGACTTTAGTTAGGGTTTTAATTTTAAACTATAATGTTTAATTATAAATACACACAGGGGCGGAGGGGCCAGCGGGAGTACCGGGACTATTCCCGGTGGGCCGCTGGCCTCAAGAAACATAACGGCCGTTGAAAGCCTCCCAATGGCATATTGGGGCCTTTATAAGGCCGACGAGGGCGTAATTGTCCCTGTGGATAAATTCTTCTCACTCCGTTCCTGCATATATATATATATATATATAACTCTAATCGAATAAATTCATATTAAAAAAGTGAATCACTTAAAAACGAACCCCTCCTATTTCCCTCTGAACATGGATACGAACATATCCAAGCACACACACACACACACACTCTTTTTATCACTTGGCCATTAAAAAAAAACTAACAAGTCCATAAATGTAAGTCATAATAATAATAAAGCATGCACATAGTATGTATCGATGCATACTATACATCTATAACTCATCGAGGGGTCTCTGCATCATCATCATCAGAGATTGAAAGGCATAGACATATTGAAATATATGTGATTTTATCACATGTCTTTTTCCTCCTTGATGTAAATGATGCTGTCATTCATGTCAAAGGGAATCCATCGTATAATAATAATAATATGTATGCATGTCTTCTTGTAGAACGTAAGAAAGGCACTCTGTCGATGTAGGTACCTAATATATGTACACACACACACACGTATTCTCTACGAGAATGAAGAAAAAGGAATGATAGGTGGTTCCTGCCACAAGGGTAGTTGAATCATCCAAGGATTTGATTTGACAGCTCCCCCCCTCGCCTCATTATATGTATATAGGACTGATGTCTTTTATTTTTAGAATCAAAAGATTTTGATGATGGATTGGGGCAATTGATTATATATATATACATATATATATTTATAATATATATATATATTATACCTTTATAT
>CP045890.1:28612489-28623028 GCA_013387185.1 Caligus rogercresseyi
TGCATGCTATACATGAAGTCATGCAATAAGAGATATCAGTCCAGTATGAGCTGTTAGAAAAGAGCTTGGGTTTCATTTGGGTTGTGTTTTACAAAACTATTCATAATATGGTTGATTTGGTTTGCATTTTTTTTAAAATATGTGTTTATAAAGTATTTTTTTGCCTATAAGGTTCGACTGAATTGCAGCTTCCGACAGGACTCGAACCTAGGACCTTATCAATGAGGTGGCAGACCAAAAATGACCATCCCCTCCGGGAGGATTCGAACTTGGGCTCCCACCATGAGAGTAAACGCGCTTAACGCACACGGCTGTCGCGTTCACTAACAAGTATTTTATTAATTACACTGTTTTATTAAACAAAATTTAAAAATAAAAAATTAAAACGATTATAAACGAAAAATATGGAATGTGTTGAATTAGGTATTTACACTTCTCTATTTTGTGTCAAAAGTGTATCAATAATCATAATAAATGTTAAAAGGATTTAATAAAATATAAAGTTCTATATGTATTAGTATCGGATCCCTGAAGGGCCTTAACAAAAAACTCAAGACGAAGTTATATTTTTTTATTTTTTTACATTCACTTACGGGGAAAATATTTTATACAAGTTATATAAAATTAAAGGGCATGTATATATAAAAGTTTAACATGGATGGTGAAACCTCAGTAATCTTATTATTTTGACTTCATTATAAATATACTAAATATGGTAAATAAAAATATTTACTTTTGTGATTTTTCATACATTATCTTAGGTTTTTATGTGTTTGTTGTACATATCATAAAATTGAACTGTTGAAGAAATAGAAAATATTCTAAAGATTTATAATAATCTAATAATTATTATGACGTCAACAAAAATAAAAAAGAAGCAATATATTTTTGATGACGCAAGCGAGACGAAACACATTACAAAATATCATTTTCCAACTCTGTTGTGTCGTCATTAAAATGACCGTCAAAAGAAATATCAGCTTCATTAACAACATATTCATATTTTGAATTTCAATATACCTTAATTTAATACAACAATATGGTTTATGGGATTTCAAAGCCCTTGCTTCTAGCCCCATTCTATGTAGGGGACCTTATGCATTGAATTAATTTTACCCTTGTTGAATAGAATTATAACGAATAAAAAAATTGTTAAAAATGTATAATCAATTTTTTTTTTTCAAGAATGATAACTTTTCTGTATTTTGCTCTGATTCCCTCACTCACCATATGGTGGCCGATCATTAATCCGCTTCAGAGACGTCACTCCTCGCAGATATTTGCTCAGTTTCCCCAAAAGTGGGTCAAGATTCCATGAGAAGTCCTTGATTTTTACTGAAGAAGAAGTAAGATCGGTCCTGTAATCATTCTTTGAGTAAATTGAGGACCAGTTCATTTCTTTCAAATATATTTAATGAAGTAATGGCTTTTTATTTCAATAACATTCACCAAAAAAGAAACGCAGATAATAACCCAAAACACATCCGACGCCATGTTAGAACGATTCAGAGAATGGGACGCCCAAATTTTCCTCACGATATTGTATATAATTGAGTGTATATATATATATATATATATATATATATATATATATATCAGAGCTGAGACTACCGAATGTAAATCGGTATTCGATATTATCGACAATATTTCAAATACCGAACCGATTATACGATATACGTTAGATATACAATTTATATAAGATTAATATGTATCAGGGAGCTCGATAGCCGTGCGTGTTAAGGCGTGTTCAACTCTCAATGTTGGGGGCGCAAGTTCGAATCCCGAGAGGGGATGGTCATTTTGATCTACCTCATTGATAAAATCCTAGGTTCGATAGATTAATTTTTAACGCTATAATGCTTATTTATATCCTATCAGATGCAATTCTATCGAACCATATAGGCAAAAAAAAGTATGAAATTTCAATAATCTCTAATAATTTTAACAAATTATGTACTTAATTGTTCTTTTTATAAATTGTCCGATATTAAATGCATATGAAGAAGTCACAGAGCAGATACATAAATAAATTTCTCTCTCTTTTTATCTACCGTACCGAATCGATCGATCGATATATGATATATATATATATATATATATATATATATATATAATATATATATATATATATATATATATATCTATATATATATAGATATATATATATACCTCCGACATAATATTTCCTTATTTTTGGAATTTCCCTCAGCAATCACTTCCTCATCCCTCTACATCAGTCAGCGGAATAAATCATCAAGCCCTGTAAATATTTTTACAACAAGCAAAGTTTTTCATCGCCTCATCATAAGACAGTTAGAATCATAATCAACAGCGTATTTTTTGTATCTTGATACGTAAAGGAAGGAGAGGAAATGATCTACGATCTTGTGAAGAAAAATATGTACAGATTATATATATATATAATATATATATATATATATATATATATAATATATATATATATACAATACTTAGAAATGTTAGAAGCCTGATGAATAATACGATTCTTAATGTTGACTTAAATGTTGTATGCAGGTATGTTGGATGTGAAGTTTATTCGACGGAACGACAACTGCGGCAAAATGAAGTTGGAGATATTTTTTTCGCGTTAATGCATATATCCGTATTACAGAATTGGTATTGATTGACAAGTATTATCTTTAATTAGCAGCCCATTTAGATAATGTATTTCATGATTGCTGATACATTATTTTATATAGTCAGCTAGGACTTGAAATAATAAAAATCTAAACTTATAGTTGAATAGTGAAAGCCTGAAAATGAAAGAAGTATTAAGAATTTAATTTCAACAGCTTCAAATTAATGTCCTCCAAAAAGTGACAAAGAATATATGTTGACAATAAGAGAAAAGACCTAGTGACGTCATTAACTATGTCAGGGGTCACCAACCTTTTTTTAACTGAGGGCTACTTCTTGGGTGTGGATTCATGTGAAGGGCTACCAATTTGATATGCGCTTCTGATATAACAAATATACTCGGTTTACCTGTATGTTATTAATACTAATTAGTGATATTCGCCTGCTTAAGATTATTTTTGATAATAAAAATTCACAATAATCATCAATAATGACTTTAAAAGGAAGAAAGTTTGTTGCTTTATTTCTAAACATTTCAAACAACTCCTTAGATTTGCAAAAGGAACTGAAATCATGGATGACAATCCACCATTTACATTAAAACAAGATTATAGGTTAGTATCTTAACATGTGTGACATAGGCCTATTACTTATGCACACAAACAAATGACATTTTACTGATCTTTTACAGAAATGAATTAACCATCACAGTTATACAACAAAACTAAACTATTTATATTTTTGAAATATCTTACAATCTTCAGAAATACATTTTAATGGGAGGCCTGACATTGCATGCTGGCCACCAGTGCATTGTAATCTGGGCTGTAACTTGAAACTGCAATTCTGAGGGAATCTTGCAAATGTGTATCTGTGAGCCTTGTTCTGTGTCTATTTTTGATGTAATTCATGTCAGAAAAGCTGATTCACAAAGGTAAGTTGAACCAAACAGGCTAGCCACCTTCATAGCTGATGTGCATAGACCACTAAACCTTTCTATATCAACAAGGCCCCAGAAGTTTTCTGTAGCCTTATGGGCCTTGAGGTGGATGTCATTTTGTATAGTCACTATTTCCATTTCCACCTGCCCAGCATCCAAGCTAAGCATTTCACTTAGTTGCTCAGCAATGCACGTTTGTCCACGTTCATAAAAGGATTTGAAATGAACGACACACATGGCTCCAGCTTATCAATGTCACAAAACCGACTTTCAAATACTTTACTCAGAATAAGTGCAACAAATGATCGTTCCGGAGTCCAAGAACGAATTGGAAGCATCCCACATATTGTCATCGGAGAAACCTTGTGTCTCCAGGCAATCCAATCCTAAATCGCACAAACATTTTCGTCACTATAGCAGATTAGCTTTAGGAGTAAAATGAGGCAACTGGACTCCATGTGCTGAAGGCTGGTCATCTAATCCGTATATTACGAGGAACCTATTTTGCTGATAGATCCAGAGATATAAAAACAAAAAAGATTTCGTGATTGATGAAGGGTTGCCCACATTACGAATATAATCAGACATGCAATAATATTGTTATTCAACATACGAATGCTATTTCTGCTAAAAATAGTGGCAAAATATTAAAAATATTACAATTTATAGCAAATTTAATTAAATTGTCATCTTTATACATTAAATTATGTTCCCTTTGATTCATGAAAATAACATTTAATTGGTTACTAGATACAAATACCTACTAATTTATTATATGAAAACTGTTTTGTTATTGAAGTTAGTCAGCTGTTTGTTATGACTCATCAGTCGGTCGTCCAGACTCTCCTACTCTAAGGCACTGTTCTGAACCAGCCTGAACTGTCGAACTTGTGGAGGTTTGACGTCACAAACTTGACAATAACAAAGACATAACGGAAAAATATACATACATCAGTCACACAACTATACAAAACTAATAGACATGATAACTTTACTTAAGTATTACTATTTTGAGAATGCCTTTGCGGGCGACTCAAGTAGTCTACGAGGGCGCCATGGCGCCCGCGGGCGACGTGTTGGTGACCCCTGAACTATGTTGTATCTCAATCGATAGGTTTGGAATATGTCACGCACTGCATCATCAATGGACCCCCATGAATGCCAGAACCAGGTCAGCCACATCTCCTCAGAGTTCCTCTGCTCACCCACATCATCGCCTAGATGAACAATTTCGACGTATGGAAGACATGCAAAAAAAACTCTGCAGAGCCTCCACAAAAGAAATGGCGAATCATTGCATGAATTCATTTTCCATAAAAGTGTTTCATTTTAAAATATTTTTTATTTATTATCAGCATATATTTTAACAAATTATTCATAGTATTTGATATGAATTCTAACCTATACCTATTTTTTCTTCAAAGAATGCATATCATAATAGCAATCATAGGTATGCTATTTGTGCAAACATGTCGCAAACAAAGGAAAAAGTAATCTATTATTATTATTTCGAGGAATACATAAATTTTCCAAGAAGCTTTAATTTATTGTAACGCTTACACTGAATATATACTATAAACATACATACATGTATATATTACTTTTCAAATATTTCATCCTTTGAAAACAAAAACATATATTTTTATTTGGTTATAAAGTTATATATTCATACACACACAATATATATTATATATATATAACAACAGTTTAAATAATAAATCATGTCTTCTTCCTGTATTTATAAATATATTATATAATATTCGAACCTCTGCAAATTTGATTCATGGAGGAAGATGATTTAGTGTATAGAAGAGGGTGTCAGTCATATGGTATTTTTTTTTCATTCTTCAACCTTTTCATAGAACTTAATATTGGGAAGATGGAATAATTTCAAAAAAGCAGCTGGCATTATTGTAATAATGCGTAACTTCTATTGAGATTGTTAAAGTGTGAACTTAGAAATAAGAAAAACAATCTCTATGATGTGCACTGTGTCTTTATCATACCTTTTACGAATTCTTCTTATTACCTCAGCCAAAGGAGGTATGTGTTTTCACTGGCGTTTGTTGGTTTGTGGTTTGTTTGTCAGAAGGATAACTCAAAAAGTACGGAACGGATTCGAATACAACTTTGTGGAGTTGTTGGAAATGCCAAAAGGAACAAGTGATTAAATTTGGCATCTCTAAGTGCTTTTTTAATATGCAAAATGAGCAAAATACTAAATGAAATTGGGTCTCTATTCAGGGAGTAGGCAAGAACAAACGCTAAAAAAATTCATTGACGTATTATTGTTCATATATCAGCTCAGGACTATGTAACCCAGTGACGTAGCTTAAACTTCTCGTCTTCCCGTCTCTGAGTGCTTTTTAATATGCAAAAAGAGCTAAACAGAGAGGAAATAATGATTAGAGATAGAAAATCGGGCGTGTGAAAGGGAGAATGTTTGAATGAGAATGTTGTGGGGATCGGCGGAGGTACACACTCTCTGAGTGTATATATGCCTCTAGTTCTAATATTACCTATTTATGAATTTCTTAAAGAACTCCAGCCGGAGAAGGAATGACTTTTTTCCTTATGATGTATCAATGCAGTATTCTATATTTTAGTCAATTGCTTTTCAATACAGGAATTGTATCATTCTTAATACTTTATTATCATTATGACAATATTACAGTTTAAAATCTTTTGTACTGAATTTTATCAACAGTTCATTTGTATGATAAGTACAACAGATACATAAAAACCTAAGATAATGTATGAAAAATCACATATTTTAACATACTATTTTATCTTAGGGGTTCAACTAAAAGCAATATTTTTAAAACAATAAAATACAAGTACAAAAAAATCCAATTGACATACGTACTAAATATATTAGCTTTGATTTGGAGCTTTAAAATAACATTACTTGCAGCTCTTAAAATTATTATACCTCCGCCGAAGGAGGTATGTTTCACTGGCGTGGTTTGTTCGGTGGTTGGTTTGTTGTTTGTCAGCAGATAACTCAAAAAGTACAGAACGGATTCGGATGAAACTTTGTGGAGTTGTTGGAAGTGCCAAAAGGAACAAGTGATTAAATTTTGGAATCTCTGAGTGCAGAATTAGATACAAAATGAGCTAAATACTAATAAAATATTTCAAGTTACCCTACTTGCCAATAGATGTCGCTGTGCTGTGAAATCGGGTGCCGGGAGCGTCTTCCTCTTGAAATTTCCGTCGAGGGGAAGCCTCCCCCGTCCCTCTACGCCGCCCCAGTCGTGAAAAATCCGCCTCGGAAGGCTCATAAGGACCCCGTGACGGCGGAAGTTTGCACTCTCTGAGTGTATATATGCCTCTTGTTTATGATTGTAAATAATGTCTACCGGTTAGTACTCTTTGTACTTTTAAGACAAATAAACTTATGAATTCATGTATTCTGATATTCTTATGTCTAAGATCAGTACAAATAATAGGAGTATTTTTAATACTTATTTTATATATTAAATTGCTCTTTTATGTCTATTTGCTCCGATAGAATGTATCCCTGCGTATATAAAATAAGCATATACCCTGTAAATAAGTCCATAGATCTAGTCTCTTATCAGTGAGGTCCACCAATATTGAAGTCCAACCCACCGCCCTCAATAAAAAAACAATTTAACTTGCATTAATACACTGAGCTATCGCTGCTCTCCAAGTAAAATTGTTCTTGCTTTTGGGGGAAAAGAATTGATACACTCTTAAAGCATTAGTTAATCGTACTGTCGTATAAAAGAGGATTCATGTCCTATAATTAAGATATCGTTCTATGCAAATACAAAAATATAGGATTGAACACGCCGTCACATATTAGCTATCGGAGTCCTTATACGCACAGTGTTATAAATAAAGAAATGTGACTTTTTAAAAGCCGTGAGTGGTGCATAGAAAAGGAGCGTGAACATTTTAAAAGCAGTGGAAATTATAAATGTATTACATATAAACTTGTTTTTGTATTCATCAGCGTCTTATTGCATCTTGTTAACCCTATCATGTCTATATTTATAGTATTGTTTGATTTTACATGTGTTTTGTCTTCTTTTTTTGTTATATTTTGTTATTATACCTTGTGTATGAGTTCACATTGGAACGGCTTTGAATATAGAAAGGAGGATCTGATGTCTCCCAAATTATAGATACAGCCTTACACTTTTATTAAGCCCTTTAAAGGGGAAGGAGTTCAATAGGAGCTTTTTAAGCAGTTTGCATTATGGAATAAGTTTTCACTACATGCCTAGTGAACTGAAATTAATCCTCTAACAATCATGGGCCCATATCAATCCTTATATAATTGGGCTGTTCATTTTATTAATGCCCCTCAATCAAGAATTGATTTTTATTTTGTTAATTTGTTTATTTTAATAATTTTTTATTCTTTCACTGCGGGAATCGTTATATATATATAATATATTATATTTAATAGAATGCAAGTGCATGTCATTATTACTTTCCTTGGGATTGGCTGCCTTGAAAAGCATTTTCCATTGCCTTCTCTTTCCCTCTTTCTCTCCCCTTACAAGTAACAAGCAGTCACAAATGATGGATGATGATTGAGTATGACCTAATTTCAGGTTAGTTTGTCTATTATCAGACAAAGTTCCCCTCAACTTTCCCCCCTTCCATGTGCATTGCAAAAAAACAAAACAGCTCCTGCTAGGAATCAGTTATTTTCCTCGAATATACAATATTTGTGCTTTATACCTATGTGCATAGTAATAATAATATAGTAGTAATTGATGTTTATAGATACTTTATACATACATAAAATGCGCACGTCATAATGCAAAAAAAAAAAAAACGATCCCATCCTCTGATGCAGTAAGTTTAATTTTTTACTTCATTACAGATAATAATCATATTTGTTCAAATATATATATATATATAATATCATATTTTAAAGAACTGTCTGAAAGGAAAGTAATTACATTTAAAAAGGAGAAAATGTGAATTTATGTAACATATAGAGTGCTATGCTTAGAGCTAGGCATGAACTTGCTAAAAGCTTAAGCACAGGTTAATATAACAATAACAACACTTGGCCACAGCATAGATATAAAGATTTATAGAAAGCTGATTCCCTTCAATAGCAGAGAAACAACGTTCAGCTGTATTCTTGTGTCCAATATAAACAAAGTAATTTGGACTACGTCATCGTAAGTTGATCATAGAGATAGATTATATCTCTATGAGCAGCTTACGATGACGTAGAACTAATTACTTTGTTTATATTGGACACAAAAATACCATCGAGATATAAAGATATAGAGAGCTGATTCTCTTCAACCATTGAGATATAAATATATAGAGAGTAATTCCCTCCAATTAACAGAGAAACATCGTTCAGTTGTATTCTGAGCACAATGACGTATTTCTCTGACAAATTCAATAAGCTCTCTATATCTTTATATCTCTATGGTCCACAGCCAAAATGTTCCAGGCCCAATTGAGCTGATTAGTACTTGTTCAAGGCATTGGAGCATGAGTTAAAACAGTTTATTGACTCTCATTTTTAAGATATGTGGCCTCCTAGGAATTGCCTTCGAGGGATAGGCTTCTTTATGGCATGCTGACTTGGTTTAATGTACAATATAGTATCATGAAAGCTGATAAAACCTCATAAGTTTGTTATATGGACCCCTAAAGCATGATGCAAGTCCAGCCAGGAACAAAGCAACAGCGCAAATGGGTCCAAAATCAAATATGCGTCATATAAAAAGCTATCAGTTTCATGTTAGTCTTCAGTTGTCTGGTCCTGTTGCTAATGTTTAGGCTGTGAGATAGTTTCTGAAAAATCCTCACAATTGGGTTAACAAAGCAGACAGATTATGCTTCATTTGTGGTATTTTTTCTCGTCACAGAAACGTAAGATGTGTGCAATGGCTAAAAAGGAGAGGGTTTATACCATTAGCTATTTCGACGGTCTTGAGATAACCTTTTAAGCATTCCAGGATCTTTACTTCTGTCTGATTCCACCAATCAACAAATATTTGACGAAGAAGAAGCTTCAGTGTGATCCGTACCCTGACATTCTCTCAGTCAGATGATCTAGCATTTCCTTGTACATCCAGAAGAACTAACTATACATCCATACAACCTCTCAGGACGATGAGACTTGACAAAACATATGCCACCAAAAAGTGTAGGAATCCATCACATGCTAATCTAGCGAGTCTCACATGATCACACAGATTAATTGAACGATTTGGATGTGCCTAAGTACAAGGTCGAGATGACTGGATCTAGACTAGAACGAATATTTTATTTTCGAGTATATGAATTGATGGAAGATCTTGATATTAGCTATTACCCAGAGATTTGCGCCTCTTCATAGACTCATCTAAGCCAGTATAATAGCTGTTCCTACTCTACATATGCCAATTTTCTACCTTCTATCTCCATTGACCAGGAAATTAATGAAAATATGAAAACACAGTTGAAATAATCAGATGAATAGTTGCTTGGTGGTAACCTGAAGGTGATTGCACTTGAACTTGGTATTCAAGATGGATACACTAAAATAGATGCATTTTGTGTGAATGACATAACCGAGCTAGAGCTGCTCATTATATCAGGCGATACTGACCAAAGCGTCAATCATTTCTACCAGGAAGCAAATTGTATTAAACAAAGATAATATTGATTCTTCCAAAATCTTGCTGCCATTTAAACTGAATTGAATGAAAAGCTTCTCCAAAGGCATGGACAAATCCAAACCTACTTCCACTATCTTGGAAAAAAAATTGGAAGCTGAGTGAAGCAAAGATTAAGGTTAGCGTGCTTTTTGGACCATAAAGTCGTGAGTTTACAAGATGATGAGCTTACTTGTGACAAAAACTATCAAAAGGATTTAAAAAAAGACATCACTAGTTTTTAAAAAAATGTATTTTTTGATACGTTCTTTATAGAAAGTTATTTTCAAGGCGTAAACGTGAACTAAAATGAAAATTCATGTATTTTCACAATTACTTTGAATAGACTTACTC
>CP045890.1:28623128-28640888 GCA_013387185.1 Caligus rogercresseyi
ATCATTTGGAAACGAATTTTCCGGTAAACACTAAATACACAAAACACGTCTTTCTACCTCATCTCATCCCAGTGAATGGGACAAAATCTAAGTTGTAAATTTTAAATTAATCGACAAAAAACGTTGTGGCGAATCAAATAAACATGGCGCGATGACGAATTTTCGGAGTTGCACCCCACTAAACACTACCTGGACTCTCAAAACTATTCAATGAAAATTTCGTCAAGATTCAATGAACCGTTCAGGACATAAAGGGAAACACGACGACGTAATTTTTTTTTTATTAGTATAAGACATACATGTACTGTATTTATATATATATATACTAGCGAATATTACCCGGCGCTGCCCGGGATTTTCCAACGTGACAATAGTCCTGGATGGAAAAAAAAATCACACAATAATTTAGTATTGTCATCGCGTGTATTTTTCATATTAAAATAATTTCTATGAAAAGTCAGTGAGAGGGTCTTCATTGCCATTTTTCCCGTTTTTGTATCCTTAAGGCTGGGTATTTAAACATCATAAAAAGAAGAAATCACACGAATAATTTCAGTTCTGTCATCGCATGTGACCTTTCATATTAAAATCGATAGCCGTGCGTGCAAGGCGTGTTCCAACTCTCAATGTTGGGGGCGCGGTTCGCATCCCGAGAGGGGATGGTCATTTTTGGTCTACCTCATTGATAAGATCCTAGGTTCGATAGACTAAATTTTAACGATATAATGCTTATTTATATCCTATCGGATGCAATTCGATCGACACCATATAGGCAAAAAAAAAAACAAAACAAAAATCAGTTCCTTCAACAGTTGTCATTGGGTCGTCATTGCCATTTTTTCCCGTTTTGTATTCCATACGGCTGGTATTTAAACATCGCACAAAGAAAACTCACAAATAATTGTATTGAAATCATCGCATAGGTATGACTTTTCATATTCAAACCAGTTTCCTTAAAAGTGTTGTCATTGGGTATTCATTGCCATTTTTTCCGTTTTTTATTCCCTTACGGCTGAGTATTTAATATCTTGAAATAAAAAATGACACAAATATATCAGGTGATGTCATTGCCATGTCATTTTTCATTTTAAACCTCAGTTTCTTAAAAAGTCATTGTTGGGTTTTCATTGCCATTTTTCCGTTTTGGTATTCCTACGGTTGGGTATTTAAATATCACACAAAGACGGAATCACACAAATAATTTCAGTGAAATCATCGCATGTGACTTTCATATTCAACCAGTTCCTTAAAAAGTTGTCATAGCTCTTCATTGCCATTTTTTCTTCCGTTTCGTATTCCTTAAGGCTGGTATTTAAACATCGTACAAAGGAAGATGAATATTTTAAGTGGATGTCATCACATGTGATTTTTTCATATTCAAATCGTTCCTTAAAAAGTTGTCCATGGGTCTTCAATTGCCATTTTTCCGTTTTGTTTGTTCCCTAAGCTGAATTTAAACATGTAAAAAGAAGATATTTTTTAGTCGTTTCATAGAGTGTACAATGTCATGTTATTTTCTTATGAGAAGTAGTTCCGTAAAAGTCGTCATTGCATCGTCATTGCCATTTTTTCCCGTTTTGTATTCCTTACGCTGGGTATTGACATCCCCTCTACCTCTCAGGCATTTATTGAATTTGATTAGCACGATTGTTGCAATATAAAAAAGTGTTGTGTCTTGCCACAAAACTTAAATTTGGGGCCATACGGGACAGAAAGAAAAATATTTTTAAGTAATCATGTAGACAACGAATTTTCCCAGGAAACCCTCAATAAACAAAAACACGTCTTAGTACCTCAGTCTTATCCACAGAACATTTGGGGGCACAATCTAACTTGCACATTTGTTAAAACAATCCACAAAAAGGTTTTGGCGAATAAAATAATATGTCGATGACGAATTTTCCGGAGGTGACAACCCCACTAAAACACTCCCGGGATCTCCAAAACTATTCTGAATATTTCATCAAGATCTAGCCCCGTTCGGAGATACATGGAAACGAACGAGAGGCGGAATCGGAGACGAACGTGAACGGAACAACGAACAAACGAACGAACGGAATTCTTTTTTTTATAAGTATAGATTAATATGTATATACCAGGAAACAACCGGGACACCTTTCGCCAGGGGCCAGGCCGGGACTTTATATTTTCAAAATCCGGGCCGGGCCAAAACGGGCTTGGACCTATCTATATTTTCGTTTCTTTCGACAGTCTGAAGTGACACCGGTTTTTAGAGAAAGAATCTCCAACAAAAAACATACGTTTTTTAGAAAAGAATAGATCGAAAAATGTCTAGCACCGTTTTTTAGAGAAAGAATCTCCAAACAAAAGTGATACGTTTTTTAGAAAAGAATCTAAAAAAGTGACACCGTTTTAGAGACAGAATCTCCAACCAAAAAGTGAATACGTTTTTTAAAAAGAATCTCCAAAATTAATATAAATATTAACTTTTTGTAGAAAATAATATTTCAAAAATTTATTTTAAAAGAACCGACCTAACTTTTGGAAATTATTTTCTAAATTAAATTTATGCATGACAAACGAAATAAATATTGAAGTCCCGAGCCTACGCTCAAAACACCGTTTCCTGATATATATATATATATATATAAATATAATATATGTATATATATATACACTTCAATTCAACTTTAGTCGCAAATCAACAACACCCGTATATATAATAAACACTCCACAACTTCCAAGCCCATCCATCATCCTCCCGCTGGTCCCCTTTTTTCGAAAACTGATCGAGTCGAACCCCCTCATTATTCAGAGTTAATCATGGCCCCAGGACACAAAACAACAACACCTAATGAATACCTTGGTTGCGAGAATGTGTGAACGCACAACACCTACTAGAGTATTATTCATTATTCTACTATTATTATTATTTTTCCGTTTGTTGCTGAGGCTCTTGTTCCTTTGGCTTGGTCCTTTGATGAGTTAATGAGAGGGGACGAAAGACTGGGGTAAACTCCATCAGCAGCTGATTCCCTTCCTACCGTCAAAGGGGATTACTAATAATACCACAAAGAGATGAAAGTTGGTGCTAAGCAAATAGATGGCGGTAATTGAAGGTTACAAAGGGAGACCTATAGCATAGTAATTGATGTTTCGTATGAGGATATATCCTTTTCTCCTCACCCACATAACAGATACTTATAATAATATAATGTTTGACAATTTATAATAAAATAATAGGAACGCAAATGTCACTCTTCTAGATTTAAGACATTATGAGAAGATATTTAAGTTTGATGTCACTTGTTTCATATAGAATAAACATATACAGGGACGGTTGTACCTATAACGGTGGAATACGGTTGATTACTTTCTGTTAAAGCGGTACATATTGCTGATCCTTAAAAGACATTTATATACAAAATGTACCAAATTAGTTACCGTATTTTTCTGCACTATAAGATGCATCTTCAATGAATGACATATTTTAAACATTCACCATATTGCATAAAGATAAAAGAGTAGGCAGCTGCTTACCGTAATTGCAAGATCTTTTGTGACTCAATATTGATCCATATATAAAGCGCATGGTCAGCTTTTGAACAAAATGAAAGCTCCTAGGTGGGCCTTATAGTGCGGAAAATTCTTAATAATACATTTTCATTATAGTATCAAATTATCCTACTTAGGCTCGACAAAAACAAATATATACTATATATATTATTTACGATTAAGATTCCTTCGACTAACAGATTTCACTACTTTATATTTTCTTTGCTTCCATATCATCAAAACTACAAAATACCATGTTGTAGTAAATCAATAATTTAATTCATATAATAATGAAATACCAGGGACGAATGATAAAAACAGGTGAAAATATATTGCGGTATATTTGATTGATTTGCAAAATAATAATTTGCATCAACTATATTCAATCCCCAGAAGATTGGATGACGAGGCAATTTTCTTGTTGTTGAGTTTATTCATTTATATTTTAAAAATATTGATCCTTGGCTTTTTATATTAAAATACACTTTTTCTCAATTAAATATTTTGAAAATAATATCAGAAATCGTTTTTGATATATATTCAAAAGTGATTTAATAGAAAGGGTATTCAAAAGATATAATGATTCAGGTTGATTTTATTTTAACTACTTTATTTCAGACTATCTCACAAACATTTCTTTCATTTTAATTTGGAACTCTCTAGAACAATTACTGTAATGCATACCATAGCACAAATAATTTTTGAGCCCATAAGTTTTTGAGAAGCTGAGGGCAAAAATGATTTGAACATTGACTATTTTTTTTTACAAAGGATTCGTTCATAAACAATCATCTCGCTCAATAAAAAGTAGTTAAAATTAAGGAATCATTTTTATTTTTTTGCCTATTTGGTTCGATAGAATTACAGCTTCGACAAGATATAATAAACATTATAGCATTAAAATTAGTCTATCGAACCTAGGATCTTATTAATGAGGTAGACCAAAATGATCTCTCGGAAGTATTCGAACCTGTGCCCCCAACATTGAGAGTTGAACACGCCTTAGCACGCACGGTTATCGAGCTCCCTTCAATTTTTTGACTTTTTTGCAGCTTAATATGATAATATTTTGGAAAATACAAATTATATGAATGCTATTTTGAAATGAGTGTAATCAAGTATATTTTTGCCATAGGCATATTAGTTACATATGTAACTAGTCCTAAAATCATATATAATAAAAACAGTAAAAATTTGTTTAAAAAGAAAAAACTAAGAACAAATAAAAATAAAATATAGCATGGATTATGTGGGCACGCTGCGTCCAATGGCCCTAGCTGCGGTCCTGGCAGCGTGAAGGGTAGTGCCGACCTCAAGGCCTTAGATAAGTTCCCCCCAGATATTGCGTGACATGCAAAAGTAGCCGTCTCTCTTCCGAGTGGATACGCTACTGGAGTGGTGGACCTCATGGGCCTCCTCAGGATGGGGAAGACGAAGTCACCAACCGGGTTCCTGGCACCGCCGCCAACCGTCGTTGGAGTAAAACCATTTCCAGTCTCCAGGGCCACTGCCTTGCGGCCACCTCGTTGGGGAGGGAAAGCCTGCTCTCTCAAGGAGGTCGTGGAGTGGGATAGATCCCGTCTTTTGCATCCAACGATGCTCCTAGCAGCGTCATTTATGCGACCTGTATCGCCCTGTGTGCGGAATTTGGCACTTGCACTCATTATCAGTCTTGGAATGGTCACAGCTGCAGCAGCGTAAGAGATTTTTGCCAATCATTAATCCCTTGGCCAGCTGCCGGGTGATTTTCCTCTAGGTATGTGCACGGCAAGCCTAGAGATGAGTGCAGCCCGCTTTGCTGCTGCCTTAGCGATGTTGATGTTGTGAGGTACTGTTGTGAATGCAGTGTCAAATTTGACCCCAAGAAACTCAATTTCATCGAGTGGGTGCACCTCGTCGCCCCCGACGTTGATGGTGACCCCCAGAAAATCCTTTTTCTTGGCGTTGCCCCCGATCATGAGCTGGGTCTTGGCGGCGTTAAGGACGAGGCCGTTCCCCCCCGCAAATCTGGAGAAGGCGTCTGCCCTTGACTCCAAAAGGGACCCGACTCCCTCAAGAGAGTCACCAACGGCCCAGAGGAAGAAGTCGTCTGCATAGCCACTATTGTCTTCGTTGTCCGATACCAACGCAGGAGGTGACGTCCGCGACCAGGACAAGGTAGAGAATGGGTCCCAGAATGGAGCCCTGTCTCACTCCGTACTCGACTGGTAAGAATTCAGATTCGGTACCGTTCCACACTACACGCTGGTAACCGCCAGTGAGGTATGAATGGAACCACTTAAACTGTGTGCCAGCAATCCCAAGCTTCCCCAGCTTTGGTAAAAGCTGCAGCTGGTTGACAGTGTCAAAGGCAGCAGAAAGGTCAAATCCAAGGAACCCCAACAAACCTTTCCTCTCTGCTCGGCCTCCAGCCACTTTGCATGTGCGGTGGCCAGCGCAGCCGTGGTCGGCGACCTTTCCTGAATCCAAACTGGGTATTTGGAAGAGCTTCCGTCTTGGCCAAGTGTTCCTCGAGGTCGGACTTTACGATGATCTCCAGTGTTCTCTTATTCAAAGATCCGTTCATTTTGAAGGAATCACACCATGAAAAGTACTATGAAAAAATTACATACTTACCCTGTACTTGAATTAAATATATCTTATTATTATTTGGGTTCATGAATATATTAGCAGTACTTAGATTTCAACTTTAACAGCTTATTTATGTATACCCCTTAACACAAAAAAAACGTGTAAGTCCCTTCATATCTTCTTCTTCTCTTGATGCACCTAAAAAGAAGAATTCAAAGATCTAAAATTCAGACGATTTTAAAGGTTGATGAATTTTTTTACATACTTCTTGGCTGAAGACAAATCCATTAAAGGAGACTTAGTAAAGACAATTGAAGCCTTAAAATGTTTATCTATCTATTTATAAATTGCCTATCTATCTCTTTTCTCTCTCTCTCTCTTTATATATATATATATCAAGAAACAATCGGTACCCTTTTTTTCGCCAGGACTCAGGCCTGGACTTTATTTTGTAATCCTGCCGGGACTTAATACATTCTTCCTTGGTCAATCTGAAAGTGACAACATTATTCTAATAAATTATGTTATTAAAATTTATATATTAATTTCAAGTCACAAAAAGTTTTTTTAGAATAAAATTTTTTTAATTTGTTTAAATACTAAACTTTTCAAATTGTCCAAACGAAAGGGAATATTAAAGTCTCGGCCCATGTTTTTTAAGACCCCAGCCGGGCCGTTAAAAAAAACAGCAGGACCCGGGCCGGTACCCGGCGTTGTCCTGATATATATATATTTATATATGTATATATATATATATATACATATATATATCTATATATATATATACATAATATATATATATATATATATATAATATAAATATATATATATAATATATAATATATATATATATATATATATATATATATATATGGTTGTAGGAAAATTGCCCGAAAGAAAATTGCCCGAAGGAAAATTGCCCGTAGGAAAATTGCCCGAAGGAAAATTGCCCGAAGGAAAATTGCCCGAATGGAAAATTGCCCAAACAGAAAATTGCCCGAAAGGAAAATTGCCCGAATATATATAATTTGTTTTAAAACCCAAAGAATTATTATTCCCAAAGTAGCTAGTTAGGCAATAGAATAGTTACCTGAGGTGAAAACTACATTTTTAATGTGAGAAATTAAGTAGTTTTATATTAAAACCAATGATTTTATTTTCTCAACTCTTCAAAAAGTACAATATTCTATAATCGTAAAATATAATATACATATGTTTAAAACAGTTTTAAATTATAGGCCATAGACTTCAAATAATATTTTTTGTCATCAATACTGTAATAATTGTTAACAATGTTTAATATACGAGAATTTATTTGAGCATACTTTTTTTCCGGAAAACATCACCTCTACGAATTTGAACAATTTTGGACCTAGACATTGTCTCTTCTTTTTGTAGAGTCGCTATCAGTTTCCAGATATTTGGATGATTACATCCAATGGTTTTATTGAGTGCATTGTTGTATCCTTCTACACAGTTGTTTGTTCTAGGTTCTCCAGATAATACTCTTGCATAGACATTCCACAAATGAGTTGGGTATCTTGGTGGATGCCTTCTCCTATTATTAATTCTTCCTCTTAGAATTCCAATATAATTGGACTCAAAATACGAAATAAATGTGAGTTCTTCAAAAATTTCAACAACATTGTCAAGAGGTACAAATGCAAGCAAAGAAAACATTTTAATTTGAAGACTAAAATCTCCTTCAGAATGGTACCGATTTTTGTACCCAAGTTCAATAATTTTTTTGTATAAACTCTTTGAAAAATGAAAAAAGCAACCATGAAGTGAAGTTTCCGGAAATACATCTAGTAAACTATTAATGAAAGCCATTTCATAATCAATAGAAATAGAAATTGGTTGCTCAACAACAATTTCTTTAATTTTTTGAAATAATAGTCTATAAGTAGTTGCTGACTTGTTTGGTAGAAAAATAAATAATCTGGGTACAGCGATGGATGTTTCAATGTAAATGTGAACAGTTACAATTTGGTAAAAAAATCAGGGGTTATCTTGAATGTACCATCAATGGCCCATTTCCTATTATTCGTCAAATCTTGAAGGCCTGAATTCGTCCCAAATATGAGGATTCGACTTTGATCGTCCTCTCCAGAGTCATATAAAAGAAAATCCTCTTCAGAATTTTCTAGAGTTTTGAATCGGGGTGGAATTGAGAATCCCATGCGAGATTGTGGAGATGTTGGGAATTTTTCATTGATGGTCTTCCATCCTCTAACACTTCTTGCAATATTAGATAATGTTGTCAATTGTGCAATTGTAGCTTCATCGCTGTTTAAAATAGCTGTCAAATTGTTGATCGGGTTGTTTGTTGAGGGTTCTTTAGAGATGCTTCCTTAAGTTCTCTTCGAAAATTTATGGAGTCCACTTCTGCCTTCGTCAATTCATGGCAATGTTCATTCACATATTCAACAATTTCAACTTCAGTTGAATATTTGGTGTGAATTTTTGCTCTACAGTTCTTTGCCTTCCTTTCGCAACACTCCCAATAAATAGTTCCACTATTTTCCCGATTTTTGTAATACCTATGTTGATATTCATCAACTAGGATCAATCGGTTTCTTTCACTTTTTATAAATTTCGCCATATCTTACTTCGATAGCAAACTGATATATACTGACTAAAATTCTCCTATAGAAACAAAATATTAAAAAAGACAAGTTAAACGCATTAATGCAGATTTGCGTATGCAATCATTAATAAAGAAAAATCCTTTGTTGAGATGCCACCGTAGATGAAAGCTAGTAATTTCACTATAATAGATTTACAGTTGAGTATTGGGATTCTTATACAAAAATATACAACGTATTTTCCGGAGTATAAGTAGCAGTTTTTTTTGCGTAGTTTGGCCAGGGGTACGACTTATACTTCAGTGCAACTTATATGTGAAGTTTTTCTGCCTCTCTATCAAATAAATTTCCCCAAAAATGTTACAAAATGATTGAATGCACTATAAAACGTTCCTTAGACAATTTCCATATATGTAGGTATTTTCAAGTTCGACTTATACTCCGGTGTGACTCATATATGCCTTTTCCTCCTTCTTTCTTCATTTTTTGGCCTGTCCGACTTATACTACGGAGCAACTGATAATCTGGACCATACGGTACTTAAATATTATCAGTTATTGTGACCAAATTCTGGACATAAATGAACATAATAGGCCGTGTTTACAAATTGTAGTAACGTAAAGTTTAAACTTTAAATTGGCTATTATTTAGTTCATAAATGAAATTTCTCTTTTAAGAAGTAATATTTATTTTGTGGTAAAAAATTATTTAATTGCTGACAAAATTAAATATATTTGATATTAATAACTTTCTATTCTTGTAACCAAATGAAATTAATTATGTCTGATTATATATACTACGTATAAATTCTGATTTAAAATTCAAAGACAAAAGAAAAATGGATACAACAATGATTTTGTATAGAATAGGCGATATATTTTGTGTTTATTACGACCTAATATATATTTCTTTGTTAGCTTAGTTCTTTATAAAGTAAGAACTATTTTGATGCAAGAAATATATTCCTTAGTTAGTATTTAAATCCTGCTGCGTATGAAATTCATAAACGAAACAAAAAATGGATGCCACAGACAAAGATGCACTCCCCTGCGTATTGAATAAGCGATCTATTCTGTCTTTATAACGGCCAGAGACTTATTGTATGTTTTTTTAAATTATATATTCTTTGTTCTGTTATAAACTGTAACTAAATATAATCAATTTGACAAATTATCAGTTATTATATAAATTTAAGCCAAGCAGGTACTATCAATCAAAAGGCTCCTAACACAAATTTATACCCCTTTTTTGAGTTGAGTTCGGACCTCAAAACGTGAGGCTTAAAAATACTGAGTCTAACAAAGAAAACACGGTGATTTTTTCTTGTAAAATTAGCTTTATCCAATAATGTAATATCTATCAAGAGCAAAAGAGCTATTATTCCAGAAATCGACCCAAAATTTTGAGTTATAAATTTGTGTTCTAAGGGGCTAACATAACTTATTCAAGCAACGGTTTTAATAACTCATTTTTAGCTTAAATTAAGACATGGATACAATTACATTTTGAGACCCGGCGGAACCAAAAATTTGGGTTTTGAGGGGCTAACATGAATTATTTTAGCATACGAGGTAGAAATTATCACGTTTTGAGGTCCAGCAGCATCCCAAAAACCCTAACATTTTGGGTATAAACTGGAGTTCTTAGGGACTAATATAAGGCTTTGGGCATTTTGGGATTTAAAAAATACTAAAACAATTCTGACAATTTTCCTTTCGGGCAATTTTCCGTTCAGGCAATTTTCCATTCGGGCAATTTTCCTTCGGGCAATTTTCCATTCGGGCAATTTTCCTTCGGGCAATTTTCCTTCGGGCAATTTTCTTTCGGGCAATTTTCCGCCTACCATATTATATATATATATATACAGAGTTTAATTAACTTCTTAGCATTTTCTCAACAAATGCCAAGTAAAAATGTAAGATACATAAAAATATATAATCAAAAATTATAAAAAGGGAGTGCAATAGCCATGTGCGTTATGGCGCGTTAAACTCTCAATCTTGGGGTGTAGTTCAAATCCCAAGAAGAGAAGTTGGTCTACCTCATTGATAAGATCCTTGGTTCGATAGACAAATTTTAATAGTATAATGCTTATTTATATCCGGTCAGAGGCCATTCTTCGAACCATATAGGGCAACAAAAAAAATTGTACAATGACTGAAGACAAAACTAAAAATATCATAAATAATCAAGTAACTAATAAATGTAAATGCTTACAAACTACAATCTTGTATTAAATTTTAATAAATAATTTTACAATGCTAGCACAAGTGTAATTTACAAATGTAAATTTTTACATATCCTCCTTTGGACTTCACTACAGCTTTGAACCTCCTCATGGTGGAGGCAACACAGGCAGGAATCTCTTCCTCAGACAAAGATTTTCACGGTCCAGCCACCCACAACAGTCAGAATGACCGGGTTTTATCTTGAAAAAAGGAAGACATCCCGTGCAGCTGATGACCTCTTCAGAAGGCAAAAGCCACCCTCAGTCATGGTCTGAGCTGAGAAGAGATTCCTGCCTGTGTTGCCTCCACCGTGAGGAGGTTCAAAGCTGTAGTGAAGGCCAAAGAAGGATATGTGAAAATTTAATGAAATTTTTGTAAATTACACATTGTGCTATCATTTTTGTTTAAAATTATTTAGTGTAAAATGTATACAAAGATTTATAGTTTGTAATATGTGAGTCTCAATTTAAGTGAATCACCCTATATATATATATATATATATATATATGCATATGATAAAAAATCAAAGTTAAAAGTGAGATTTTACATTTGTGTATGCAAGACCGTTTTTCCTCAATTAATTGTTCCTTTCATTAAAAAGGCTGAAAACACTTCCCATGTATATATTAATATATGTATATAACATGTGTAAGCAGTGACATACAAAGCAAGCTAAAGTCAAACTAGGCCATATTGCGCTCAGGATTCCGACAGGAAGAGAAGAACTCTAAGATATGTTTAAAATAACAAAAAAATTGATATGTTTACTTAGCTCCATGACAGTTCCTTAACCTATCGGAATTTAATCCGATATCGATAAGTTCAATCACTATCCTTAGTATAGCTAAAATAATTAAAGTTACACAAATAATTACAAATCTTTAGAAAATTTCTCTTTGATTGTACATGTTTTTTTATAGACATCATTGTCAGTTAATATATTTTCCGTATTGTCTGATTAAAAGTAGGATGACTTGGGGGTTTCTTGACAAAATTATTGGTTCACTGATTAATAGCTTTGATTGTTAAGTGCTCTCATTTGTCAAATATATTTGTTACCTCTTATGTATTCAATTCTTACCCCCAAAGAGTATATGCTATGAGCAACCTCATCGGGTCACGGAAAATTGAAATTTAATCCAGTAACCCGTATTAGCACTTATGTTATGAGTGATTTATAAATTTGAAAATTTATAGTGACATACAGAACTACTCTATACCTTGCACTCTCAAAACATAAAAGGTACATAATATATTTTACTCCGCAGCAACACTAAAATTTTAATTATTGTTTGTATTACTCATATGCTGTCCACTATATTTTAAAAAAACTTCACTCGAGGCTATTGAATTGAGAACTTCAACTCAGAGATAAGAATATCAACCAAGAGAGCAGCCAAAATATTTACTCATGAACCTCAATCATTGATATTTGCGCATCCTTTGAATAAATTGTATCAATATTAACTATAAATATTAATCTTTAAAGCAACTGTTCACGTAAATTATGTTTGTTTGTTGCCTTTGACGATAAATGGGTATTCACTCTGCCGATAAGATGTTCTTACCAACTAAAAAAATTAAGCTTATGGGTAATTTGCTAGAACTGCCATTTTTCAATAAATATTTTAGTTTCTTTGCTTACAGATTTATGGTCTCTCAAATGCTAGACTGCAATACATATCACTAGGAATGGAAATCTGGAGCTTAGCCTTGGTGCTTACAGATTCACTGACTGTTTTTGGCCGTGAGATAGAGAGAGGGGTAAAGAGAGGTATAAAAGGAAGAGAAAGAGAAGAAAGAGAGGGAGAGAGAAACTTCTCTATCTCTCCCTCTCCTTCTATCCCTAGCCGTCTCTCTTTTTCACGGCCAAAAACAGTCAGTGAATCTGTAAGCACCAAGGCTAAGCTCCAGATTTCCATTCCTACATATCACAGTAGACAGAGTCAATAAGCATCCTTCTTAGAATGTCTTAACTCTAACAATGCAGCAAAAGGCCCTACAAAGCCCTGTCAATGCCTAAATCCCGCATAATGAGTCATTGACAACATGAATATCTCAATATCCTTCAATCATAACTTAAACAACAAGCACCAATCCACAGCACCCCGAAGGACTTTGTGCCGTCTTCGTGATTGACGTGAAAAATTGTCTTTTTGAAGTGTAGCTCATGTCAGTTTTTTTCTTCTTCTGCTTCATGTTCTTCTTGTGTTTTTGTTATTTCTTGTTGTTATTATTATTATATTCTCTCGTAAGCTCCTGTCAACATTTTGACAGCCAAAGTAATAAATAAATGTTCTTCACATCTTCTCCTCCTCCGGAGGCGTATTAAGTTGCTACAAAGAGAGACTACTACCTAAATGATTCCCTTAATGTGGCAATCACATGTCTCTCACGTATGTATGTTGAAATGTATAAGCATATCGCCCTCACATCTTTTTGATATTAATTTATAAGTAATATAGTTTCTTTCACTTCAGTTATTTTACATAAATCCTGCCATTCTTCCAAAAAATTATTTACTTTTTTATTTATTTGTGTAATCAGAATATTATCAATTGATGTCAGAAGTTATCTTAATACAATTAGATGACGTCTGACGCCACTGATAATTACAAATGCTCATTTATATATGTCAAAATTCTATTTGACTATATCCTAGGACTGTAAATGCAGTCAAAAATCAACGGAAAACCCACGACTACATTCAAGAGTTTCGTGATGCGTTACAAAAATAACTAATAAGACCACCATCAAAGTGGCTGCCAATTTAGATATTAATTTAACATTTTGTCGTTATCGTTTAAAAATATTTGGATATCTGACCGAAAAATTATTCCTTTTGTGGCCCCGCTTATGTTCGATAGTAATAAGAAAAATATAACAAATGTCTGCCAAAGTTATTTTTGTTTATCTGTCGATTCACTTTAGCAAATTATCATTACTATGTATTATCAAAAAGTACTAGTTTTTATTTATTTGTTTCTGTATTTACTAGATGTCGACCAATTTATATCGTGTAGGTCGATATAATGATTCAATTTCACTAAGTTACTTTACAAATACTATTGACTACATACATTTCAGGGCTGTTAAAAGTATCTAAATGTATTTAAAATAAATACTTTTAATTAATCAAATATATCAGGGAGGCCAGGGTGAAATCGGTCAGGGGCCAGATTGTTTTCAAATAGGACTTCGGGGGCCAAATTACCGATACATTTTTGGCCTGGCAAGACTATACACTATACAAAAGCAAAAGTAGATTTAAATTTGTTGGTATTGTATCATAGACTTATTTATTTATATAAAAAATACTTTTGAACGACTGACGTAACGGGCCAAATCTTATGTTCATTCGGGCCGTCACTATGGCATAACTGAAATAGATAATAAGAAGTTATTTTCTTTTCAAGGCTTAATTGCAGTCGTAGAAGAGGCTGTCAGTTGAAGAACGACCTGGGCTCTGACCTTTATTTCCATTCCCCGTTGAAATAAATGTCAACTAGATGTTACATATAACACCATAAGTTTTTATTATATATTACTTAGCTTTTTATCCGAATTTTCTTATTAATATATATATAAATATAATCAGTTTTTATTTTTGTACATCCAAAATTCAACAAGAAATTTAAGTTTTTTTAAATAGTCATTTTTATGGAAAATACCAAAAATGAACATTTTGAAACTTTATTATCTCGTTTGATTTTGGATGTACATAAAAAATAAAAACTAATTTGGAATCCTTGAGAGCATACCTACATTTTGAAGGTATGCGAATGGCGAAAAAAAATTACTGCATAAGTTTACTATATAACTTTTGGGCCCGTTGAGCGGACACTTCCCACTATTCGATTTCGTTCAAACTTTCACAAGATGATCTCTATGCACTATAGTAAAATCTTAAAGCCCGACTCTCAAATCTGAAAAACATGAAATAAGAATCACCGTAATATATATATATAGTATATATATATATATATATATATATATATATATATATATATATAAACGAGGGTAAAAATAATGCCAATTCATCGACTATCGGTTCTTCCAGAGGAAAATTCATTGGTATAGTATTGGCAAATATGTAGGCCGGTCAAAAGGGAACAGCTTACATATGTAAATAAAGTAATCTCTGTATGAAAGGAAGAAGAAGATCCAAAAGCATTTACACATAAAGTTCTCTGATTGCAATCTGGAGGGCCAACTTTAATTAAAACGTTAAGAACCCTCCTGACAAAAGGTAGAATGTGTAAAAATGTGTTTCATTTAGCATGAAATTATTATTTTTCTTAACAATTGTAATTAAGGAGGTAATAACAAGAGCTACTAGTCCTCCTTATCTAATCACTTCATCAACATCTTATTAAAGGTTTTTGCAAATTATGCTTAAGAATGTGTTCACGACGTGTTTTCTTTTTTCTCTTGTTTCTTTCATGCAAAGTCATCATCGGGCTTCGTATTCTCTTTGCTCAGCGAATTGTGGAGATCATTTTTCTTTCGCCTTTGTTTCAAAAAGGAGGTTGCATGCGTTCTTAGTATAGTTTAAGGCCATATAACATATAAAAGAAGAAGTTTGTTGAATGTCTAGAAAAGCGTTTCAAGAAATATCTTGATTCTTTTATGTTTAAGATGTGTTAATTGTCTAAGAAACTAAGGTAATGGAATATATTTTTCTCACGATCTACTTTTGTATTTTTTATATTGAGATTCTTCTTTTTTGGCTTTTTTTCATAAATTTCTCTAATGCTTCAGCGTAAAAACATACACAAAGTATATTTATATCATTATGTGGCGATCTCTATTAAAATTCAAGGCGTCGAACTTTGTTCTGGTTTTGGTCTCTCCATGAAGTTTTAGTCTTGATTTAGCTTTAGTTTAATATGCTTCTCCCCCCCCCCAATGACTTTGATGCTTGGCGAAGAGTCAACAACTGGCAAAAGTCGAAAACATTTTACAATTTTGTTATTATTTTATAACTTTTAAAGCGTTTTTGTTTATAACTTTTTAGTATAATCCGTGTATACAAACATCCATTTTACAATTAAAAACATTTTAGGGGTTTAATTTTTTATACTTGTATATATATATATTAATGTTTATACATTTTTTCCATTGTAGCAAGACATTTAAAATCGCGAAAGGATTTACCAATATCTCAGGTCACACCTTACTACCGAACTTTTTTTGATTTCAAAAGTTCAATATATTTTTATTTACTTTTTTATGTTAACCCATATCCTATTAGTCGTTAAGGCAACTGTAACCATGAAACAACACATTCCGGAATGAAATCATAAACATATACTTATTGTTATAATGATGTTTCTTCTTTTTTTCATTTACGAAGAAGAAAGTTATCATCAAACGTTCATACTTTACTAATTAATTCAATAATAGTACATCATAGTAAACAGAGGGACCAAATAATGGAAAATAGATTTATATTTATATAAATTCGAAGAAAATCAAGTTATTCATCGTTAGTTATGATGGGATTTAAAAGTCACCGAGATTGAGAACACTTTAACGAAATTGCTCTATCCTTAAGGGTGTAAAGAAGGCTGGAGGTTTCGAGTTGAAGCTCTATTTGTATATGTAAGGTATAAGTATGTTTTAGAAGAATACATACTTTTCATATATTTACATTATTATCCATGATACCATGTGTCATACTAACCATCTATGAAGCCAAGAAAAGCTATTTAAAAGTATATACTTTTTCCCTTTCAACCCTTATAAAATGGCCATCATCCACTGAAATAGCCTCGACACAATCCAATAATGGAATGAGGGACAAGGAAGGGACACGGGATTAATTTACGTCCCAAAACGGCTAAATAAATATTTAGTCAGGGAATTGTCCGAGGGACGAACAAGAAGGTACTTAGTCAACATTGCTGCCAGTTATTTTTCAGTTTGTCTGGAACCTAACACACATACAACTATGGGAGATCTCTTCATTCAACCTTCATTTCTCAGGGAAATTGAGTTTGTGCTCTGAAGAGAAAAAACTATATATATATGAAGGAGTAATTTATGCAAATGCCCGTCAACCCTAAAATGACATTTCTTATGAGTCAATTACGTGTCTTGATAACATAAGAAAAAGGGATGGGGGGGGTGAATAGGTTTCTGAAATTGGGAGTTTATTGGTGTAGAGAGACTTGAAGGGGTTAGGGGAGGGCTTATGATGATCATGTTTGCACGTATTTGGAGCATATCACCTCGTACTCTATTTTACATATAAACGTATTAAGGACCTTTTAAATATGAAACCGTATACGTAGTAAAAATAACGTGGTTTCCTATAACATGGCATATAGGCGAAAATTACTAATAATCTCTAGTGAGATTCCAAGGGAGTGCAATAGCCGTGTGCAAGTAGGCGTTTTCAACTCTCAATGTTGGGGACCAGGTTTGAATCCCGAGAGGGGATTGTCATTTTTGGTCCACCTCATTGATAAGATACTAGGTGCGAGTGACTAATTTTTATGGCTATAATGCTGATTAGTATCCTGTCGTATGTAATGCTACTAACCATATAGGCAAAAAAAAAAGTCTTCACCTTTCGGCTATCCAATTATATGCCTTTATTTACAATCAAAAATATATATATCATATTTAGAACTACAACAGCCTTACAATTGAAATGGGTGTAGGTATTCGTCACAACTATAGATTCACAAATATTATTTTCAGGGTGTTTGTTATAAAGACCCATCCGTTTTGTTTTAATCCTTTTCTTACAATGGACCATTCATAAAGAAAAATTTCAAAGAGCAAACTATTATGATTTGATCACTTTGTTTCTTTTGCTAATAAACTTTTTTGTTCAATAGTTCATTTTT
>CP045890.1:28640988-28653188 GCA_013387185.1 Caligus rogercresseyi
ACTCCTTAGCCCACACCCGGAGGCCCTTAGGGAACAATATGGAGGCATCGTTTTCAATTTCAGAAAGAGTCCTACCAGGAACTCATCTGTCAGGATTTGTTGTGGCCAGTGCTACCAGGTTTCCTCTCCAAGCTGTCCCCGTCCTCAAGGTTTTTCTTGGTGTCGTACACCATGGTCTTGCTGACCCACAATCTAACATCTCCGCCACACTTACATGCGCACGGAGTAGTCTGACACTCGTTGTCTTTTTACATCCATTTTAGTAACTAAGCAAGCTACATACGCTCAGCTGCATTTTGTTGAAAAGATAGAATTCGGAACTTTCGGCAGAAATTAAAACAACCTCTATATTTTTCTTAATTCATGAGATATTGGCATTTAAAGTTGATTCCGTTTTTTGCTTTCACGCACGGTGTATATTATCGAAAAATCATTTTAAAGTATTTGCATCTTTTGATGATACAATTCCAAATTATGAAAAGATAAAAGTATACTGTATTCATAATAAATATTTATACCGTAAATTTAGATAGCTAAGTATTATTATTATGTTTTGCCACAGTATATACAAACATAATAAATAAACATTGATATAAGCCAATACATACTATAACAAGGTATATGAAATTTAAATCTTTAATTCTAATATTAAAAAATTATCATATGAATTATTATATATATAGAAGTGATATTTTAATGCGTTTGGTTGCATAATTTGACATATATTTTTATGATTTAGTTATAAATGCATCAAATCTTTTACAAAATAAAAAGTTTACACAACAACAAATAGCTATATGAGATTTAGCTTTACCGTGGTTCAGAAGCATTGTATTGAAACAAATCCAAAACATAGTCGTACTTCATTATTATTTAGTTAAAATATTTGCGTTTCTTATGTTATCAAATAAGCTGCTCACAAAATAAAAGGGATTCAACATTACATGAAAAGTAGTTTTATTGATTCTGGAGTCACTTTTTTTACAAAAACTGCATTGTCAATATTTAGGGCATTGTAGGATATTCTTATTCTTATGATTTGAAGTTTTTGTTCGCTCTGTGCAGACAATAAATGACAGGGAAAGGCTATAGTCTGGTGCAACCATTTTTGGAAAGCAAAGTAGTATGATGATATATTTATTTAGATTCATTTATTCAAAAACTAATTGTTTTTCTTAAAAATCATCCATGACAACTATTAATAAATTTAATTATGTTTAAAAAGTTTGAAATTATAATAAATAATATATATATTTATAATAACAAATATTTATATTTATCATAAATAATATTAATATTTGTAAAAAAATACATATACATTGATAATATATTAAAAATATATATATAACAACATGCAAAAATAGTGTATGATGAATCACATAAGTAAATATTATAATCCAAATTGTATCTTAAGGGCAGAAAAACAGACATTTTATTGAAATAGAACATCAAAAGCAAATCAAATACTTTAAAAATTTAAAAAAAAAGAAATGGTTCATAATGTGGAAGGCTCGAGAGAAAAGCAGAGATAAGAGGAGTTTTATTATTTGGATTGATTTATATATATATGTCAAAATGCATTACGGTATAATAAAACTCGAATACAAACAAAGATAGTATAAAATAAATAAATTTATATCAAAAAATACATTCATTTTTATATTGTAAAGTAAATTTGAGATTTTTTTAATATGTAATATATATATATTATTTATTTATGTACATATCTATGTATATAGTTTCAAAATAAACCCTTGTAAAATGTGTAGAGCTATGCCTATTTTTCGAGCCATTTCAAGCATTTAAAAAAAAGTTATGTTTCTAAGAATCACTTAGACTAAATAACACAACATATATGTAATTAAGTTTCAAGAGCCCTCCTTGGTCACCATTTTGAAGTCTCCGTGTTTCATGTTAAACTCTTTCCCCCTCCTCCCCTCTCTTTCCTCTCTTCTTATAACACGTAATGCCATGTTGTCGGACCTTAATTATGAAAAAGGGGGTCATTCCTCCCCCCCCCCTCCTCTTTCATGAATTAATTATGTGATGAAGGTTGTGTTTTTAATTTACTAAAAAGTGTACACGAAACAACACTCCCTCCTCTATATGTAACCAACCTCCTTCTTGAACGACCAGCCACCCTTCTTACCTCAGAGAGCAAAAATACCTCACTTCTTCCCCTAAGAAGGCTCAACTTTCGTATTCCATTTTTCATTATTTTTTTACCTATATCTTTCGATAGAATTGCAGCTTCCGACTGGATATATATAAGCTTTTAGCATTAAAATTAGTCTAGCGAACCTAGGATCTTATAAATGAGGTGACCAAAAATTACCATCCTTCTCTCGAGATTCGAACCAACATTGAGAGTTGAACACGCCTTAACCATAGAGATATAAAGACATAGAGAGCTTACTCCCTCCAATATAGAGAAACACATAGAGAACTAAAGATATAGAGAGCTGATTCCTATCAATAGTAGAGAAACATCGTTCAGCTGATTTCTGTGTGTCCACTATAACAAAGTAATTGATACTACGTCATCGTAAGCTGATCATAAAGATATATTATATCTCTATGACCAGCTTACGATGACGTAGTATAAATTAATTTGTTTATATTGGACACAAATACAGATGAAGGGAATAAGCTCTCTATATCTTTTTATCTCTATGGAGAAAATCGTTCCGCTGTATTCGAGATACAATGACGTATTCTCTGAAGGATCCAATAGCTCTATATGTCTTTAAATCTCTATGGCCTTAACAAACACGGCTATCGCGCTCCCTTTTCTATTAATTCTTTTTCAATGGCAATGGAGACTAAAACCGACTATCAAGAAGGGTTTTTATCCCCCGATCTAAGCTATTAATGGATGCAAAATATATAATCAATAAAGTAGGAGATTTAAATATCCTTAATATTAGTGATGGGTTACGAGTAAAACTCGTTTTTTAATACTCGAGTTTTATTTAGTAAGTAAAAAAAGTCTTCAAATACTCGACTCGTGCATGAAATCGACGAGCTTTTACTCGTTACTCGATGGAAAACTCGTTACTCGGAGAAAAACTCGTTACTCGGAGACAAACTTGCTATCCACGTGTAATTTCTTATTCAACACAAAAACTCGTCCCTTCAAATAATATGTCTGGACCAATCAAGAGCTTCAAAAGGCATTGATTCTTAATAATAACTAGAGGCTTGTATACACTCAGAGAGTGCAAACCTCCGCCGATCCCCACCAAATGAATCACTTGGTCTTTTTGTCATTTCCAACCCTGTACGCACTGTCCTTTTAACTCTACATACTGCTCCTTTAACTCTTCACACTTGAATTATAGGGGGCGTTCCAGTTCATCAAAGAGGAGAGCTCAGCACAGCAACATCTATTGGCAGAGTAGGCTAACTTGAAATATTTATTAGTATTTAGCTCATTTTGCATCTTAAAGAAGCACTCAGAGATGCCAAAATTTAATCACTTGTTCCTTTTTGGCATTTCCAACAACTCCACAAAGTTTCATCCCGAATCCGTTCCGCACTTTTTGATTTATCCTGCTGACAAACAAACCAACAAACAAACCAACGCCAGTGAAAACAATACCTCCTTCGGCGGAGGTAATTAGTAATGAGACGGTCTTATTATGGTACTTTATGGAATGAATATGTTATAATTTATTGTTTTAAATAGATTTTACTGTTCCTTTACTAATCATCCTAGCTTCATAAAAATAAATATAAACAATACATCATCTAAAAGTCAGGAAACGACCAGGATACGTTTTTTCGCCGGAATCCGGACCGGGACTTTAATATATTCTTTCCTTTACAATTCTGAAAAAGACGACATTTAATAAAAAAAAGAATTTTTTCTATTATTTAAAAAAATTAACAAAAGAAAGTGAGAACGCTTTTTAGAAGAAAAAAAAATAAATTTTTTGAAATATTAAGAATTCTTTCTAAAAAAACCCCACTTTGACGAGGGAACGGATATATTAAAGTCCCGGCCCGCTGATTTTTTAAACACCGGGACGGAACGTTAAAAAAACAGATGTGCCGGGTACCCGGTCGTTTCCTGATATAATTATATATATATAATATTTGAACTGTGAATAAAAAAAAATCCGCCTTTTTTATATGCAAATATAATAATGTTTTTGGAATGTCTTTTTCTTTTCAAGCAACTGCAAATGGATCATCCAGTGAAGAAGAATGTTCAGTCTCATAAAAATTACTTGGAAACGTTACTAATTATCTCAAAAGCCTCAACCTAGTGTTTGAGGGATTTTTTTCGATCCACTAGTCTTAATCAAGACAATTATGTTCAAAATCTACAATGATAATGGACAAGTATTTCAACGAACCTGAAGTTTGTTTCGAAGAACGGAATATTAATATAGACTTTGATATCAAGTAATTTATGGAAAAATATTACTTCTAGCTCAAAAAACTATAAATCCAAAAAAAAAAATTATATTAAAATTGAGCGCGAGGGATAAGTTTTAGAATTTTACAAAATAAAGGACTTAACCCCCATTTTTTAAATGAGCAAAAATCCTGAACTGCATAGAACTTCTATATCGAATGTATGATTATTTCATAACAATCAGGATGTTAAAGGATGATCTAAAAAATACAAGTATTCCTGGGAGTATCACATTTTTCTTCCTTTTCATATATATTGAATAAAAATGAGCTCTTACAAGTAACAAGTTTTTGGCGAGTTTTAAATTTTACCCGAGTTACGAGTAAAAACTCGTAAATACTCGAGTAATTTTTCTTACTTCTCGCCCAAGCTCGAGTAGTAAATTTAAACTCGTGACCCATCACTACTTAATATGTATTTTTATATAGAAAAAAATCCAATAAGAGGAATGAAAAAAGGTGGATGTCTCTCTCAGGAACGATCTCAATCGGTTTAATGTAATTTCATCGCGCGTAAAGTCGTCGTTGACCGAATTATAGCCATTTTTTTTGTCTTGGATATTTACCTCAATTGCTTTTTTATAGTCAGTCAATTGCCTCCTTCTCCTTTTTTCGTGGGTACTTTTGTCACGAAGCTTTTTGTTGGGAAGCATTTTCCGCGCTATTTATTGTTTGTTTTTTTACTTTGTGGACCTATTAACAGAATACGAGCGTGGAAAATACCCACGTCAAAAACGGCTATAAAAAGGTCCACGACGAATTTACGCGCGATGAAATTGCTGGACACCTCTCAATCGACTCGTCCATGCCTCGACGATAAGAATGTGTATGATCTCTCCGTAGCCAGGGTTATCGGACTCGGCATGATCAAAACCCAGCCTTAACATCAAAGTGACTTCTAGTGGAAGCTTTAAAAAGTATGAATTCATCATTTTTGTGTTCTGATGTTGAAGTGCAAATTTCGATTGAAATGCCCATTTATGTAATTATTATGTGCTTCACCCGAATAATATATGAAATGCCAAAAAAATCAACTGATTCATTTATTTTATTGAAAATTGTGAAACATTGAAGAGATGGTAGAATTATTATGATTATTTGAGAAGTTAGAGTATAAAGTATAGAGGAGTCGAGAAAGGGAGACATGACTAAAATAAAGACCAAGGTTAAAGGCCACATTAACAAATCAAAGTGATATACTTATATATAATGAATCATAACCACAAAAATTAAACAGAAATGTGAAAAATAAAATATTATTATTCCTAAAAGGCTAAAAATTTATCTATTTATCTCATTCTAATCAGTTTTGGTGCTGTAGATAGAGGCGTGTTAAATATTTTATGATTCTTCCGACAGACGTTCTCGTTCCTTTTAGGATTTTAAAAGGAATTTGCTGTATTTTTTTGCCTCTCTCGACAAGATTATTTTTTAATAGTCGGAGGTCAGCTTTTGATTGCTCAGTGGCTTGGAGTTAATGATACTGAAGGTTAGACTCCAGCAAATCGATGTTCTCTTCAAGACCGAAAGGAACTATGTCTGTTCAAGCATTTGATAACTTATAACGGATATTTGATGTGTTGAAGAACACTAAATATCTATTTTAACTCACGACATTTAATAAATAAATGAAGTGCCACCTAAGTTAAGCTCACAATCTTTACACAACCTTGGAAATAAAGGATCATCCGAAATTCCTTCTGTCATGAATACCAAGTAATGATTGAAGAAACCAAGGAGATTTTCAACATCCCTTTAATAAGTTAGATAAGTGTCATGCTTTCGAAAAAAAATTTTTTGGTTGTTACACCAGACAGTGATTAAAAGTTCTTGCTAGTACTGCGTATTTTTTTTAATGTCCTTCATTTAAAAACAATCTATAAATATAGTATATATAATAAGGTGCTGGTTGAAATTTAATTTAAAGTCGTGAAATAACTTGTTATTTCACAGTTTCTTATGACTTATGTCATACTGGAGACCTGAGAATGCGTATACTCGAATGACGGTGCCAGGAACCCGATTGGTGATTTGTCTTCCCCATCCCGAGGAGGCCCATGAGGTCCACCACTCCAGTGGCGTATCCACTTGGGAGGGAGCGGCTACCTTTGCAAGCCACATAATATCGTGTGGAACATGTTTAGGCCTTGAGGTCGGACAGGACCCTTCACGCTGCCAGTACCGTAGCTAGGGTCATTGGACGCAGCGTCCCCACATAATCCATGTTGCATTGCATTGTCAAAATATACTCAATTACACACACACACACTCTTTTACCGCGACACCGTATTAGCCACGGATATTTTTGCTGGTATGGATTCCTCAATCGTTTTGGCTCACTTTTATCCCTGTGTTCAAAAATAATATTTTGGGGGTTCGGTATCTTATATTAAAAAACCACAATTCTTCCTAATCAAGACGTTCTAAAAATATATCTCTTGGATTTTTCCAATTGCCTTAATACTCTAAAAAAACTGCACTCTTCACTCTCACTTCCCTCTCCTGACAACACACATACACGAAAATAAGAACACTGACTGACAGTCACGTCATCCGCCTTCAATCTCTCTTCTACCCAATCATAATTTATGTCATTTGATTGAAAGAGAGGAATATTGAGACAAGAAGAACGATTTATATTTACTCCAATATATATATATATATATAATATTACATATATAATTGTAATAGGAACTGTCAAAAAAGATTTTTTCTCTATTTTATATGGAGATATATATATATAAAGGCAATTGGACCATTATATCATGTCCTTCTATAATAGAAAACAAGAGACAGGGAAAATCATTTGAAGCTAAATTGAAAAGCTTGTCACCAATGCCCTACAATTGAAACTAATATCTTTCACTGACCGAGCTGGAGGAATATATAAAAGTCAATATTGTTGGAAGTTTGTAGTTACTTTTTTAACCATTTTTTAGATGACATTTCATCGTGTTGTAATTAATCATTATTTAAAATGTTAATACGACGGATTCTAAATTGAAAGTTTTACAAGACTTGATTAGAACAACATAATAAGAGTTGTTAAAATATCTTCATATTAAAGATCGTAGCTCATAAAAAGTTCCATTTCAGCTGATACCATATGAGGTGGGTTCAAGCTAGGAGCAAAACAAACGAATCAACATAACTTGCGTTTTTCGTTCGAATAACAGCTGACCATCTAATTAAGATGAACATGGCAATAATGAAAGGGCTTTTAAAAACATGGAAATAAATAAACCGTTTATAAATTAGCAGAAAATTCAGAAAACTAATGAACAATATTTGAAACCGTTATTGAAAGAACAAAATATATTTCTTAATAAAATAATTAAATGTTTACTTTACATTAGAATATAAGATTATTCTAAGTTTATAAATTCTATTCTAAATGACCACGATCTGCAAGCCACTAACATTAAGTATTTATTTATTTAACAGAAACGACGTACAATATTATTACACAATTAGGTTAACTCAATTAAAAGTAATTTTTGTCTTTTTGCTTAAAAGACAACATAAAATTTGTAATTTATCAACAACTAATAAAAACTTATATTGACCTTTCATTTTCTCAACACTACTCTCAATCAATAAAGTGCCCACATTTTTGTTATTTCATTGACTAATGATGTGTGTGTAGGGTACCTCAAACTCTAGTCGTTGATATTTCCATTCAATTTGTTATAATGATGAAAAATATTTTGAAATATATATAAATCATAGCTTAACCATTGCTTGTGTGAAAAATGGCGTATTGTTTAAGGATAAGTATAAAGGTATATCATAGTTCTATTAATTATAAATTGAATATTATACCTTGTATTGTATCGCATACTTTATATATATATATATATATATATATATATATATATATATATATATATATATATATATCAGAGCTGCAATTACCGAATGTAAATCGGTAAGTAGAACTGGAAGCGTTACCTGGTACGAAGAAGTCGAACTTTGCAAAATAAATAAGCAACTCCAGAGCGGAAAGCGCATTTAATATCGGACAACGTATAACAAAAGACAGTTAAAGAAATAATTTGTTTTTCTATTATCTCCATTTCCTTCAAATTCGAGTGCATTTATTATTATATAAAAATAACATGCATTAAATTTCAAATAATCTTCTTAGAAAATTATAACAAATTATGTACTTAATTGTCTTTTGTTATAAATTGTCCAATATTAAATGCATATGAAGAAGTCACAGAGCAGATACATAAATAAATTTCTCTTTTCTTTCTTATCTACTGCACCGATCGATATTCGGTAGAAAATAATAAATCTACCGAATACTGAATCGGCGGTACCAAACCCCAGCTTTATAAATATATATACCTATATAATCTAAAATAACATTTATTTTATATATGAAAACATATGGAAACAATCGTTTTAATAAAATCACTATAATCATAAAATATAAATTAATATCTGCAATAAAAAATATCTGAATACAAGAATACAAGAAGGTCTTCGTTTACAACTGTTTGCATTTTGTATAATATGTTGTGTATTTTGGGTATGACGGAGAGACATTTGGCATTCCTTGTGAACGCCAGAAAATTTCCCTCAGAAGTTTTGATCTTGAAGAGGTCTTGTAAGGAGATTTGGAGGACCTGGTAAGTCTCTGTTAATGCGGAGCAGCTCCAAAGGAACTGTTGTTTCTGAGTACATCTTATAGAAGAAACAGTCTTTCATATCCCACGTTAGCCCTAAAAATGTGTCGTAGATATTTTGTAAATTTTTAAAACCATTTATTTTTTGGTTATAAATTAATATTTGTATCTATATTTTTTCGTTCCATGAATTTATATTTTTTCGCTTTGCAGTACTTTTATTTTTTAAATATAAGTCGCAATAAACAAGTGATAATTTGACTAATGTGTGTATAAAAAATGATTACATTTAAGTTTTCAGGGTCATCCCACTTGATGGAATAGAACTTGTGGAAAGGTATTTAATCAATTAATAAACAATCAAATATATATAAAGTATATTCAACGAAATATATATATATATATATCTATATATATATATATAACTATATCAGGAAACGACCGGGAAACCTTTTTTCGCCGGGACTGAATTTTTTCAAGCCGGGCCCGGCCAAAACCAGGCCGGGACTTAATATATATTTTTGTTCCTTTGACATTCTGAAGTGAAGTTTTTTTTAAGAATTTCCAAAATTCACTTTATGAATGACAAACGAAGGAAAATATTTAAGTCCCGGCCCGGTGTCTAAAAAAACCGGGACACCGGGCCGGGACGCTCAAAAACAGCCGGGACCTGGTCTTTTCTGATATACAGGGAGTACACGTATAATCCAGACTAACTTTGATCGGTTATGTCGTCTTTGTTTTTTGAGATATTGCAACGCACATATGTATGTACGTTACTGCGCTTGCATCTTATCTATCTGCCAAAAAAAAAAAAAAAAAAATCTCTTGACAGTAAATATGTTCTACAATGTTCATTCATGTTATTTATTTTAAAGCAACTGTCAAGAGTATTTTTTATTCATTTATATAGTTTGTCTGTATTTTAGTGAAGTTATTTTTAAAACTGTCTTATAATATTTGATAGCCACATAAAGAATTTGATAACCGTAAAAAAAAAAAAAAAAAAAAAAACAAAAAAAAAAAAACAGATTGAAAATCATCAACATTTAGCCATGGAAGAGGAAAAGGCATGCAATGTTCGCTTCCTTCCGCGCCGGGAGGAGTCCAAAGGAGGTGATAGAGTTCTTCACCTACCCCAAGTCGACCGTCTACGACCAGTGGAAGGCTTGAAACTCTTTCAAAAAGAATGATGCTCATCGCAAAAAGCGTTCTCGGTCCCTGGGGCCACCAGGACCGACGAGTTTGTCGCCAAGGTGAAGAGGAAGGTCAACGAGGACGGCAACAAGTCCTACGCCAAGCTGGCCATCGCCAACACCATCAACAAGGACCTGGGCTACAGTTTGTACAAGAAGAGACACAGGATGATCTTGACGGAGGGGACCAGGGAGTCTAGGAGACCCAGGCGTGGCTGTTGGAGAACCTCCCCTACTACTGGAGCCGGACTTGTGGCTCCCCAGCTCCCCTGACTGCAACCCCCTCGATATTTCTTCTGGGCATGGTCGAGAACAGACCAACAAGCACGCTCACAACACTCTCGACTCCCTCAGGGCCGCCATCCTGGAGGAGTTCGCCAATATGAAGAAGGACTCCTCCTGGCGCGGAAGGAAGCGAACATCGCATGCCTTTTCTCCTCTTCCTTGCTAAATGTTGACTGATTTTCATCTGTTTTTCTCATCAAGTTAGTCCGGATTATACGTGTACTCCCTGTATATATATATATATATATATATATAATATATATATATATATATATATTATATATATATATATATAAGTATATATATATATATTATATATATATATACATGGTATATCATAAATATATATATATATAACTTTGTATTCGTTTCACTCATATCCGCGAAAATTGATCCTCACTACGACAATAAGTGTTGCTAACTTTAAAAAATAATACTTATTGATGAGTTTTTAAAAATGCCAAAAATACATTTTATCAATGAGTTCGATCCAAATGATATTTCCCCTCGGGTAAGGCGGGTTTCTTGCACCCCCATGTATTGACAACCATATAAAAGTTCCTTGAGAATTACCCTAGATACAACATGCAAACATATTTGGACCCTTCAAAAACTTTTTTTAACCGATTACATGTATCTAATCAATTGACAATTTTGACGTCTACGTCTTATTTTGACTGTCCTCTTATTTGATAGGAGGAGGTGTCCCGTGGAGAACAAATCTAATATTCCCCTACTTCTTAAAGTAAATAAATACAAACTCCGGAGACAGAGAAAACAAAATATTAGAAGAAATATATAACGAACTAAAAAAAATAAAAGACATGGTTGTCAATCAAAATCACGCAAGAACTCAAGCTGTAAGCTCCTTCACATAACAACTATATACAATATGTTCAGTAATACTAATAAAAGGAAAGTTTATACAAATAGTCTATCTGTATGTGTCTGCCCTGACTTTTAATACTTTATAAACAAATAAGAAAAAAGGAAAATGTAATTCAAGAAGAAAATTAATTAGCTTATTTGCTTGACATATTATATTTCAAATTGAAAAAGTATAGAGTATAACGTTTTGTATTAGATAACTAAATTTGCGTTGATAATACAATTTCTAGATGAATATGGAAGCTATAGAAATGATTTAATTTAATATTTTATTACAAATATAATAATATTTTTTGGCCAAGCATTTTTTTTGTTTGTCTAGTTCCTAGATTAGCCCCACCACTCCGTAACTCAATCCGGTATCAGCCACTAGTAAACCCTCTAGTAACTACCCCTTATTGCAAAATAAATCAAATTAATACAAATTTGTTGTTTTTTTCATCAGCAAGGTCCATATCTATTTTAAATATATACAACGCTATTATATATAAATAAATAAAAGATAATATAGAAAGAAAATTGTGTTTCATTAAACATAATAAACATTCGAGTTTAAAATGATTTTCCTTTTAAAGGCCCAAATTCTTATAAAAAGTAAAAGTTGATTTTTTTGTTGATATTTTCATAACATTGGCAAGATTGAAAACAAAGATTTTATCACCCCTCATGAAAGCTAGATTTATATATCATAGTTTTATACTGGCACTTTAGATTTCCTCTAGTTATTGATATATTATAAGGATCTTATTTTGTGAAATGAAGGAGGAAGCTATAA
>CP045890.1:28663149-28675953 GCA_013387185.1 Caligus rogercresseyi
ATGTATTTCAAAAATGGGATCCAACTCCTTCAATTGACCCTCCTTCATTTCTCTCACGATGCTCAATTAAAGTCAAAAATCCAATTGTAAACTGTAATGAGTGGATATAAAATATAATTCATGCATGCAAAGGCAAAACAAAAATGTCCAAGGAAGGCAAGACTTGATTATCCTTGAAGTGTGTATTATGAGGAGTTATTGCTGAGGCACAACCTAAAGGGATCTAATCCTTTTTTTGTTCTTTTTTTTTTGCTTGCAAAGCAATACTGATGGATCATCTAAGTAATTTGGTTTCTTCTTTTTATCAGTATTTTCTTCTTCTGCTTTTCGACAGGCACACCATTGCTCGGTAACATAAAGGCAATATCTTTCATAAGATAAATGATGGCTTCTCAAAATATATACGAGAGTATTAGTGGAAGACAATGATGACATTAATGATGAGGGGAGTCCCAATTCCTACTTCTTCCTACATTTTTATCATATTATACAGAAATCCCTAGGGTTGTGTATCAATGGCAGGGAACGGATCAAGCCTCGTTTTTCATTTATGAGTTAATACATTTATTGAAAAGAGCGCTATGCCTTAAGCCGTTATATATAAATAATATATATATATATATATATCAGACTTGTTGAGTTATCGTTCATTTGTGTCGTATTGGTTCGCGAACAATGAACGACAAGGAAAATCCTGATCGTTCGTTTCGTCGTTAGTTTTGGCGCCAAAAAAAGACAAAGATTTATTGGTCATCGGACAATTTTCGTTCTAAAAAAACGTCATCACTTTTTAGAAATTTATTTCTAAAAAAACGTCATTTTTTTAAGAATGGCGAACACAAACGAACGATGAACGACAAACAATTTCGTTAAAATTAACGATGAACGGCGAACGATAACTGTTGGCGAACGACATTTTTGCGAACGCAACATGTCTGATATATAGTGATTGTATCTAAATATAAAAAGAGTGGGACTTGAAGCTTATGCCTTTTAATGTTGAGAGGATCAAAAACTAAGAGATTTTTTTGTGTATATCAAACTATAACATACTTCATTGCGAGGACTATTGTTTTTGTAATTTAAAGAGTATGATCTGATTACATGTACCACTGTTGGAAAGCTGCAAGTATATTTTTTTAAATCAATAACCTTCTCAATCTTAGATTTAACATTCGGGGCTTTAAAAACGGGAAGAAATACTTATTAAATCAAACAAATGTTGTCCAAAGGAATTCTTCCTATTGCCGTATTTTCCTGATTCATCTCCTCTGTACCCATTTATGATACAAAAAGTATTTTTCCTATCTATGTCATTTTTTCTTAATATAGCAATAAGTATAACATTTATATGATCCTATACCCATTGCTATTCATTACCTCCGCCGAAGGAGTATTGTTTTTCACTGGCGTTTGTTGGTTTGTTAGTTTTGTTGGTGAGTTTGTTTGTTTGTTGGTTTGTCAGCAGGATAACTCAAAAAGTACTGAACGGATTCGGAATGAAATTTTGTGGAGTTGTTGAAAGTGTCAAAAGGAAGAAGTGATTAAATTTTGGCATCTCTGAGTGCAGATTAAGGCGCAAATGAGCATAATACTACACTAAATTTTCAAGTTAGCCTACTCTGCAAATAGATGTCGCTGTGCTGTGAAATGGGCGTGCCGGGAGCGTCTTCCTCTCGGAATTTCCGTCTAGGGGAACCTCCCCCGTCTCTCTACGCCTCCCAGTCGTGAAAAATCCGCCTCGGAAGGAATCTGTGACGGCGGAGGTTGCACTCTCTGAGTGTATTATGCCTCTAGTTAATCCTTGTTATGACACCAATTTTAGAACATCCATCTATAAACAAACATTATTCCATATATAAAACCGAACAATTTCATCAACAACAATACACTACAGTCATTAGCAATATATTACTCTAAACAAAAAGTTAACGTACACCAGCCAAACCACTAGATTAATCAAAGAATGATTTAATGCCCTCGCATCGCGTGTTTAAAGGGAGAAGAAAGACCCAAAAGAGTTCAAAGCCATAATTTAAATATTCAAAGTAAACAATAAATTATTATTATTATTATTATGGATATTTAATTTACATATAAATAAAAAAAGCTTTATATAAAAATGATAAATGATTATAATTATTTTTATTCTCTCTTTGAGCAAAAAAAAACATACATATATTGATTATTCTATTATAGCATAATTAGGGGGAAAACGAGAGAGACGAGGCTTCACCTGCGGATGAAGCAGAAAGCCATTTAAATCTGAATGCTATGCATATATATATATATATATATATATATAGTACAGCAGAGATGGAGATTCAGTAGAATCGTTGACTCTCCTGGTAGAGATTACGATTCTTATCTCTTCTAGGAGAGACGACGACGTAAATATGGAGATAATTTTTTACGATGTTGTGCAAACGATTTTTTTCATTTGCAATTTATATTCCTTGTTTTGGTGGAAATATTATTTCATTGTTTGTGGTTCAAGGAAGCAAATGCGACGCAATGGTTTACTAACATGTATCCTTATCACCGACCTACCTATATAATAATAATAATTGATACCCTCTGAGAAGAAATCAGACATGATAAAAATAGTTTGAATAGTATCGTCTCACCATCTCCATATTTAGTCGTCATCCACCCTAAGAGAGAAACACTCCTGATCACAATCGTAGTCACTCCTAAGAGAGGATTCAATCGTGATCTTCTAGATCTCCATCTCTACTGCGACACACACACACACACACACATATATATTAATAATATATATATATATATATATATATATTATATATATATATATCTCTATATATTATATAGAATATATTATATATTATATATATGTATATATATGTTGTTCTCTAACGCGCGTACGAGTAGTATATAATTAGTTATATTACTGCGACAACTAGAGAGAAACAACATATTAGATATTACTTTCAAGTAATATATAATATCCTAGTTACATATTACTAACGTGAAAAAAATATTCGACAGGCATTTTTGATGAAATTAAGAACTGTGAATATATGTGTCGTCACACATTGGACATAAAATGCCAACTAGGTTTGGTGAATTTTTTTACAAATCCAGTTTGAATTGACTTTACTCATTGTTTTGGATGCTCAAAAAAGGATTATATTTAATATAAAATATTACTTTTGAGAAGTAATAACTAATATTTGAAAAAAATATTACTACGCCGTAAAAATTAGTATATTACATACTACTTTCAAAGTAATATTCGACCAATACTGTATATATATATATATATATATATATATTGCAACAGTCTTCTTCCATAAATCTAATGTCAAATAGTCTCGACATAAATCAAATGAAGTCATAATTGCCTCCTCAATAATAATAATAATAATGATAAAGCGTGAAAAGGTAATTATAAATCTGCACCATTAAGTGAAGGAGGGGGGGGGTTTACCTTCTCTTCCCAGGAGTATATGTGGTACGTAGGAAAACTATGACGCATTCATGTTTAATTTATGAGTAAAATTGCGATTTAAGAGCTGGAGAGGTGAGGTTCATTTAGACTAATACTAGGGGTTGGCTTTTTTGCCTTTATGGTTAGACAGAATTGCAGTATCAACAGGATATAAATAGTTTATAGCATCATATGAGTCACTCGAACCTAGGATCTTATCAATGAGATAGACCAAAAATGATCAATCTCTCTCGGGATTCGCGCTCCCAACATCGAGAGTTGAAGACGCCTTAACGCACACGGCTATCACACTCCTTTGGAGTTGGTCGGCTTTAAAAGCTTCAAAATCATGATAGCGAATATATGGGGATATCTCCGAGTTGTTCACTAAGACTAAGAAGACTCACTTGTTATTAATGGTCGACCCTTACAATATCCGCTGGGATTTTTTAAATAATAGTTCACTTTACAGCAGCCTTTCTCAATCTGGAGTCCTGAGATGATTTTTGAGGGTCGCCAAATCATTCAGGTATATTTTAATAACAAGTAATATAAAGTTTGCATTTTTTATTATTTACATTTGAACACTGCTCGAACAGCATTTCTAGACCGAATTATTACAATTCAAGCAGCCCTTATGCTCCTGCTTTATGTTCCATAAATGTTTAAAAATACAATAGCCTAAAATTTAAAAAAGTTGCTGAAATATGTTCATGAGTGCTTATCAGATTTATATATCCGACATACGTTTATCGATCAGGTGTGGCTTTCAGCACCGCGGACAGCAACTTTTACGTGCAGGGAGAGTGACAGGCGTTATGAACATTAAATCACGACGACGTATAAGGTTGAGAACCACTGCTCTAGAGAGTTTAGAGCTCAAACAAACATATTCATATCATGGATCTTTCATAACTTCCACTTGAAGCATGACTTTTATATCGTATATTCATAACTGATGTTAAAATGTACTAAGTTAACACAAGTCTTTTAAAAGACTTTATAACTTTTGTTTATATTCTTCATATGCTTTAATATTTTCTGCTAAATGTAGAATAATGAAACGAAAACAACATGTATGAACCATAGAGATAAAGTGATGGAGGGCTTTTTGGATTTTCCAGAGGAATACGTCATATTGCCCAATATAAACAAACCTTTCAATCTCTATGATCAGCTTATTATGACGTAATACAAATTACTTTGTTCATATGGACACAAAAATACAGCTGAACGACGATGTTTCTCTGCTATTGATATCTTTATATCTCAATGATATGAACATGAAAAAAATCGCCTCGCGGGTCAAGGGTAACCCTCTCCCTATAGGACTGGACAATTGGTGGAAAAATACATCTCCCTCCTAGACCGAATCAATTATTAATAAACATTTATATATTTTATGAAAAAATTGAATCCAAGTTTTATTTTTTTTAAAGCATTTTCGTGTTTAAACTTTATATATTGACCATTGTCCCTACCACTTTTCCATTTACAAAAATGTTGTATGAAGAAATATAATTTATTAACAAAATAAAAAAACATGAAAAAAAGATAAACAAGAAAAATCTGATTGTTAATTAAAGTTTTAAATCCCTGAAACTTCTCATTATTTTGTTTGCACCCTGTACATATATTTTAAATACTAACCCAACTTCTTATTCAGTGTAAAAGTTTAACTTGCTTAAACTTCTCATTTGTTTTTGTTTGCACCCTGTACTATATTGAAACTCCAACCTCTATTCTGTGCAATTTTTTTAACTTGCTGAAGAAAAGATAAACAAGACAAATTTTTAATAATCATTGAAGTTTTAACTTGCTGAAACTTCTGATTTATTTTTGTTTGCACCCTGTACATATATTTTAAACTACTAACCAACATCTTATTCTGTGTATAAGTTTTAACTGGCTGAAACTTCTCATGTGCTTTTGTATGCACCCTGTACATAATTTCAACTACTAACCCAACCCTTACTCAATGTATAAGACTTAACTGCTGAAAACTTCTCATTTTATTGTTTGCACCCTGTACATATGTATATTTTAACTACCCAACCTCTTATTCAGTGTATAGACTTAACTTGTTGAAAATGCTCATTTTTGTATGCACCCTGTACATATATTTCAACTACTACCCAACCTCTTATTCTATGTATAAGACTTAACTTGCTGAAGAATAGATAAACAAGAAATTCGTAGTAATTATGGAGGTTTTAACTTGTTCAAACTTCTCATTTGTTTTTGTTTACACCCTGTACACATATTTAAACTACTAACCCAACTTCTTATTCAGTGTATAAACTTTAACTTGCTGAAACTTCTAATATTTTTGTTTGCACCCTGTACATATATTTAAACTAAACCAACCTCTTATTCAGTATATAACTTTATAAGAATAAGTATTCATTAAACTGTTAGACGCTGTCTCATTTTTATTTATTTTTGCCTTCGGAGCACCCCCATCATTAGTCAAATAGGGTAATAAGATTGATTGGCAAATTATGTCTTCTTCACATCATGAAGAATATAAACCCTTCAAAAAAGTTGCAATAATGATGATGATGATTATATAATAATTCATGCAATCAATCATTGCCAGGCAATTATGAATGCGTTTTTTATTTGTTGTTGTTGTTTTCTCTGCTTGCATACATGATTGACTGCCTGGAGTTTGAAATGTATTTTAAGTGTGGTTGCCCATACATCAAAATGTGAAGGCAAATAAATGGTGGCAAATATATATAAAGGATTCATATAGCTAACCATGAAGAAAAAGTTCGTGGCAAAAAGATTGTTTATTACTTTTAACGTTAGATGTCGCCCAATCCATATATGACGTCATGCACATATTTTAAACTGATTTGAAGAGATTGAGTTAGATTATTTGGAATTTATATTTCACTATTCCAATTATACGATTAAATATATATACTATTTTAAGTGTTAGTCGTACAATAAGGTACATGATTGAGAAAGACATATACAATATATTTTGTTAATATGGTAATTCAAGAGGATGACTTGATTTGGCTACTTCAAGTAAATTAGCTTTTATTTAATTTATATAGCTGATACCACACATATTAAGAGATAAAAAGTAAACATCGACCCAAAAGTTAACTGAATATGAGTATTCAATAACTTATTGGTCGATGTTTACTTTATATCTCTTAATATGTATGGTATCTGCTTTATAAATAAAATAATAAAAATCACTCTATTCAAATCATTGTGAAAAGTTATAAAGTTTGCAAGCCTGAAAAGAATGCTCGCTGCCAAGAATTTAAGGACAATGATGGAGTAATCTCCGAAACAAAAGCAAATTTTTCCGATATAACGAAAGATACTATAAAAGTGGAATCGAATAATTGAAAGATCGCTATAATCGCTGTATCGCCCTCAAAGACACTATGTTGAATAATAAAATCGAATTTTGTCAAGAAAATGTTTTCTCGGGACTTATCAGCCGACCTGTTAACTAAACCACTAAAACGAACGATTGGTAGAAAACCAAGTTGTGTAGGTTAATGAATTCCGAACATGATTAAAGAATTATCTATAGTACATTAGTGGGTATCATAAAGAAAAAAAACAATATTTAATTAAAATAGAATGTAACAATTTTCGGATAATCTGATCTAGTAAGATTCACAGTTTGCTGGCTAGGAATCTGAGAGTAAGGTGTTCGGGAGCAACCGATCATGCCTCATGTCTGAACTTTTTGGCCAGCTTCTCGGCCACTCTCCGTGCCTCCGACAGAGATGTGGCCCCTCGCAGCTCTGGGGGAAAGATTCCACGTCTTGGCCATGTTGCAAGCTGCGATACAGTGCGTGGAGGTCGGTCTCTTCAATCTTTCAATGCCGTCTCTAGTCCTTGAGTCAAGATCGACAAGGATGGCCCCCCAAGGCCAGCATCAGAAACTTTCATTGATATCCCAGCAGCCATAGAAGATTGTTTAATTACAATTGCGTTAACCGTGGGAATCCCAGCCTTGTCAAGGAAGATTGGTCACCCCCACACGGTCTGCTCTTCGGGCTCATACGAGGACTCTGGCGAGGTCGTTTACTGCCACTCGTGCACCTCCGTTATCATCTCTCGACCTCTTCTCTCGGTCGAGTTCTGGGGGAGATGGACAGAGGGTGACCCTTGCACATGACTGTACCTTGCCCATCACGAGAGCCATACCAACATTGTTTAGGAGTGGACCTCTGAACATTGACGCGGACATTCTGAGTACACAAAATCAAACTTCAAAGTAAGCCCCCTCAGCATCAATCTTGGCCTCAATCCTAGGCCTGAAGGCCTTTTAGGTCTTCACTACGAAGTACTCTAGCAGTGTTTGGTACCTTTAACAAGAGACACTTACTCAGCCAGAAGGCCAATAAACTGTCATTCCTAGTATTCCTGGCTTGTTCCACTGTCAAAAGCTTCTTGTCAGAGAAGATCCAATGGTAGACGAGTGGCTCTTCATCCTGTTGAGGAATTTCTTGCCTTTTATGGACTCCTTGTTGGCATTTGTCAGGAGTTGACGGCGTCTACGAAAGTAGGAGGTCATTCCCAAGTCATCCGCAGCCCTCATGATGTTGCATTTCCCCACATTGAACTCTTGGCAAAGACCCCGATGCTGGTTGAGGACGTGTTCTAAATGGCAATAGATATGTTGGTCATGAAGTCTGTAGTCCTCTTCCTGTTCTGCGCACCACTTTCTGGCTTCCCATTCAGGTTACTGTTCTCGAGATTTTAACCTTTGAAAAAATGCAACGACACTTGATTTCTTTAGGCTTCCATCTTGATTATATTTGCTAAAACGAAACCTTTCCAAAGTATCGTTCACGATTCGCTGAGACACACGGTATATATATATATATATATATATATATATATATATATACTTAAAGCCTGAGTATAGCCAGGACCTATGTACGTCATATGAGTATGGTTCGAAATAAACAATATTAATATCACAATATATCAATATATTAATTTGAAAATTTACTTGGTTGGTGCATGGTGATTATCTAAATATATGGATTTTATTATATCATCACTTAATGGTGTTATAATAAAATAATTCATTTAATTTAGGATTCTCCCATTTTTGCTTTATCTAATATAAATCCTAAATGCCTACCGCCACCAAACCTCTCACTTGTATCCTTTTTATTCTCATATCTTATAATACAACAACTATAATTATATCCTGTCCTGCAGCTCTTATCCTATAAAAGAAACATAACTTTAGAGTTAAATATGAAAGAAACTGCTTAAAAGATTTGCATAGAGGAATGGGAATAAAATAATAATATATATTCAAAATGATAAGTAATATTTAAAGGCTAAAAACTCATATAAATGTGTGCTCGATTTGGTCTAATAAATAAGTATCAAACTCAAAACTGCCATTCAAAAAGCCTCTCCTTTATTGAGAGAAATAGTATCTCTGAAGGGTTCCGCGACTACACCATTCACTGCATGATCATCCTTATAATTTAACAAATTTATAAGGGGACTCTCATCTTCATTAAAGAAATGGGAATATTTGTGTGACCCACGAAATAAAAGACTTAAAAACGTTATGATGCGTAAAATAGATAATTTTTTCCATTTAATGGACAATAAATATTTATTATTGATGTATTTTAAGACCACCCAATTATAGAGCTCAATAAAATCATATATTTTACTTAATGTCAGGCATTTACGTTCAAAAAAATTATGTATATCTTATATAAGCATACAGACTGATGTAAGACTTAACTTGAATATCTCAATTTGATATATTAGTTTACATATACAAAATATGTGACGGTATGTTTACAGTATTAACTCCAAATGCAATGATGACTCACGTCAGGAACAACTCTCCTTCACGCGTCTTACAATATAATTAATTATATATTTTAACATTATCATATAATATATATAATTAGTTCATTAAAATCAAACAAATGTATAGAAAGAATAAATGTATAGTTTATCTGTCGGATTTTTATATAATTTACAAGCACCTTATGGCAGTATGACGACACAATTCATTCAGAGTGCATGAAATTGCTCAATTAAGAAGAGCTCTTTAAAATGATCAAGTCTTAAAGAGGCCATTCCCCCCCCCTCCATTCTATATCTTCCATCTATTAAACCATATTAAATGCCTTTAAAGCTACTATCTTAATGGGCCCATATATCCTCATCCTAACACACTTCTTCGTCTACTACTAACTTACATATATGTAGTAAGTCTCCCATAAAAGATTTGCTAATGGCCTTGTTTTATGTGTTTACTCAAATTATTTTTTATTTTTCTCTCAATGAGATCAATTATCATTTGCTGCTGCTGCTTAGTTATATTTGATATAACCAGTTTATTTTCCTTCTTCCTCCATGGGAATCATCTGGCGAAGGAGCTGATACAATACAATATTGCTTTTGTCTATTAACTACTAAATATATTGCTTGCAGGCAGTAAAACATTAATAAGATGGTGGTTATATAATTAAAGACACACATTGTATATGCTTTTTCACATTGCGGTGATCCGCTGAATGATCTGAAGAACGAATATAGTTAACCTTTTTAGTCTGCAAGAATCACATTCAATGCAAGAAAGAAGATCGGGGCAAATGGTATCTCTAATTAGAGTGATCGTTTTCTACAGATAGAGAGAGTTAATTAAGAAGGGATTCAAATAAACATCAATAAAGATGTGTATTTTGTGTCCAATATAAACAAAGTAATTTATACTACGTCATCGTAAGCTGATCATAGAGATAGAATCTATCTCTTGATCAGCTTACGATGACGTAGTACAAATTATTTTGTTTATATGTGGCACAAGCGACAGCTGAACGAAGTTTCTCTGCTATTGAAGGGAATAGCTCTCTATATCTATATCTCTATGATTCCAATCCTATTTACGAATCCTTGAATTTGAATATTCCAATATTACTATTTATACTATTTTACTACGTCATCGTAAGCTGATCATAGACTTTGTTTATATTGGGCACAGGCGACAGCTAAACAAAGTTTCTCTGCTATTGAAGGGAACAGCTCTCTATATTTTATATCTCTATGGGTTCGATAGAATTGTATAACCAACAGAATTGTATCCACAGGATATAGTAAGTAATTATAACATTTATATTAGTCTATCGAACATAGGATCTTATCAATGAGGTAGTATAAAAATGATCACCCCCTCTCGGGATTCGAACCTGATCCCCGACATTGAGAGTTAAACACGCCTTAACGCTATCGCGCTCCCTTAATAACAAGGTTATATTTCGCGAATGAAAGTAATGATATTTAGGGATAATATTAACATTTATTCACATATTGAATTCGTCCTCGACAAAATATTATTTCAGTTTCCGTATTCTTTGTAATGGTAAAAGTAATTCTAAGAATTTTACAATATTTCGTTTTTGGCTAGGATTCACTTTTTAATATTGTTTAATATAGAATTGTCTTAAAAAGGACTATCGAATGAAGAATTAAATATTGGAAGTAATATGCATTTTTTTAAAAAATTTAATACTTTCACAGATATGATTCATTCTTTAAAAACAGAGAGATCTATATGTTATAAAACTATGAATAAGCCTTTACTTGTCATGTTATAGGAATACATATTTTTCCACCTCTATTACTACTGGGCAAAAATATATTTGTATGTTCCTCAAGAGGAAATATCTTGTTCACAGCTAGAGCAATAAAGCTTTCAATGAGACAATAATTCGACAAACAAAAGCATTATATCAAAGAATGTCAATAATTTATAACTTTACAGGGTCATATCATTGGAAAAAATATCTGAAGGAAATATAGATGACTTCATGCAAAGGATAAATAAATTCTAGATTAACTTCTTACTGTTTTGCGTTAGAACTTTCCAGACTGTATATAAGCTGGCGACATGAAATCAATTTGTTATTCATTTATCAAATGAATTCAAGGTTTCTTATTTGACAGTAACAGTAGCTATACATAAATGTTTTACAAAGAGATGACATATGGATGAATCCAAATTTTTTAGTTCAACTATATATTCTCTGATGTTTTATATATATATACTAAAACTACATACATAGATATATACAAGGTCGGCTGATAAGTCCCGAAACTTACACATAGATGGCGCCAGCGGATTTATTTTCAAATGACTGTCAGATCCAGTACCAACCTTCAAAACATACATGCATAAATATAACACGCTCTCTGACAACTAGTTTGTGGAGATATTGCGTTTAAGTTAAGCTACTTTGTTATTGTAAAAAAATGGAAAAAACGAATTTCGTGTGTTAAAAAACATATTTTTGATGAGAAAAAATACCGTCGAAACTAAAACTTGGCTTAAGAATGTTATCCGGATTTGCTCCATCGAAAGCAACCCTATGTCGATGGTTTTGCTGAATTCAAATTGGTCGTGTGAGCACGAATGATGATAAACGCAGTGGGACGCCCAAAAGAGGTGGTTACACCAGAAACATAAAAATAATCCACAATAAAATGTTTTAAATGACGGTAAAGTGAAGTTAATCCAGATAGCTGAGACTTGAGATATCGCAACGGAGCGCGTTGGAATATCGTGCATGAATATTTGGACATGCGAAAGCTCTGTGCAAAGTGGGTGCCGCGAGAGCTCACAATCGACTAAAAACAACAACGAATTGATGATTCTGAGTAGTGTCTGAAGCTGTTCAATCTAATCAATCCGAATTTTTTGCGTCGATATGTGACAATGGATGAAACATGGTTCCATCACTTCACTCCCGAGTCCAATCGACAGTCAGCTGAGTGGACTGCATATGATAAACCGAATCAAAGTGAGGAAATACGCAAACAGTCAGCTGGAAGGTTATGGCATCTGTATTTTGGGATGCACACGGTATAATATTCATTGACTATCTTGAAAAGGGGAAAAACAATCAACAGCGATTATTATTTAGCCTTGTTGGAGTGTTTGAATGATGAAATTGTTGAAAAACGGCCTCATTGAAGAAAAAAAAAGTGTGTTTCACCAAGACAATGCACCGTGTCACAAGTCAATGAAAACAATGGCTAAATTAAATAAGTGGCTACGAATGCTTCCCACCCACGTACTCTCCAGATCTGGCCCCCAGCGACTATTTCCTATTTACAGACCTAAAAAGATGCTCGCTGGCAAGAAATTCAAGGACAATGATGGAGTAATCGCCGAGACAGATGCCTATTTTCGGATAAAAACGAAAGATTACTATAAAAGTGGAATCGAACGATTGAAAGATCGCTATAAGCGCTGTATCGCCCTCGAAGGCAACTATGTTAATAATAAAATCGAATTTTGTCAAGAAATGTTTTTCTTAGTTAGTCTC
>CP045890.1:28676053-28690714 GCA_013387185.1 Caligus rogercresseyi
AGCATTGGGTTCCAACCCAATCATTACATTTTAATTTTAGCATCGACAAACAAATTTTTACTGCAGGACAACTATAACATATGGAGGTTTCAAGCCCACCGCCCAGGGCCCTCTGGTTCCGCGATCACAAATATATCAAAAGGTTCTTTGAATATGATATAATAGGCTGAGTTGCGGCAAGTATGAGTATTGTCGTAGGTTTCAACTTCGATGAATGAATGTGTCGTATATTTTAATTGTAAGTTGCATTGCTTTATTTAATTTAAATCACAGAGAAATCATATTAATAATCATGGTGATTGTTTTAATTTTTTTATGCCTAATTAAAACATTAAAACCTATGTGCGTTCATTGTGAGTCCATGTACGGTAAAAAGTACTCGTCACTATCGAACTAATTACATAATATATATAAAGTGAAATATGACACCTTAAAAATAATTTATAATACATTTTTCTTTAATAAATATATTTAATGCGTAAAATGAGCTCAATTCCCTTGGGAAAGAGGATCAGATATCTTTACATACAATCGTATATATGTAGTCCTTTCACTCTATTCCTTTATTACATTCTAATATAGATAAACCACAATCCTTCTAAATAAACCATCTGTCAAAGAAGAGAACAATGAGAAACCAAAGTATTAATTATTTATTTAGAACCATTCCTCCATCACGTTTGTGCCTCACCGTTTTAACTTGATCATTAACTTGAGTTCATTCGTCTGGTAACAGGATTTAAAAAACACATTGATCCTGGATGTATACTATTTTTTGTAAGGCACATCGGAAGTCAATGGGCGTAGATAAGGATCGTAATATATATATTATAATATAGATATATCTAATATATGGTGTATTCGACATAGCTTCAGAGCTACAAAAAGTATATGATAAAATAATTAAAATAAATATAAATATATCAGAAATAAGAAATAAATTAGAAAAAAATTGTGACCTAAAGGCACGACTTAATCTATTAAAAATTAAAGATGTGTTGAGCGCCTAGCAACCTTTATTGCCTTTCACCTTGCTTCCAGAAGAGTGGTATTTGATTCAAATACGATAAATGATGCGCTTCTTGTATCATCTCGCAGGAAAACATCCAAGGATCAGCTTATATGAATCCAGGATTTCTGCCTTAGAAATCAAATTAGACGGATGGCAAACTTATGTATTGTTATATAATACATTCTTATATAACATTTGATTTCCGTGGAATTTTATTTCTTGGAATCTGCTTAAAACTTATTTATAACTTCTATCATGTAAAGAAAGTAGGTACGCTGTATATACCAGTATTTTATCACATTTAAGGTATTGGTGGCGTTACAGATTACAAATGTATGCTAATTTTGTATTATTTGAAAAATTCAACCACTTGTTGAATGCCTCATCTATCTTATTTTGTAAAAAGTTGTGTCTCCTGTATTTTTTAAAGTTTTTATTAGGTTTTACAGGAGAAAAATTGTCGAATAACTTATAAGGGCATTACCAATATATATATATATATAATTATACTATATAGGTATGGAATACTTTAAAGAAAATATTAATCTACAGAACATTCTTCATTCGGATGTATTTTTGCCGATTTAAAGCTCTTGTTCAAATCAGGCAAATTGAATGCTGCCCCCCCCCCCCAAAAAAAAAAACCATCTCCCCTACGCATATGTATGTATATATATATATATATATATATATATATAAAAATATATATATTAATATATATATACTATATATATATATATATATATATATATATATATATATTAAAGATTGCACATGGATTAAGACTGTCTCGAAAAAAAAATCATTTATCAATCCAGGGAAGAAGAAGATAGCAAGAGGAGGGAGGGGGAGATCTAATGGTTTTAGGATAAACAATAGACAACAAACATACACAAGCATATCTGTTGTCAACGAAGTGATTACGATCAAAATATTGAGTGAATGGAAATACTCACGCATGGCGTATTGTTATCCATTCAAGGACTATTAAAATAACTGCGCTTCAGTTGAACATCATCAAGGTATTATACTTTTGTATATAAAGCATTGAATGTAGTGGTGATTCCTATCTTATTTTGTGGTTCTGTATTTGAGCCTTCAAGCATGAGAGCTGTGAGTAGGATGGTGGTTTGTCAAAGGTGGAGATGTGGGATAGATGTGGTTAAGGATTCGTTTACACATGACCTAACAATATAGATGTGTATTCAATATGTTTTTAAAATACTTATAAAATCCTTGGGTCTGAAAAAGTGATGTTATGTGTTTAAGATGCTTTAATAAGTATTTTATTTGTTATATGTATCTTAAGCGAAAGAATGTGAACAGACAGGAAAATCAAAAAGGACTCATTATTATTGTTATAAGTGAAGAATATGAAGTTGTCAATTAATGATTAATATAGAAAAAATGCAATAAATTGGATATACAAATTTTGTATTTACATAGTTAGTAATCTGCCATACATAAATTTAAAAAGACAATTTCATTTGTAAGTTAATAGCTTTCAAAGTTAAAATTTCATATAACATATAGGGAATTCCAAGTATAATTATTAAAAGATGGGTTTCACTAAAATTATAATATACGTCTGCCCTCACAATATATATTTTTCATCTTGTTTTAATAATGGCCGGGAATCAGAAAAGAGTAGTAATATCACCGAGTTCACAATTGCGGCACAAATACTACTTATAAGTTTTTTATTAATTCGTTAATACAAGACAACTTAATATGGAACAACTAAATAATAAAATGCAAAGAAGCATTCAACAAACTTGAAGACGTCATGCATGTAGTTAAAATGGCTGTCATGTGACATTTTAATAAAAAACAAAGAAATGGAGGAATGTGTATTGAAAAATAAATACCATTAATCCTTCTAAACAAACTCCATTGTCATATCAGCAGTAGCTCGGTACATGGCGCTCTCCATCAGGATTTCAGAGGATTCAAGCAGGAGATTTGCGAGTGACATCGTTCGGTACTTCCCCTCCTGTCCCGAGAGGACCTCTCACCATCTAAAGTTTTTACTACGATTTTACAAAAAACGGTCTAGTTTTATATTAAATGAAACCCATTTATTCCTAATCATGTTTTTTTTTCTTGGCCGCAGGGGCTTATATTTCACTATGTAGTATTGAAAAAAATACAATCACATATATATAACGGTATGCATCAAACATCAAAAGGGGTAACGTCCGAATTGTATAACATTAAATAACAATAATCATATAATAAAAAAAGAGAACAGCAATGTTTTTTTAATAATTTAATTGTATTTCATATATATACAGTTCATAACTGTTGGAGTACTTTGGAATACAGTGAAGCGATGGACATCATTTCAAGGAAGTTGGCATCTTTAATTGTTCTTTTTTTATAAATAAAATAGTGAACTTTTGTTAAAACCGCATCACATCTTGGATTGCGCGAGAAGGTGATGAAGTCTTCCTCTGATGGGTTTTCATTGAAGTGATCCATGGTAATATCTTGAACGGCCCGATATGTTTCAATAAAAGACGAGCATTTACACAGTAAATGATCTGTAGTTTCTATTTCCCTCTTGCAAAAGAAACAGTTACTACGATCGTCTTTGAAAAATTTGCTGTCAACTTCCAGTGAACCAACTGGAACTTTCTATATTTAAACCACTTTTCTGCTGATGTTAAAAATGGATTTTTAACAGCTTTAATGCACTCACTGATATCCTTTTTATTCCTCTTCGTTTTAAATAAGATTCAAATGGAATTATAGTTGATATATACGATGCACTTCTTAAAACCCTCGTGGCTATAGTAGAAACTTTTATTCTAAAAGGTAAAAACGGTCGTGGGGTATTTAGTGGGCTACCGAAGACACTTGTAAAATATTTAAAAGCGAGCTTGTTTAAAATTTCTTGGGAATAAATAACGTCACTTGCGATAAAAGCGTTCACTGTTTTAGGGATGGAGGTATTTAAAGAATTTAAAACTGGCATCTGTCATGCTAAAGACAGTTCAAACTTTTCGAAGACAGGTTCTCGACCCTTCACAAAAAGCTTTCATTCTCTCTGAGAATTGGGAGATAATGTTTAAAACTTTCGACAATCCGTGACAAGGAAACTTTTCATAATCAATATCATTATTGCATAAAAAATGTTTCAAGCATATGGATCAATATTGGTTTTGTCCCAAAGTTTACGGATCCAAAGACAGTTTTGGGACATCCACATTTTTTATATATCATGAACGCCTATGATATTCCTAATCATGTTAATGATATTTAATATCTAATTAATTTCAACTTTGTTTTATGAAGTGATTGTATTTTTATGCGACCGTTTAATGTTTTGTATTGACTTTATTTAGTGTATAAATTTAAACTATAATGTTTATTATATATAGTATATATGCATTTCTGCTAAATTCAATAAAGTCTTAATAGATTTTTTTTTAATGATAACTTCACTGGTATTTGCAATTTATCTACTCTAAAGGGCTTTGTATTAAGACTTTGACTGTCCAAGAAAAAAATAGTTTTCGTTTTTTATAAATTTAATCAGTAGCTGACTTCAACATGTCTCTGACCTCCTTTTATTCAGGTCATTCAGTTATTAGTTAGGTCATTGCTTCAAACATAAATTATTTCTTTTGCGTGTAGATTTTTTATAAAGGTATAATAATTTTATTCTGTTACAGCAAAGAAGAATACAGTATTATAAAAAATACACTAAAAACATACAGATAACTTAAGAAATAAAATAAAATCAGTTACGTAAAAAACATCAATGAACATTATAGTTTGTAAAAATTGGATTTAACGACTTTAAAAATAAAACGTGATAAACAGGATGCCTTAATAGTTCTTATGGCGATTGCTTATCATTAAGATGAATATGTTATTATTGAAACTATGTAAACAATGAATTTAAAATATATTTATAATTCTAAGCACCATTTTACAATTGTAAACTAAAACATCAATTCATTTATATATAAAAATATTGCGAAGAAGAAAAAAAAGCTGTGTTTTAAAAGTTTATTAATTAAATCCGGCGAAATCATTTTGCAGGGATCCTTTGATTCTAATAATTTAAATCGTAAGCTATGAAGCTTGCTTGCTAGATGGTATTTACATCGAAAATTAATGGAGTTTGTAAGTTATTCAAATGTAATTAATTCAATATTGATTAACATAATGGATACTTCCAATTATTACTATATGTGATTTCCTAATATTTAATTTTGACAATTAAAGCAAGTACGACTTATTCATTAAGTATCTAGGTAAATTCAATATTTCAATAATATATATATTTTTTCATCATTTTGTAATTTTCCAAACAATCTTGATTCACAATGAGATTTATCTTCCCAAAAGTAAAACACGAAATACAAGTCAACCTCTTTTGTGAGAAAGGTGCTGAGTTCATGATTCAGGAACAAGACAATGGGCCTATAACTTAAGAAAATATGACACTTTTAACCATAAGAAAAATGTTTTGTCTCTATTGTTTTCATGTTTATACCTACGTATATAAGAAATTTATTGATGAAGAAGACGATCAAGAGGGATGATATCTGCTCATACCCATATGTACATTAATTGAAGCATCAAAGACTAGTGCCACTACACTCTATATAGGTATATATTTTATTCCTATGAAAGTCACTGTTGTTAATTGTAAAGGATATAAAAACTCTATATATAGGATATGTAAAATGTTTGTTTGTTTAGCTCCTAGATTGGACCCAAAATGTGATGTAAAATGTTTTGAGTCTCAAAAAAAAAATAGCCTGACGTCACTGGTATTGATAGTATGATTCCTCTTCTTCTATTCCCTAGTATTCTATGTCAATTTCATTGCTTACCTCATATATCATGCGTAGCAGCCATTTTAAATACATATATGACGTCATCAATTGAGTATCCAGTAATTATATTTATACAATATAGGTGGATGATTGTGCCTCACAAAGAAGCGAAATAAGGCATATTGATAAGACTGTTAATCGTCGATATTAGGATATTTGTGCCCTTTTCCATTTCCTTAGAAGGAGTACAAAGAGTTTTCTTGGTTTTGTGTTGTAAAAAATACACACCATCATGCATAGGATGATAATTCATGCGGGATGTTCATACCCAACCCTCCGACCTACCTACCAATAATTATAAAAGATGGCTGCTTCCAGGAACATTCCTATCATCATGACATCAGCAAAAAAGAAAATGAAAGAAAATTGATTTTGTACATGATCATTAATCATTTGCATACTATGAAGAAAAAGAAGAAGAAGGATGATTTGATCTATTAAAAAGGAGTCTTCCTTTATGATCAACATCTATAGATTCCAAAATATATTATATTTTTATAAAATTTCGGTGAAACACTCTTTTTATCTCTTAAGTAGAGGAACAAGAACATGTGCCCAAGCTGTGATATATACAGTAAAGAATCACAAAAACGTATTAGAAAGATATCTTCGGCATTAAGGAGGACCTTACATTACTCAACACTAAGGTACACATAGGGGAAAGATCAACCTTGTACACCGCTAGGAGCATCGTTGGATGTAAAAGACGGGATCACATCCACATCGAGGACCTACTTAAGAGAGCAGGCCTTAACGAGGTGGCCACCAAGGTGGTGGCCCTGGAGACCTGGAAATACTTGCCAGGAACCCGGTTGGTGATTTCATCTTCCCCATCCGAGGAGGTCCATGAGGTCCACTACTCCAGTGGTGTATCCACTTGGGAGGGAGACGGCTATCTTTGCATGCTACACAATATCAGTGTGGAACATGTGTAAGGCCTTGAGATTGGCTTCACGCTGCCAGGATTGCAGCTAGGGCCATTGCAGCGTCCCACATAATCCAAGCTGCATTGGGATTTATTTTTTTATTTTTTTAAAACATATTTTTAATGTTTATTTACTTATTTTAAACCAGTTACAAATGTAACTAATGTGCCCCATGGCAAATATACTCGATTACACACTATCATATTCCCAGTAGAGCTGGATGTGCGTGGACTCTGGCTGCTAGGAAGTAAGATTCTTTCCATCATACCCCATTGTGGCTAAACATACAAGTGTTAAAATGAAAATAAATATTTTTCATGTTTTTATTTAAATTTTAGTATCATTTAATGCATTTTTTAAGCATCCGTTTTGTAAATAATTGTATTTATATTTTATTATATACTAAGCTAACATATAAAACATACTTTCCAACTAACTTTGCATTCTAATATTATTTTATATGTGTATTATTATTGAGAAAACCCGTGTTAATGTCCTTCTGAAGGTCGTCAGACAGTATTTGAGAGGAGATTATATTAAGGGTTTGATGCGACTTAAAGATACCCATTAGGAAGGACTCGTCGGAAGCTGTCTACCGACAAAAGCCCAATAGGTAAACCTTCTTTACTTTAGTAATAAAAAACGACTGCATTACAAATTTGTAAGCATTATAGATATATCTATTTTTAAGCATAGTTTTTAATTATAAATATGCATTAGAGGGCCCAGAAATGATTCTTAGATCAGAAGCACTAATTACCATTCATAGGGTGTTACATCGTTTATTACACCACATTGAATATAAAGGAATATTTGGTTGCCATTCAAAGAGATCATTTCTGAAATTTACTCCTGTAAATAATAATAAAAATCAGTATATTTTTCGTAACACACATCATTTGCAATTTATTTATTGAAGCCTTGATTATAGGATAGACTGTTTGTTTAACTCCAAGATAGTCCCCACTTTAGCACATCTTAATCCGGTATCAGACGGTATCTATCTGTCAGTTTTTATTTAAAATAAAACATATAAAAAATCCACAACAATTAATTCATCTGCATAAGAAAAATATACTGGAGAGACTAGGGGTAAAACATATACGACATTGAGAATCATGAATCCCCTGCAGCTGTTGATGCACCACCCTTCAGAGGAGTCAATAGGCTAAAGGACCCTAGCCTCATCCATCAGAGAATCAGACAACAATGTCTCACATTGTAAGCTTCTCATCGCTCCCATATATGTCCACTAGCGTCGATTTATTTTATATGCTGTCATTATTGTTGTTATTTGGAAGTGAGAAAAGGACCCTTACAGTCCAGTCTTACCTACAATTTGGAAGACAATTGAGCGATCCATCAAGTTCATTTGTAAGTTTTGTATGAAAGTTTTAAGGGGTCGGGTTTTTTATTGTTATTTGTACATAATCGAAAGGGGCGGCAAGTCAGAACAATTCAAACACACAAAAAGAAAACACGGTTCGTTGGTTCTCTAAATTGTAAGAGTTGAGGGATGGGTGGGGACAAAATAATGTTTTTTTGTTTGCTCTAATGTAATAATATATATTTATACATAATGAAGGAAAAGGTGTGTTGTTGAATACAAAGATTAATGATATATAAGTTTTCTAAAGAGTTTTTTATACATTGCTTAAGTGACTTTTAATATAAAGGTGATGAGGAAGTTAATTGCAATTTTTTGTTGTCTTTTCGTTTAAAAGTATTTTTTCCAAACCAGTACGCTTATTCTGTATAAATAAAAATGAGACATTTACATAAACCCAAAGCAATGGTATAATTATTTTTTTTACAAAAAATAAGTGTACATCCTCCCACAACCTATGATTTTTTTGATACAGACAGTCTAGGGACATAAAAAACATATCTAATAAGTATTTTATAGTTCAACATTTATTCAAATTCAATTATATTCTTGATCTTAAACTTTTACTATCGAATACCATTTATTGATAGCACTATGTAACAAAATTTAGGTCTTTCTTTGCCCCTAGGCAGAAATTTCTAATTTGAGTCCCATTTTTACGTTGATTCCAAAAATGCCACTTAAAATTTCGTCCGAAAAAAGGTTTGGCCTTTATGACCTTTTTGAAAATCATGATTTTCATAATTTCTAATGGTTCAGGCCCAGTTATCTTCGTGGAAAATAAGAATAACCACAAATGTCAGTAGTATTTATTTTTCTAGTATGTCAATGCATTTCAAATCCGTTTTTATAATTTATATATCTTTTGTACTAATCGAAAAAATCGGCTTAATATTTCAAAAAGTTGATCATTTTTTAGTGTTCTGTTTAAGTGGCGCTATATTTTTTGTTTCGAGTCTATTGACTATAATCAATATGTAATATATTTTTGGTATATGCAATGCATTTCAGAACAGTTTTTATAATTTCGATATCTGGCATGAAAGTAAAGAAAAGATCAATTTAGTAGGACGAAGTATTGATCATATTAAGTAACTACTTTTAGGTGATTCATTGAGGTTGCATTAAATATTAATCTGATTGGTTATGAAGAAAAAACATGTTTGCTTTTTATTTGCAAGTTCCTTAAATAATTTGATAACATTATTGGAATGCAATTTTCCAAATCATAGTAACTCTCTAAAAAAAATTAAAAATTGACACTTGTAAATAATTATATGTAAATAAAAAGGCAAACCTGTTTTTTTTTCTTCGTAAAAAATCACAATAATATTTAATCGTATGGATTAAAACAGGTAAATATAAAAAGGATTGAAAAAATGAGGTTGTAATAATAATAAACAAATACACTAAGAAGGCGTCCAGGGCAAAATTAAGAGGTGTGAAGCTCCATCCACTCCTCCCTCAAACCCAGTACCATCGTTGGGGAGTGGAGACATTGCTGAGGATGTCCGTGCATTTCAATTAAAAGTGTTGACGTTTTATACCGAGCGTAAGACTTTTATGTTGAAACTACACGATGAAGACCCAAAGAGAATCTCCCTCCGTTTACTCTCGAGGCATAAAGGATCCTCTGAACCGTAGAGATCAAATGCTCAATCTCATAAGCTTCCACATAGGAGGAGGATGTTGAAATGAGCCAGTCTGAAGGCGATAGCGATGTGTTGTATGCTTCAAATATTATCTTCTCCACCATATATCGGGCCTTTACACCAAGCGTCACTGAGTCTTCGAGTTCTACATGTATTAATTATTGCAGTTTGAGGGCACAAATTTACATCCGTTGGAACATGGGATTCTGAGTCTATCAATGAGTTTGCTATATTGCAGCTTCTAAATAATTATCCAACTGTTATTGGGTCACCCACATGGTAGATTTATTGAATTTTTGAATTCAGCCCAACTGGTCTTCAGTTCTTTTACGGGTAATCCCTAGCTACGTGTTCTTACCTATACTTATGCCCATTTATAAAGATAAACTATAATGTAAATCGGTAGTAAAGCATAAATGCAATATATACTATTATGAAGTAGACATAATGAATCCCCTAAATTCTGGTTAACATGCAATACAGCCCCTCATAACTTTTCCTTGCAACTCCGTAAATAAATATCTAATGTATCCCTTGGAATTTTGTTTATGGCCATGACAAAGCATTAAAAAGTAATGAGCTGCAAACTTCCTATTAAGACAAGTATGAGTCGGCACAAAATGAGAGAAAGGAATAAATAGTATGTAAAGCACCTGAGGATTGGGGTTTATTTTTTGCAGTTAATTTTTGTATAATGCGAAAAATTGCTCATTAAATATGTAGTTTTGAAATTCAATGTGAGAAATATACATATGTAGGATCATATATTATAGAATACTATTCCTATATACTAGACTTGTTGACGTTCGCGAAAATTGTTGTTCGTCGTTAGTTTGTTGTTCACACCAAAGATATCGTTCGTCGTCCATCGTTCGTTTGTCGTTCGTCATTCTGAAAATAGTGATGACGTTTTTTTAGAAAGGACATTTGTCGCATGATAAAGAAAAATATTTGTCTTGTTTTGGCGTCTAAAACGAACGACGAACGATAGGATTTTTTTGTCGTTCGACGTTCGACGACGAACGATTACAAATGAACGACAAATCAACTAGTCTGCTTTATTCAATCAAAATTTAGGGGAATGATGATGATTTTTTAATGACTTTATTCATAAATATTATAGGTTAACACTAAACTCTAAACTCAAAACAGATTGAATCTACTAATAAAATATCTAATTAATCAAAAGCAGTTAAACCAATAAAACTATCTCGTGAAACAATATTTAAGAAAAGCATATACAATAAAATACAACTGAAAGAAACAAAAACTGTATTTATAACGAATAAAATTCATAAAAGTTTAATGTTAAAAAAATTAAAAGTATCTTAAAAATGATAAAAGTTTTCTTTCCTGATTCTTGGGGAAATCTTTATAAAGTTGTTAAAGGCGTTATAGAAACAGTAGGCTCACTTTTGGACCGTTTGGGTGGAAGTGTAGAGTGTCTCCAGCGTAGCTCCAACTCGTCCTCGAGATATCCGGGATCATTATTGAGGATAACTAAGATACATAATCGTAACAACCAATGTTTTATTATGAGTTATTACCTCCGCCGAAGGAGGTATTGTTTTCACTGGCGTTGGTTTGTTGGTTGGTTTGTTTGTCAGCAGGATAACTCAAAAAGTGCGGAACGGATTCTGATGAAACTTTGTGGAGTTGTTGATTAAATTTTGGCATCTCTGAGTGCTTCTTTAAGATGCAAAATGAGCTAAATACAAATAGATATTTCAAGTTAGCCTACTCTGCCAATAGATGTCGCTGTGCTGTGCTCTCAAAGAGGAGAGCACAGCACAGCACAGCGACATCTATTGGCAAATGACAAAAGACCAAGTGATTCATTTGGTGGGTATCGGCGGAGGTTTGCACTCTCTGAGTCCTCTAGTTTATTACCTCCGCCGAAGGAGGTATTGTTTTCACTGGCGTTGGTTTGTTAGTTTGTTGGTTTGTTTGTCAGCAGGATAACTCAAAAGTGCTGAACGGATTCGGATGAAACTTTGTGGAGTGTTGAAATGCCAAAAAGAACAAGTGATTAAATTTTGGCATCTCTGAGTGCAGAATTAAGATGAAAAATGAGCTAAATACTAATAAATATTTCAAGTTAGCCTACTCTGCCAATAGATGTCGCTGTGCTGTGAAATTGGGTGCCGGGAACGTCTTCCTCTCAGAATTTCCGTCGAGGGGAACCCTCCCCCGTCCCTCTACGCCGCCCCAGTCGTGAAAAATCCACCTTGAAGGCTCATAAGGACCCCGTGACGGCGGAGGTTTGCACTCTCTGAGTGTATATATGCCTCTAGTATTTACAATGGATTTAGTTGCAAACAGTCATATATTATGAACTATTATGAAAACTGAAATTACATATTGAATATCTGTATTTGGGTAGTAGTGGATTTGATAAAATTTCGGAATACCCATTACATAATTTGTATCGATGGATAGGAGTGATTGAAAAGAAAGCAAAAGTAATTTTCCTTCATATCCAAATCTTCTAAAATGAATAGCTTCCTTTTTCAAAAATTTACCCATATCTATACCGTCTGATATTGGTAAATTTGTATGACACCGATTGGTCAAGTTTGGTAAATAATACGGTTAAATGATGAAAATCATAAAATTGTTATTTGGTATAGCAAATACCTGCTTGAATAATATGAATTTAATCGTTTTAAAGCAAGAAACTGTCAGGCTTTCCAATATAAAACTTCTTGTTTTTAATTTGATGATTTTCATATAATATTCAATTAACATTAACTTATGAAATGAATAGAAATTATAAAATAAAGTTTTTATATTGTTACTAAAAACTTTAATTATATAATAATTCACCAATCTCTGCCGTCTGTATGTCCGCACGCTATCTCCTCCCAATTTATGGTCAGATTTGAACTTTGAAGTACCTATGGAATCCTTGGTCAAGACGGGCCTAATAAAACTATTTGCAAAGTGATGGGACCAGAAATAAAGAAAAAATTCAGACCTTGTCTGATTTTATTACCTACTACCTAGAGAAAAAAGAAAAAAAAGGAGGAGAGAGGAATTACAGAAATAGAAAAAGAAAAAAATCATATCATGTGACTTAAAATATATTCTTTGTACAAAATTAAAAATATTTATGAGGAATGTTTGTACAAAACAGAAAATTATTTTCTCTCTCCTCTCTTATATTCTTTAAAGTCTGTTTCACTCACAAACTAGCTCCAAAACCTACCCATACCCGAAGGGCGAACATATGGGCGCCGTAGGCGCCAAATATGCGAGTTTCTATTAATTGATAAAAATTTTTTTTAGAGTCATATATTTAACAAGACAGAAAGTAGTCTGCAGTTCGAACGTCTTATATTAATTTAAGTTATTTATATCAGGATCCTTTGAAGACTCCGAAAGGATTTGTTTGTTCAGCGCGTTCTAAATGATGCAAGAATGAACTCTCCTTCTTTCCTTACCTATATATATTACTTTCTTATACATGAACAATATTTACCTCCGCCGAAAGAGGTAGTGTTTTCACTGGCGTTTGTTGGTTTGTTAGTTTGTTGGTTTGTCAGCAGGATAACTCAAAAAGTACTGAAACGGATTCGAATGAAACTTTGTGGAGTTGTTGGAATGCCAAAAGGAACAAGTGATTAAATTTTGGCATCTCTAAGTGCTTTTTTAATATGCCAAAATGAGCAAAATACTAAATGAAATGGGGTCTCTATTCAGGGAGTAGGAAAGAACAAACGCTATAAAAAATATCATTGACGTATTATTGTTCATATATCAGCTCAGGACTATGTTAACCCAGTGACGTAGCTTAAACTTCTTCCTCTTCCCGTCTCTGAGTGTTTTTTTAATATGCAAATGAGCTAACAGAGAGGAAAACATGATTAGAGATAGAAAATCGGGCGTGTGAAAGGGAGAATGTTTTGAATGGGAATGTTGTGGGGATCGGCGGAGGTAAAAACACTCTCTGAGGGTATATATGCCTCTAGTGTTAGAATGCAATTTAATTATACATATATATCTCACAAAACCCTTGATTTAACATTGGACAATTTCTTTTCAATTTAAGGAGAGAGTGACTTTCAATCAATGCAGTTTTGATGGCATGTTGTAATTTATGCATTCCTCATTGTCCATTCCCGTGATATAGAAGCGTGGGAAGAATCAAGTTAGATTTGATGAAGTGCAGCGAAAGATGTATATGCATTTGTTTTGTATTGCAAGGGGACGAATAGTTATAATAATATACTATTGCCATTGCCAAAGAGATCAGATTTGCTCATTGCATGGAGAATGCACATTGTTTCACATTATCTGTAGTTATAGGGAATAGAACTGTTACCAGTTGACAAGCGCAACTACGATAATCTCATTACTCAAACATAATGTTGTGGTGGTGGTGTATGGCTTATACACACAGGCAGATTATATAATATTATACAGATATATATCTACATATACTTTTATTTAGCAATAGGTTGTAACGATCATTTAATAAAATAAATCATTTATTGAGGCAACTTTAATATATTTACAAATAAGCGATGAGGAATATGAGTAATATCTAAGATGTAATAAATAAATTAAACTGAAATGGAATTATATAATTACCTCCGCCGAAGGAGGTATTGTTTTCACTGGCGTTGGTTTGTTGTCTGTTTGTTTGTTGGTTTGTTTGTTTGTAGCAGGATAACTCAAAAAGTACGGAGCGGATTCGGATGAAATTTGTGGAGTTGTTGGAACTGCCAAAGGAAAAAAGTGATTAAATTTTGGCATCTCTGAGGCAGAATATGATGAAAACTGAGCTAAATACTACTAAATATTTCAAGTTAGCCAACTCTGCCAATAT
>CP045890.1:28690814-28701350 GCA_013387185.1 Caligus rogercresseyi
TGAGCAAAGTCCTAACATACTAAATATATGTTTATGATTGAAATTATATTCCTACAAGGAGTAATTATAATTCTTTATTTTGAGAGCAATTTGCTCCCTCATTCAAATTCATGCTCCATCAGGGATACCACCACACGTATACTATCTCAATCTGCCAAGAAAGACGGCTCCTGCATTGCCCCCCCCCCCCCCCCCCCCTCCTCATTCTTTCCAACATAATTTATGAAAACGGCTTGAGCATGATTTATTAATTGAATTAAGATAAAAATGTTTATTTTGTAAATGGCTATAAATTATCATTATTTCATGTTTTGGCAGAATTCTAATTTATTTTAATTACACTTATTAATCAAACTGCCCGGGTTTCTTATCTTATTTTTCAACAGAATGCCTACTATCATTTGAAGGCCTCCGGAGTTACGAAAAAAAAGGCGGGCAGGACTGATGATTATTACTTAGGTCGGACGGGCAAGTGAGTGGTGAGAGAGAGAGGGAAAATAACTTCAAAAATAAAAAGTCAAGAGATTTATATGGTGGCTTATTGCCAAGAAAGTGAAGTGAGAAAATAGTGTTGTTAGCCCCCAACCTTTTTATTGATTTCCCTCGTTGGGGGCTTCCAAATTATTCTACCTTAAGAAGAAAGTTTTAATTTATTGGGGAGTAGTGAAGAAGTACAATTCTATTTTGTTTGCATTGTGAACAATCGCTTAATAATGTACCGATTAATATTATCACAATTAAAAATGAAAAATTATAGCTCTTAATAAAGACAAACAAACAGAAACTTTTTCCTCACTCAAACTTTATTGGTTAATAAAACAGTGAATAAAAGAAAGCATTGCTGCTAAGTTTTAGATTAGAGTTTAATTTTAAACAAAAATGTTTATTTATATATATTTTTATATGTAATATCTCTATATCAATAAAGTCCTTTAAAAAACACTTGACCATTATGTATTATAAAGCTGTCTTCACGGCCTTCAAAGGCGCGACATCTAGACAAATTATCGCTTTCTCATGGGCATCGATCCTTGACATTATGAATGATAAAATATGTCTGTCTTAACGGCCTTCTAAGGCTGAACGTCGATCCATGACCATTTATGAATCCTGTGAAAGGACTACGCTAATATCACGTATGCATATTTATTAAATGGTAACAAGGGACAAATAAAGGCAAATGAAAAGAGCATTTCTCCAAAAACTCTAATCCATAGACTACTAACGACAAAGCACGGATTGCCAGCTCTGGAACAAAACGGCAAAAGTATGTGAAGACAACGGACCTATGAGCAGTTTTGTTCTAAGCTTCAGCTAGATATGTATACGGCTTGTTCGCTGATAATTCCGTCTCTTTGTAACGATTCGTGAAGATTTTGCTTCAGAGAAGTCAAAAATGTCCATCAAGTTCCTTATCTCATTAATGATTCTATGTCGGATTCTAAACCTCCGAAAGTTTTGTGGTTTTTTTAAAATTGGGAATCTTTTTTTAAAGTCTGTGTTGAGCTATCTTAAGGTTCTTTTTATTGTCTGGTTATTTTTAGTCTTTGTAATAATTGTTTGTTGTTTTGTTATAATTTTAGACTTCAATGTGTCTCTTGTATATATATATATATATATATAATATATTATATATATCAGGAAACGACCGGTACCGGCCGGGTCCCGGCTGTTTTTTTAGATTCCTGGCCGGTGACCCGTTTTTTAGACCCGGCGGGACTTAAATATTTTCTTTCGTTTGTCATAATGAAGTGACGATGTTTTACCTCCGCCGAACTTAGATATTTTACTCCGCCGAAGGAGGTATTGTTTTCACTGGCGTTTGTTGGTTTGTTTGTCAGCAGGATAACTCAAAAAGTACTGAACGGATTCGAATGAAACTTTGTGGAGTTGCTGGAAATGCCAAAAAGAACAAGTGATTAAATTTTGGCATCTCTAAGTTTTTTTTTAATATGCAAAATGAGCAAAATACTACTAATAATATAATGAAATGGGGTCTCTATTCAGGGAGTAGGAAGAACAAACGCTAAAAAAATATTCATTGACGTATTATGTTCATATATCAGCTCAGGACTATGTTAACCCAGTGACGTAGCTTAAACTTCTTCCTCTCCCGTCTCTGAGTGCTTTTTTAATATGCAAAATGAGCTAACGAGAGAAACAATGATTAGAGACAAAAAATCGGGCGTGTGAAAGGGAGAATGTTTGAATGGGAATGTTGTGGGATCGGCGGAGGTACACACTCTCTGAGTGTATATATGTCTCTAGTTTCACTGGCGTTGGTTTGTTGGTTTGTCAGCAGGATAACTCAAAAGTACGGAACGGATTCGGATGAAACTTTGTGGAGTTGTTGGAAATGCCAAAGGAACAAGTGATTTAATTTTGGCATCTCTGAGTGCAGAATTAAGATGCAAAACGAGCTAAATACTAATAAATATTTCAAGTTAGCCTACTCTGCCAATAGATGTCGCTGTTGCTGTGAAATCGGGTGCCGGGAGCGTCTTCCTCTCGGAAATTTCCGTCGAGGGGAACCCTCCCCCGTCCCTCTACGCCGCCCCAGTCGTGAAAAATCCGCCTCGGAAGGCTCATAAGGACCCCGTGACGGCGGAGGTTTGCACTCTCTGAGTGTATATATACCTCTAGCTTTAGAAATATTTTTTCTAAAAAAAAAGTCATCACCTTTTGAGATAATTAAAAAGGTCGTCACTTCAGAATGTCGAAGGAACGAAAATATATATTAAGTCCCGGCCCGGGTCCCAGTGAAAAAAGGTGTCCCGGTCGTTTCCTGATATATATATATATATAAGCCCTCTTGTGTTTTTAAACTTCATCAATATGAAATATATTGTCCTCAAATTCATAGTCTTACTATTATTGTATAAGCCGTTGTTAGTATCATGTATTTTCATGGGAAGCATATGACCTTTTTATATATCCTCATCTCCAATACTGCTTCTTGATTCCTTTAGCTGATAAATCAAAAGCAATGGGTGCATAATGTAAATGTACTCAAAAGACATATTGTGAGGTTGTGCCAAGTATTGATTACGCCTCTCCTCGTATTCATAGACTCCAATAAAATGCATAAAGTCATTATTACCTCCGCCGAAGGAGGTATTGTTTTCACTGGCGTTGGTTTGTTTGTTTGTTGGTTTTGTCAGCAGGATAACTCAAAAAGTACGGAACGGATTTGATGAAACTTTGTGGAGTTGTTGGAAATGCCAAAAGTAACAGTGATTAAATTTTGCATCTCTGAGTGCAGAATTAAGATGCAAAATGAGCTAAATACTAATAAATATTTCAAGTTAGCCTACTCTGCCATAGATGTCGCTGTGCTGTGAAATCGGGTGCCGGGAGCGTCTTCCTCTCGGAATTTCCGTCGAGGGGAAACCTCCCCCGTCCCTTTACGCCGCCCCAGTCGTGAAAAATCCGCCTCGGAAGGCTCATAAGGACCCCGTGACGGCGGAGGTTTGCACTCTCTGAGTGTATATATGCCTCTAGTACCTCCGCCCGAGGTATTGTTTTCACTGGCGTTTGTTGGTTTGTTAATTGTTGGTTGTCAGCGAAACTCAAAAGTACTGAACAGATTTGGATGAAATTTTGTGGAAGTTGTTGGAAGTGCGAAAAGGAAGAAGTGATTAAATTTTGGCATCTCTGAGTGCAGAAATTAAGGCGCCAAATGAAAAAATACTACTAAATTTTGCCAAGTTGCCTACTCTGCCAATAGATGTCGTTTTGCTGTGAAATGGAGCGTCTTCCTTCGGATTTCCGTCTAGGGGAACCCTCCCCGTCTCTCTACGCCTCCCCAGTCGTGAAAAAATCTGCCTCGGAAGCTCATGACGGCGGAGGTTTGCACTCTCTGAGTGTATATATGCTCTAGTTCCTCTTATTTTTTGAAACTGATATACAAACTAAAAGTGAAAAGTAAGATAAATTTTTATTCTCCTGTGTGATGAGAGTACAAAATTACACTTTTTTAGAATATATATGTCGAAATTATAAAAAAATAGTTATATTTTTGTTATTCTGCCCGAACGAATATTTAAAAAAATAGTACCTTTGAATGAACCTCTCGTTTTCTTTAAATAGATCTTGAATGCAGATTTGACATCCTCAAAATATGGACCCAACAAATTAAAAAAAACACTAAGAAGGTTGTATTTGGACAGATTGCTATTGTATTATTGAGATGGTAGATTTGAGTGTTTTATCCTATTTTTTTGCTTGTGTCTCTACTATCATTGCAACCTAACTAATTGTGGGCGTCCATGAGTATTCTGGAAAGCATATTTATTAATATCTACTTATTTTTTTATGACATGAACAGGGACTCGGAACGGATATCTAAGAGAAGTCTTACATCGCTGTTATACAATATATCTAGCGCACATTAAAATTAAAATATATATATGTGTAAAAAAAAAATACATGCCCTCTTGATAGGAACAAAATTTAAACTATCAATTTTTAGAGTACAAGTATGACAAACTCCATCATAAAGTATATATCATAACAACTCTGGATTGATAAAGGTTTTTATGGTTAACCATATTTTAGAAAGACTAAAAGTTCTATAAATAATATAAACACCACCTTCTAGCATAGGTATAGCCAAGTCAAGATATCAAATATTGGATTATGAATATATATATATATATATACATATATAAATATATATATATAACACATAAACAACTCCGGAGTTATAAAGGTTTTTGTGTTCAACCAAATTTTAGGAATACTAAAAGTTCTCTAAAATAATATGAATACCACTATATAGCATAGGTATAGGTAGCCAAGTCCAGATATTAAATATTGGATTATGAATGCGATAACGGGTCAGTATAAGTATACATATTGATACATATTTTGTAAATGGATATATATATAATTACATCCGATTTGTTAATAAACAATGCACATTTTATACCTTATTCCAACAATTAAGATCGATTCTATAACGCTAGAACTACTGTTAGAGACCCAGGTAAGCATACCAAATATTGATTTTATTTTTATGACTCCAAATTGATATTGTACTTTACAATAATAGTGTATACAATAAATACATTTTAAAAAAAGTAGAAAGACTTGCATCACACTGTTACTTATTATATACATGATCATTAAAAATGATAAACAGTGAGACAAATAGCCTAATATATCATTATTTTGGTTCACGAATAAAAAATGCAGCTGTCTTCTTATATTAAACGCAATGAGCAGCATGTATTTGATTGAATTTGTAAGACAAAAACGAAAGAAGACTCCGGTCCATTGCCATCCTATTATATAAGGACTTATTAGTAAAGGTCAGTTATATTACAGCCACTTTGTGCACCAGAAGTGCGACTGATCATTTTCTCAACCAAGTAAACTAAATCAAGTAGTTAAATACTTAAATCAAAGTTTTTGTGGATTCTTGGAGCTCAGATCAAAAATATTTTTACGAAATTAAATTAGGTATAAAAAGAGGAATTTTTTTCGGATTCAAGCTTTTGTAACAGATCTCTAAGAGCATTATTACATGAGAATAGATGGCGAAAAGTTTAGAGCTACTATTTTCACAAAAAGTCCTAGTGAGTCTCATATAAAACTTGTAAAATTATACTAAATATCAAACCCATGTCCATTTTACTACGATCATTTAATTTCTTTTGTTGCAACTTTCGCGTGCGGAGAAAGTTTGATGTCTTAATGTTTTTTTTTCTTTCGGTTATTTGTTTTTATTTATTTCTACAATAAAAGTGTAAATATATACACTAAAAACAAAGTAGACATACAATGAAATAAAAATCACTGTACAGTTGCGCAAATACAAATACATAAATAAACATTATAGTTTAAAATTACTAAAAATCCCCGAGCAAAGCGGGTCTTCATGGAACTACGCCATCGACTTGGTGAATTTCAGTTGGCTGAACTCCTACAGATATTTTAGCCATCAAAAGAAAATTGTTAAACAGTATTTTTACTATTACGACCGAAAGATTTACATTATTGTTGTTTTTGTTTAATGTTATTTATATTATGTCTTGTAACGTGTCAACAAAATTTAGTATATATATTGTGAAACTTTTTAACGCTTTGTTGTGTCCTTATTGTAGCTAGGTCTTCTGGTAGTAGTCTATTTTAAACTATAATGTTTATTTTTGTATTATTTTTATACACAATTCTACTGCCTTTTTACTTTCTATCTTCTGTATCTGTTACAAATGAAATAAAGACCTATAAAAAAATTACTAACCAGTGATAAATAACCTAATAAAAAATTATACTTGTTAACGGATAGAAATTGTATATATCTTCTTATAAAGACTTGATAGCAGTCATATATTTGACTGAACTTGATGGCACAAATTGGACCAGGTCTCCTGCCCATTTCCATCCAGTTGATGATGAATATGAAGGGATTTTCAATTCAAAGGCAGCGTACTTCCAGTAGCACCAATGGATATCGCTTTTACGTCTTCGACGTCGACAAAAGAGTTAGGGGTTAGTTTAGATGCAATTAAGGCATTAATATTCAGAAAGGTATATTCAATCACTTTTTGTATTGGGGGGGGGGGGGGGTGTTTTTTGTATACACCAAATAAAATGTAGGCTGATATTAATTTAGAGGAAATATGTTCTTCATTGCACACGTTTAATTGGATTAATTGCTTTATAAACTTTAGTTTTGGGCATTCAGCAAAAGCGTGAATTATTGTATTATATAAAGAGCCACAATTATTACGACGATAACTAAGTTTAAGTAGCTTAGATGAAATTTGAAATTGTGCTGTAAACTTAGAGCCATCAAAAATACTACAAGTCGATTTTAGGGTGGAAGATTGAGGAGCGTTTAAATACTCATCCGACACAGATTTAGTCTATTATTAAAGTTAAATTTTGAGATCCATGACCTCACAGGACATTACAAAATAATCGCATTTTGTAGAGGATGGCGAAACCTTCCAGCGTTAAAGATAGAACCAACTATCAAATCATGGACTGTAAATGCTTTGTATTAAGGGCGTGTTTTTCTAGCAGTGATGGATCACCGAATTTATTCACGAAAGGTTGCATATCCTTACATAGGTATACTATATCAGGAACAGAATCTGAATAAAATGTCGGCTCAGTTGACCACACAATTCTTTGAATTGAAGCCAGAAACGGAGAAAGTCCAACCAAATCTGTTAATATTAGGTTGCCATAATACCCTCATATATATATATATATATATATGCATGAGACAAAAGGATTTTTTGTAACATCATTTATCATGTCAAAGAAATACAAGCAACTCTCCTTTTTGCTAAACTATCATTAATTATATTAGACAAGTTCCATTAAGCATCTGAGAGACAATTGATACTGAATATATGTACATACACATGCGTATCAAGGAGGGGGAGGAGGCCAGGTCCGCCGGGTAATCATTTTGGGAGTAAAATCAAACAAAGTCACTGTCATCATTAACATATTTTGAAGAAAAAAAAAGATTGACGTTTATGACGTTGAGAATGCATTCTTAAAAATGATAAAGGATGAAGGAGTGAGTAACTCCTGTGTGTACATAGATCGAATATTTGCCGCAGGCGAGATTGTATTTGATATAGGCTTGTCAATCCAAAGATCATGCAAAGGTCTTTTTGTAGATTGATATCTTAGTTTAAAAAAACCTGGAACATGTTTCAAAAATTTTTTTTTTTTTCGTTAAAACAGTTGTCTTACGTTAAAGACTTTTCTATTTTCGAAATTATAAGATAAATGTTTAAAAACAAACCACTGGGAACATTATTTCTAACTTTAAAAATTGATATTGCCTTAAAATGACCTCATATGAGAACAAATACGAATCATATTTTGAGTTTCCTTCAAATATTTCAATACTATTTAAATGGAGGAGTTCAAACGCCCCCCACAACTCCTCGGACATCGACAGGATCCTCGGGGTCGACTGTCACACAGTCTACCAGGTCCGTAAACGTCTAAAGGATGAGGAAAGCCTCAAAGATCGTCCTCGAAGCGGAATACCGGTGAAATTGATCCCGGAGGCTGCCCACACCGCGTTCAGGGACACCTCGAGTTCGCCGAGAAGAAGTAAGTGGCTAGGACTACGGTCTCCAATGTCGTCAAGGCTGCTGGAGGAAAGATTTTGTAGAGGCCACTTCTCACCATGAGACAACAGGATCGTGCAGACCTGGATGGAGGAGAATATGAAGTTCTGGTCCAAGGACTTTTGGCGGCCACAGAGTCCGGATTTCAACCAGCTGGATTACAGTGTCTGATGGCAAGTGGAGTCCAAAGCCTGCTGATTCCGCCATGACAATGTCAAAGATCTGATTGCCTCCGTAGACAAAGAGTGGGATGCCATGAGCAATTGCTACGTGGCCAACGTGTGCACAGCCTTCCGGCGCCGCGTGGAGCCCGTCATCAAGGCCGAAGGAGGCCATATTCATAAATAATATGTAAAAATGTATGGAGAATAAAGGTGATGCAAGACTTGTTGACGCCTCGGTATATATATATATATATATATATATATATATATATATATATATATATATATATATATATATATATATATAAATAGTTATTCCATAAAAGCAAAACCATCCATAGTAACAACTTAAAACTACGTGTGCCTTAGGGGACAGATCTGCCTATTTATAAATTTAAAAATCAATGTCCCTTTTGACATATGTAAAATTTGCAAAAGATTTCAAATCATGATAAATTGCCTGTACTACAGTTATCATAACTATGAAAAAATAAGTGGTCTTAAATTTTAATCTAAAGTGGCAAATAATTCTTGCTTTTATTAAATATTATATTTATATTTTATCTTTTTTGATCAAAAACAATTTTTTTGAGAGATACATATAATATCTTCATCATATGTATAAGTATTTTGTCTTTTTTGTGCAATATAGTTAATATACAAATGCCATTTCTAATGTTCGAAAAAATATGGTTCTAAGGTGTATAAAGGCGTCTAATTGAGGGTGAAATATTCTATTTTAATATAAATTAAGTTTGATAACTATATAATTTTTGAAATATACATAATAACAACTACATAAATTTAAAGAGGTGTTTGGAAAGTGTTAAATTAAACTAAATTTTAATTTGTTTAATGAGTAAAAAATACAAGAAAGATTATATTCAATCAAATTATCTCTCTAGTATCGTAGAATAAATGGTAACAGTTACGAGTAACTTTTCGATTCAATGTAAAAAAGTATATTATGATTTTTTTTTCTAAAACGTTTTCGCAAAAGGAATTCAATAATAAACAACATTTCTGTACTTTATTTTATTATTAATATCTGTGATTTGAGAATTCACCAAAATAGGAGAAAACACTCACTTTTATGTGATATTTTTATGCCGTAAAAAGTGTAAATTATTTTAATAACAATAGTGTTTTTACGCTACTAAAAAAAATTACGCTACTAAATCAAAACAATTTTTTACGAATGCGCTTTTTATTGCCTATGTTTGACTTACAGTCAACATTTTAATGTAAATGTAAGAACGATTTTTTAATAATAACCAATAATGAGATAGACATTCTTAAAAGTTAAAAAGTATTGGGGTCATAGTAGTTGTTGTTTCTATACTCTACCAATCAGACGATGCATTTCATTTGTAGATGTAAATGTAAAACTTTTTTTAGTATAATGGAGTATCATAACTCAAATGGAATACTAAAATTAAAGAGTTGTTATCAAATAGAAAATTGGAAAGAGGCTTTATAGTCCTCCACATCACTCCATTGTAATATTGTATAGATTTGCTTAGATCAGCCAACTGAATTTAAACAAATAATATAGTCAGTAAGGAATTGGAAAATTTCAGAGATGATACTTAAGAAGTAATATGTTATATATATATATATATATTAGGGATATTATAGAAACCTAATATTAAGATATCAAATTTATCCCCCCGCGAAAGTTGCGTTATAAGAAACTAAATGATCCTAGAAAAATGGATTTGGTTTGACCCCCCCCTAACCCCCCCCAAATTGCGTTCAAAGATTTCGTATGAAGCAAAATTTTTGTTATTATTTTTTTCAAAAAATAAATTAGTTTTTTATAAAATTTAGCAATTATCAATTTATGAGTTTGTTAGTTAATGCAAATTATCGCCAAATAGTATTTAGTGCCAATAAAGAACATACGTGCTTGACGCACCAACCATTTTTTAAATAACAGCTCCTTCTAGGGTTCTTTTATAGTTTTTTATGGGGGGAAAAGATAAGAAGGTATCATGTTGATATTTTTACGTTTTTTTTAAATGTTTACTTGTCACAATATGGGTCATTTAGTTCTTATAAACGCAACTTTGATATCTAATATTAGGTTTCTATAATACCCCCTAATATAGATTATTAGGAGGTATAAAGAAACCTAATATTAAGATATGAAAATGTCCACTCCCCGCGAAAGTTGCGGTCATAAGGAACTAAATGACCTAGAAAAATGGATTTGGTTTGACCTTATTATGCATGCATTGAATACTAGAGTACCTCAAGTGCACTTA
>CP045890.1:28701450-28714500 GCA_013387185.1 Caligus rogercresseyi
GGATTTGAAGGCAATTCTTCTAACGTCTGCAGCAAGGTACCTGCCTTAGACCTCAAGATACCTTCCCTTTTCGACAATTCGTGGACCATGGCGTCGGAAGAATTTAATGCTTCCCATCGTGGTGCTAAGTCATTGAAATGTATTAGAATAATTTTAAAAGATTTTAAAGAATTTAATGCCATTTGTGTATATAATTTTTACTGTGATAAATGATTTATATTATTACCAGTGATTTTAATTAGAAGTCATTTGTATTGTATAATATCGTTTCAATGTAATGATATATTTAATTATCATAATCTTAATAGAATGTTCTCTAAAGAGGTAAAAAGTTTGAGCTATAATGTTTATTTGTGTATTTTTTACGTATTTACCTCATTTAAAATACATATAATATTTTTTTGTATGATTTTTTTTAGAACTTTGAAAAAATGTTGTTTGACCTGACTTGAGCTGTCTCTTTGGCATTCAGTTTTATGTTCAAATCACCGTTCATAATTGTAATGTTATGAGATAGAACCGAAATGAGTTTAATAAGAAATGAGATTCGTCCCTTATTTTAGGTCGTAAACACCTATCACATCTAAGGTATTATTTTAAATTACATTGGACTTTTAAGGGTTTCCGTCTGAACTTTATATACAATTTTGGGGCTTAAATATTTTTTTTGGGCTAAGATCGTGACCCCTCGTTTTGGATTAATTGGGTGCTATAAAAAACAAAAAATACTGTCGAGACAGGAAACAAAAGTATTAAAAGCTGTAGTGAGGCCAAGGAGGATATGCGGACAATTGACAAATATCTTTTTTAAATTATACATATTATACTATTATAATTTATATATGTAATATTACGACGATTATACAAAATTATAAATCGTAATACGTGTGTATGAGTTTTAAGTAAATATAATTTTATCCTTTCTGACTGCCTTTCAGGCATCAACAGTCTCGATATGAGCAGGGTGCTCTTTTTGCCAGAAGAAATTATCGGCTGTAAAAAGCCTTAAACAGCTCAGCATGTACTATACCGATTGGATGGATAAGAGGACACAACGACAATACTGGAAATGAATACGCGGACGCAGTGGCCAAAGACGGAGCCAGGATAGGCACACCTGTCTCTGTACCGTATCGCTATGTCAAACCAAGAATGCCCTTCGACAAGTGTATTTGAGGAGATGGAGAACCAGTGGCGGGAAATGAGCTCTTGTCGGCAGTCGAAACTGTTCATCCCAAATCTTTTCAAGTTGGAAAGGCCATACGCCCAACTTGTAGACTATGTAACGATGATGACGAACTCCATACCACCTCATCTTCAACTGCCCAGTACAAATGGAAAGAATGATGGCTGTCAAGGGAGTTATTATTATAGATAGGAAGTTATCCTTGGAGGAATATGTTTTTTATAAATGTATAATGTTTATGTGTTTTTAAACATATTTTTAATAATAAAGATCGTAGCTCCTATATAGTTTCACTTCTGGGCTGATACCTGATTAAGTTCCAGTTAGGTGGGCCCAATCTAGGAGCAAACAAACAAACATATATATATATATATATATATATATAATAGTATATATATATATATATATATATATTATAGTAAACACTGCTAAATATATGTACTACTTCTTTACAAAGATCCCTATGAACGAAATACAATAGTGATTATCGTGCCCGAGGGCATTCAGCTAATGCCTTAAAACTTTGCAAAAATATTTATGCACAATTACGGAGTCCGCACGAGATTTGGATCTCTTTTTTGCCCTTGAAAAGTTCCTCATTTGCATTCAAATTGTGGACGAAAACGAGAGTATCCTTCGATGAAGGAGAGCTTTTATACGTACATGCCAATAAGTTATTATTACCTTCCTTCGTGTTTTAAGGGCCTTCAAAGATAGGTGTGGTCAACTAGAAGCCCCAGTTTTTTGATTTCATATACACATTAAATTCTTCACTGGAATAAGAGAATACCCAATTTAGGCAACATCATTTTTTCTTGTCTTAGATATGAGTATATAGTAGGTATATATTTAATGGTAAATTTAAAATAAATATTTGTGAAATTAATGCCCTTTACAAAAATATATATTTCAACATTACTATTATTTGTATGAAGTCCCAAACTGGTGTTTTTTTATTTTGAAAGTAGGAAGGTGAATACAGATTTTATAAAACAAATATATTATTTACAAGCGGATACTCCCCGGCGATGCCCGGCTTTTTCCGGAATGTTCATTTTTAACCTAATATTTCCTTGGTGCCTCAAACTTAACCATAGAAAAGTTTGATAAATATACTAACAAGTTTGTAAAGAGATTTTAATGATTTTTATTAGTATTTATTTCTTAGTAACCCCAAAATCCTCTTCATAAAATTGTTTGTCCCAATCTTACGTGAAATGTCAGGAAACGTTTATTCTGTAAAATTAAACATTTAAAAAACGAACTCTCTGGGAATAACCAAATATTTCCAAACACACAAAAAGACATAAAAGTCACATAAAAATTATGCAAAATTTTGCGTTGCATATTTAAAAATTAATAAATAAAATCATTTTAGAAAATGCTCTAATTAAAATAATAATCAATCCAAACATAGCAAAGCATCATTTGTTTGAAGTAATATTTTTATAAAATCCAATCAGTATTTTTTTTAATATCTGGATTCAAGTTAATCCCAACTATGTTTAATCTGGGTTTTTTTAAATTATAACGTCTTATGGTTTGCTTATAGAAACCAAATTAACTAAGTTTGTTTGTTTTCTCTCAGATTGGACCCCCCCCCCTCACTGGAACTTAATCCGGTATCGCCGTTAGTAAAGGATGTTTTTCTAAGGTATACACAAAAATAAAGCTATCAAGCTATGGAAAGCATCACAAATATATAACATTTAAATGAAAAAGATGGTTTTTCCTCGTTGCCGTCATAGAGTAGAAAAAATGAAATTGATCTTACGGAATGCATATATTTTTTGGTATACAAAACAATATTAAACTTATTTTTAAATATTTTCAGACATTTATTAAAGAATTTTTTTAAACTACTTAGTTTTCAACATTTATTTTGTATTACGTAACTATCTGTATATATTACATATATATATATACATATAGTATATTTATATATATATATATAATATATCTATATATATATATATATATATATATATATATATGATAATAGCATATGCTGGTGAAATAAGAAATTTATATCCCTATAAACATGGAATCGAACAAACACAGGTCCCTCAGCCCAGAGCTTTGAGACCGGTTCCTTTTCCGGAAGTTTAGGGCATTTGCTCTTGATTGACAAGTTGTGGGGTATAAGGAAGCCATTTGGTGCACATGCAAAAGTTATCGAATGCAAGATGTTCGACAGACCAAAAAATATGGTAGCACTGCTATGACGCCATCACAGCCGGCGATGATGATGATATCTCTAATTAGAAATGTTCTAATGAATTGATTACACCTCTTGGTTTTTTTCTGGCTATTATTTATTACATATCCTTAAAACATGTTTTGTAGTTTTATGTGTCTGTTTAAAAGTTTTGCATTGGATCTACCTCGACAAAACTTAATCCAGTATCAACCGATTGTGAACCTATCTATGCGCCATGATCTTTATTATAAATATGTTTTGAAGTATATAAACCATTTTTTAAATATTTTTTTTCAAAATAATTTAATTTTATTGTGAGATCCTTTTTTTTGGCAGACTATCAAAGATGAGGTAATGCGGCGTTTGGCATGACTCTTCGCCGAGTTTGCAAGTTGAGCGTACTGCCTTTCGCAACTTGAATAGATGCCTATTCAAGTCCACAGGTTAATTTGTATGATATTGTACTGCTGAAGGAATCGGAATGAATCAAGAAAGCGAATATTCTTTGGAGAGAACAAAGTGTATGTATTTTCTTGCTCAGCGATCAGCAGATACTGACACAATATAGTGAAAAACAATAGCATCACTTTGTTGCAACATTTGTATGATGCGCAGTGATGCTACTAAAACATCAATATGGTTTCCATGTCGTCGTGCGCTACAATATGTATCAGATACATATATTTTATAAAAAAGAAGTGTTCCTTTTTTGAATTTTTCTTTTTTATATAATTTGTCAAATTTATAAATTACAAATATAACAGTGTTTGAGAGAATTGGTGAATGACTTTTTCTAAGCCGTTGAGTGCGCAATCCCTTCTTCCTTGAATTATATGTCGTTCCAATATATGCCCATAGCTTGTACATAGTTGTACACCTAAGAGATTCATGTCTAGACGACTTTTCATCCCCCTTTTTGGGTAACAATCAAGGTACTTTGCCCCACATAAGTTTTGTGTAAGCAACCCCCATCATTCATCATCTCATATAGACATTATTCATTAAAGAAAGGTGGGCAAAAGGAGTTAATGGACTTAGCTTGTAGAGATAGAGTAATTTAAAGTCATGGATGAAATGGAAACAAATATAAGGGCATGCTTTGAAAAACACTTAGTCCAAAGTGGATGAAAAGTGAATCAATTTCCTTACTGTGGAATAACTTACTTTAATAATACATATGCATACAAGAGGAGCAGTTCTTTCTCTACAAACAGAGCTCCTTCGGATCCCTTCGGTCACGGACAACTCATGGATGCTAGCTGGCGATTTGGTCCCCTCCCGTTCCATCGTCTTAATGGATGCCTTAGAATCAAGTTTAGAATTTTTTTTAAATAATCATTTACACTTCGTTTTTAGTGTTAATTTTTAATAGTTTTATTATTACTTTTGGAGAAGTTAATGTAAGATGCTAAAATTGAACTATAATGTTTATATGTTGCATTTTTGACTTACTACATCTGTTTTGTATGTAATTTTGTAGACACATTTTATCATGACTATTGAATAAAAATAGAGTGCTTTGTAGATATTCCGACAGAGCTGATATTTGGTAGTGGTATATTATGAAGTGGCGTCCAATAGTAGATTCATAACAAATTTACTGATTGATACACCATCATTGTAGATAAAGTCGGAAACGTCTCACTTAAAACTCCACTGCAAACGATAAACAAATCGTGCATTTGGTGTGTGTATTCAAACAAATTATAAAAGAAACAAATATTAGTGTCAGTAAAAGTAATCTACTCCCGATGTAACAAAATACTTAATATCAGTCCATAATCCAAGCTATGCATTCTGAGATTTTTTATTTTCTTTTCGCTCTAACAAATAAAAATTAACTTTGTGTTCTTACAATAACAAAATCAATTTTTAAACATGGCAACTTATTTTAACTTGATGAAACAATTACTGTTGCAACTCTTAATCTAGGTTTTTGTGAACTAAAACACATATGGTATGTTTGTGAAACACACTATGCACAAATTAATTAACAATTTGTTAGTATACTTTGAGAGAATTATAATTTATATTCAAATATTTGACTAAAGTAAAAGTAAATATAAGAAATACCAAGAAAGATACAAGTCTTCAATGTATTCTTATCACAAAATTTTCAAGTTTTTCGACGGCTGAAACATATTTCTCTTAAAGCAAGATACGTAATGTGCATATAATATAATTATATATCGACATTTATAAAGACCCACTAAGAACATATACATATAACCAATATATTAATTAGCTATTTTAATAATTAAAAAATGATTATACATATCTACATATTATATATTTATATACATGTATAAATGTATATGTATATATATATATATTAGATCCCAATGCAATTCCAGGGTATATATATAACACTATTTACCATATATATTTTTATGCATCTTTTAAAACTCCACAAATCTGAACAAAGCCGAAGGCACTTAATTTGGCTTTTATTATGTTAAGCAAACATTTATTTTTAAATATAATCTTTAGACCAACATCAGTATTCAAAAGTATAAAAATACTATCTTTCAGTTTAATTATCGGACATAACGTCTGTCAAATAAAACTTATACCAGCTTTTTCTGTCTTAAGAACCCAGCCAATTAGCTTTGTATACTTAAATAAATACGAAATGCATTTACAATGCATGTACTTTTTTGTTCTATTTTTTTCTCATTTACCACCGCATGATATCCATCATAATTTTTGTTATGATGTTAAGGAAATGCACCTCATGTAAACAAACAAATTAAACTGTCTGAGTTTGAACTCTGATCTTTAACGAACTATACATATATTGTTTTGTAATTTTTTGTACTTGCGTGGGTCAAACTATGATGAGTTTTATACAGAAGATATTAGGATGATGCATTTAACAATGCTCAAAGATGAATGTTTTTTCCTTGTTTATATAAAAAAAATATTTTATATCTATATATATTATAAACCATGGAGCCAAGAAAAACTCCTTACATTTAAAACAAGAAAATATATACAGTTTAATTTATGTTTCAAATTTACTGTTTGAAAAATAAGATGTGAAAATAACTTGAACACATATATATTAGTACCCTCTTCTTCTTTTTCTTTCTTAGACTATAAAAGAACCCTAGTAGGAGTTGTTATTTAAAGAATACCTACTCCATGGCATATTAATTAAGTTCAAGGGCCGGACCCGACGAGGACGCTAAGAAAATCTGCCAGGCTTTTATTCAAGAGCTAAATCTTCCGCAAAGATGGGAAAAAATAATTATGGAATCAACCAACGTTAAGGATAGCAAAAATTCACCGCACAATTTCAAATCTCTACCGGTTGCATCTTTTTCAACTTTCCTTGTAAGGACTGCGGAAAAATCTATAATTCGATCATGAACGCTTTCGCTGATTGCCCTGTCGTATCTTCGTGCTTTCGTCACCCATAATATTAGTCATTTAATAAGCTCTGAAAATGAGGCAAAGTTTTTATCGGCTTATATCCTATTTGGTTATCCTCTAAAGGCAACGACTGCATCTCCTGAATCCAAGGCTCTGAGCTTTGCACTTGCTAGCTCTAAAGCTCACATCGCAGAGTGCTTAACCTCCAATACACTCATTCGTAATGAGTCGTTTAAAAAAATATTGTTTCTTCGGCTGCAAGATATGGAGCCTTTGCCCTCAAGATTGCACATTCTAAGCTAGTGACGTTATGGGACTTCGCCGCGGATATCGTCAAAGTTTTTCCTCAGTGGTCCTGTCATTTTTATTCTCGTTTGAGACTCATTGTTAAAAGATATAAGAGGACTTCAAATGACATCATCGAGGGAGCCGTGCAATAAGGATGGTCTTATATACTATTTACAATTCTGTATTTCGTGTTACTCACTTCAACTATATATAATTCAGATTTTGATGTTTGAATGATGTGATGGGTTTTTGCTTCAGAGGATTAATTTTAACTACAATGTTTATTTATGATTTTATTATCACACCCCTCTAGCTCTTTTTATTTATTATTATATATTTTATTATGTATGATTTTAAATAAATGACCCATTAAAAAAAAGAATGGCTCTTTCGTCAGCACTTATGTTCATTTTTGGCCTAAATACTATTTGACGGAAATTGGTATGAAATAACAAAAACTCTTTTATTATCATATCTAAATCTTGTAGAAGTACTTTTTTCAAAATAGTAATGACAAAAAAGTTTGTCTTCATAACAAAACCTTTGAACGCAATTTTTTGGGGGGGGAGGGTAAGGGGGGAGTCAACCTAAATCCATTTTTATACGATCATTTAGTTTCTTATGACGCAACTTTCGCGGGAGATAAAGTTTGATATCTCAAATTAGGTTTCTATAATACCCCCTAATATATATATATATATAATTTACTCTCGAAAATGTTGAAATAATTATTGGATATTTAATTTCTAAGAAAATTAAACATCCTTCCTGTACAATTGACAATAATTTATACAAAAATGATATTTTTTTTTGTTCTATTATAAAAGCGAATAATTCATTTGCATAAAACTGAAAGGAATTTTTAATCATTGCCAGATAAGACAATATCAATTAACATATTTTTAATAAATGTTTGACTCATAATAACAAATTATCTATTCAGTGTGTTTCTTTAGTTGTCATCCCATGTATCAAGATAAACCAGTATTTAAACCATAAAGTTAATTAAAATTCCAAAATAATATGTGATTTGGCTACACGAAATTTCGGGGCACATGTTTGAATTTTCTTGGATTTTTTTTTTGCATATAGAAAATGTCGATCTACATTTAAAAATAATCACACTTAATATCATGATGGTCTCTATAACACTCTAAAATATTTTTTAAGTTTCGAATTTTGACGTTTCACAGTTATTTAAAATATGAATAACTACACTTGTTTACCGAATATTTCCTCATGAACAAAACAGTTTTAAAATTGTTATATTCAAGCTAAAAACTACCCAACCAAATAGTCTGTGTGCTCATAAAACAAGTTCGTGGTGATAAATAGTCTTTGGTTCAATCGTTTATACTTTAAATTAATATGTTGTGATAAAACTATTTATTAAAGCTATAGCAATCATGACTTTTGCAATGCAAATTGGAATATCACAAATTAAGTGATGTTTGTATATAATTATTGACAAATATCTATTGCATTTATTAAAATGGGATATATCTTTGTAACAACTAAAGAACTTTATTCGTCCAGCAATAGCCAGGAATCTGCTATCAAACATGATTAAGCCATTTTTCTTTGATAATGTACAAAATTCAAATGTAACAACAGGTATTAATTATTAAAATATGTAGCTTAAAAATTATTTTGACCAGAAAGTTTATAATAGTATTTTATTGTCAGATCCCTGACGGCTATGCGATAGAAATGTCAGTAAATATAACATCGCATGTATTATTATTCATCCACAAACCTGAACTAGTCACCGTTCAAGTACTATCTCATTTAAAATACTTTTTTCTCTCCATGAAAAAAAAGATGACCACAAAATTGCAATTTTATACACACATAATAATTACTATAACAAAAGGAAATTGTTTAAGAATGCCAAGGTCGACAGACAAGGAATTGCCGAGGTAGGGTCATCGGAATGAATTGGGGTTTGTAAGATTTTATCATGTATTTCTACTGCTTTGAAGGACGGCGGTAGGATCAATTGGACAAACACAAAAGTAAACTAGAGGCATATGTACACTCAGAGAGTGCAAACCTCCGCCGTCACGGGGTCCTTATGAGCCTTCTGAGGCGGATTTTTCACGACTGGGGCGGCGTAGAGGGACGGGGGAGGGTTCCCCTCGACGGAAATTCCGAGAGGAAGACGCTCCGGCACCCGATTTCACAGCACAGCGACATCTATTGGCAGAGAAGGATAACTAGAAATATTTATTAGTATTTAGCTCATTTTTGCATCTTAATTCTGCACTCAGAGATCCAAAATTTAATCACTTGTTTCTTTTGGCATTTCCACCACTCCACAAAGTTTCATTCGAATCTGTTGCGTACTTTTTTGAGTTATCCTGCTGACAAACAAACCAACACAACAAACCAACACCAGTGAAAACAATACCTCCTTCGGCGGAGGTAATGAAGGCATTAGACCCAATAGCATGATTATATTATATTTTATCATTGATCTTAAGTTTGACTGACCAAACATACCATAGTTAAGAAACTGTGGGGACACAGTGACTATTTCAAAACCCCGAAAACATCTAAAACATGATGTTTCATAGGAGTAAAATTGGACAAACAAAACTCAGTATTAGTAAAATGGTAAACTTGAGGTTTCAATAAACATTTGGCTCAAAACGGCAAAACATTCATTTTTAGGGCTAATTGACCGTAGGTTTTGAAAGCCCAATAAGCACCAATTGTGGCCTTTGAAATCCAATGATGTATGATGTCTTGTGATGAATGCTTTGTGTAACATATTTAGACAGTTTTTATATGTTTTAATAACATAGAATATATACTTTGTTCCTAGCATGTTTTCAACATCATGGAACTGCTTTTATAAAACCCTTAAAATCATGATCCATAGTGGAAACACAAAATAAACGGTACATACATACAGTAGTTGTTCAAATGAGAAAAATAACATTATGAAAACATTGACTTGTCTGCCAAAGATATATATGTAATCTTCATGTATAGATTTTCCTGAATGAATATTTTACTTCCGTAAATGATGCTGATGAGCTGTATAGATCTTATCCAAAAAATGCAATCATTAGGCTTATAATTCTATAATTCAAACGTCCTTTCATGTCTTTCCTTGCTTTGCCTTTCCCAGAGAGGCTATTGCGGGAAAAAATTGCCTGTATCAAGGCCGAAGCCGTCTATGAAATCAATGTAGCCATCAAAGTTAATTAAATTAATAGGGAGAGTTAATCTTATAATCAAACGGTGATTATATGTGCTTTTATTAAATAAATATTAAATTTATTTAATAGTTTGTACTTATTAATACTAAAAAAGTGCAGTTAAGCAGGGGATCTTGATAGAAGTCGTGAATAGAAATAACTTCTTTAGATAATGCTTTCCATTCACGTTCCTTTTTTTTGCCGATATGGTTCGATCGAATTGCAGTATCCACAGAATATAAAATAAGCATTATAGCATTATAATTAGTCACTCGAACGTAGGATCTTATCAATGAGGAAGACCAAAACTGACCATCCCCTCTCGGGTGTATTCAAACCTGCTCCCCCAACATTGAGAGTTTAACATGCCTTAACACGCACGGCTATCGTACCCCTTCTTATCGCACGTTCCTTGGTCCTACGAGATTTGTAAAATAAAAAGACACTTGTAAAATGTGGGCAGAATATGTTACCGTTGAAAAGGCTAAAAAGAGGCGCACCGGTTCAAGGTATCCTTTTTATTGTCAACAAGAAAAAACATACACGACCATCAAGTTTCTGTTCGTAAAATCCGTACCAAACAAATATTTAAAAATATCCTGGACTTCATGTGAAGATAGTTGCCCTTTCAGTTCTGGAGGAGCATTTAAATCCATTATAGGTTTTTGATATATTCTAGGTAAAATACGAATATGCAACCTAGGTCTTTTAAAGAGTAAAAATAGTTCTTATGAAATGCCACATTTAACCAATATTATGTGATCATTTTCATTGCAAACCAAGGGATATAAAATGCTTTATATAGAAAAGGTAAATAGAATGTAACACTTATATAGGTCAATCCTTTTTTGTAAAGAGAACTTTTTCGCCCACAGAACATGATATAAAGTTTTTTGCATCTTTGCTCATTTGTCTTAAAAACTTTATTGTTTGTCGTGCAATTAATCATTGCTATGTGGATTCTAGATCCCTATGAGAAAAACTAGAGGATTTTTTTCCGTTGAAATCCCTTGCCAGAAGGAAATATATAATATTTAGAGGGGAAATGAGCATTCATCAGAACATTTGAGGAAACTAAAGTCTTAATATCATGTAAGCAAATTTGATTAGGTCGTTGATATAGGAGACTATTCACAAAACTGTGCTGCGAATTTCCATCCATGCCTTCTTTTATACTTAATGGTATTTTTACACATGCTCATTGTGGGGTTTTCACGGATACCAAAAAACTCACAACACATTATTAAATAAGAATACCTTATATTTCAATATTTTAGAAGAAAGAGAGAGAGAGAGAGTTATCAGGTCGGGGAAGCACATGGGGCTCCCGTGACGTCAATGGTGAGGGACGTTAGTGTTATTGACGTCATTGTATAGGAGGTATCCTCACACTCATGTTGGTTGATAGTGTCTAGATTTTGGAGTGTCAAAGTGAGAACTAGTATTGGTTTGTCATGTTTTGACTTTTTATGGGATTTAAGTTGGCTTTTTATTATTTCTTCACTTGAGGACGAGTTTGATCCTTCAGTGGAGTTAATCGCGTAGCAGGAAGAGTTATTTTAGGTGTTGAGCCATTTATTGATGGTAGAATTAGCTCAGGATTTAAGAAAGCTTTTTCCGTTGACTTGTTGTTGTATCGCAATTTGAAGAGGAGGTCTGAAGTTTCGTTATTTGTCGTACTCACATCTTTTTGAGAAGCCTATCTAGAAAAACAATGATTTTCTACAGTTGTTATGCTCTACTCTAAACTTGAATCTTCAATTCGGTTACATATAGGAGAAGAGCAACTAGAAACTTTGGCAATTTCTTTATTATCATAATCCACCTGAAAAACTGCTACGTGTATCTCAGTTCCCTCCACATCATTTTGAATTACAATAGTGGTAGAAGATTTTCTCTATTATAATATATTTTCACGATATCTTAGAATGACTTTAGACTAGTAAATTTATAATAACTTAGCGCATTCTCCTATTTGAAGTCTGGGATTGATGCATTCTTGCTTATCATGACCAACTCCAAAGCAATAAAGGCATTAAAGCCACTTTAAATTTAAGTTTGATGAGACAATACTGAATAAAAGTAACTTATTGGTATTGTTGAGTGGGTTCAAACCATCTCTACAATATAATCCCTGTCTCTCCAAACAACTTTGTATCTGAATTGTTTCCTCCGCTGCCTCGTCCAAAATGGCTTTTTCTATGGATGCAATTTCAATAATAGTTTTTTAAATTTCACAATTCATGGAATATATACAATAACCAAAGTATATTATTAGATGGTAATGCATAAAAATACATATTAAACATTATAGTTCAAATTTTTAACATCCTAGCTGAACAATCTTAAAAATATATATCAATTAATTAAGGATACAATTCAATAACTGTCTTTTGAAATACTATAAGGATTGATATTACGGCAAGGGTATTGGTTTTGGTTAGACGGAATTGCATCTCAAGTTATACATTCCAAGTTTGGAACTTTATAATTTAAAATCTAATTTTACAATTTTTGCTAAGTAAATCGTGAATCAAAATATTATTCTAAAAAGAATAACTAAAATTATATATATATATATATAAATCTATATACATTTTGAAATTAAACTCAGCAGCGCAACAGATGCATGGGACCCTACCCGTGTTGATAATTGAGTTGTTCTATATGTATTTCATGTTGAAAATGCTTCAATCTCAAAAGATATTTTTCAACGTAGTAGGATCAGATCGTGAGGCAGAGATATGCTGGGAGGGACTTGAGTAGAATCATTCAAAACATTCAAAGTGTAAGTA
>CP045890.1:28724530-28751597 GCA_013387185.1 Caligus rogercresseyi
AAAAAACATGAAGAATATTTCAATCTACAATGCGGCCTTGTTCTTTGGGTTTTCGGAGGATGAAATAGCTGGTGCTCAAGCCCAATATGGATTCGGGTACGCATCGTTGTACACGAAAACCCATCAACATTCACTCGAGAATGGCACTCTTAAAGAAGGAATTTACCACTGAGGTGGAAGGACCAAATGGGGAATCAAAGAAAGTAAACATGAAAATAAAAGGAGTCGAGAATTTTGAAGTGGACAGGAAGAAAAGAATGAAAATAAAAGCCATCAATACGTTCAAACGTATAGACGAAAAAAAATAAAACAATTTATGAGTAATTTCGGCGAAATATTGGACTCCCATCCAGAAGCCAACCGGAAGATCAGGATGCAGAAAAAAAGTTTAAAAACTACAAATCAGTTTGGAGAACTTCTAACTTCATACTAGAAATTAAAGCTGACCCACATACTATCCCGCAAATTATACCGGTAAATGGAAACCTTGTTAACCTAAGATTTCCCGGTGTACGTCTGCAATGTCAGAACTGTTTTCAGTTTGGACATGCTCGAGCGAATTGTATTGGAAAGCGTCTGCAAATAGCGGAATATAGTTCAGTTCTACTACAGAAAATTAAAGAAACAAAAAAAGATTATCATACTGAACCTGAAAAAGAAAAAATGATCATAGGAGAACATGTAACGGAAGTGGGCGCCAAAGACAATGGAGATAATCAAGAAGAGAACCAAAGTAACCCTGCTAGTGTCAATACGAATGTGGAAATACTTAATGAAACTACAGTTGATGTTGTTTCTTCTCCCTGTGTCAGCACCGATGTGCCTCAAAGAGAGGAATCCAATAGTTTAAGTGAAATCGAGCCAATGGTGACACCCCAAATACATGAGAACCCAAGCCTTACTCCTGTCTCAAGATCAAGTAGAAGCCCACGAGGTGAGTTACCAAACAAAGAAACCCCCCAAAATAGTCTCAGCGCAATATCAAGAAAAAATATATTGCCGTTTCGATCAAGATCTGGGTCAAACTCTAAACGAACAATATCATGCTCCCAACTGTCACCCAGTAGTGCGACTAGCAAACAACATAAAAAAGAATGACCCTCTCCTGCTTATCCTTGAACGTTAATTCCCTACAAAGTTTGGGTCGTAAATACGACCTAGCAAGGTTTCTAAAATTCACTCAATTGCCAGATATCGTGATCCTCTGCGACACGAGATGTAACATGGAAGATCACTTCTCAATTCCTCAAGGCTACCTCTCCTTTTCGTCTTTCTACCAGGGAAACCCATATCCAAAGCGCGGAGTAACACTACTAATTAAATCTACCCTCAATCCCAAGGTTCAGTATCGATGTGCCCAGGGCAACATTGTAAAAGCACAGTGTCGCTACCTTGAGTCTTACTTTGATATAATAGGCCTATACGGTCCAAACACTGACGAGCCAAAAAATTTCGACAACAAACTGCTGTCAATCATTTCTTGTAAGCCCACTATTATAGGTGGTGATTTTAATATTAAGCTTCTAGCTGGTAGAGACTGCAGAAAATCCTCTATTAATGATCACCCACGTGCTAGAAAAAAACTTATTTCTATTGTTTCCTCCTTTGGTTTTAAAGATGTAGGGTCCTTGAAAAAGGACTTTCGACATACGTTTTTCTCTAAAGATAAAAACAACCGTGAAGTGTCATCAAGAATCGATTTATTCTTAATCAAAGGTTTTCACGACGAGGCCATAAATATGTATGAAGTCATTGACACTAGACTTTCTGATCATAAGGCATTAAAGATCAAGATTGATCCGTCAAAGAAAGAACATAGATGCAAAAGAACGTGGAAATTTAACATCTCACTAACGGAAGACTCATGCACTAATGAAGAAATAGTTGAAATTATTCAGGATACGAGTTATAAATTAGAGATGAGTCCAAATAATGATATTTTTTAACAACTGAGAGTATGTTACGCAGAATAAGGAATATCCTCCGGCGAAAAGGCGCGATACTTGCTGAATCTAGGAAAAGAAAGCTAAATGAGCTTGAAAATATTTCAAATTCGACTCAGCCTGAAGAAGAAAAGAATTTTCTAGCCAAACAACTCTATCGTGAAGCTGACTTAGCTCATCGCACCAAATTAAAATTTGAAGCAATTCAAGACCTCTCTCGATCAAGGCTGAGGTGTATTGAGGTTGAGAGAAGAAGAAGCATGAAAAAAGTTATTTCCCTCCTTACAAAAACAGGAGAAGTATCGAATTCACCCGAATATATATGCAAGGAAATAAAAGACTACTATTCAAAGCTATATAATTGTTTTGACTGTGTAGAAAATCAGAAGTGCATGAGGTGTTTGATTAAGAATGCCTCCTTTTGCAACATATTAAGAACAAAAAAGGATGACTTGATGGCCATAAACGATAAGGACAACGACATTTTAGAACAACATCTAACACAGGATGAAATAAGGAAGGCAATCTCGAAAGCAAAGCTTAACAAATCACCCGGCCCCTCGGGATTCACTTTCGAATTTTTTAAAAAATATTCTGATCTTTTATCCCCAATTTTACTTCGATTTTATGAAAAGGTTCTGGCTGTAGGATACTTCCCAGAATTTGCCTCTGAAGGACGCATCGTTTTAGTATCAAAGAGCAATAAAGATCCACGACACTTAAAAAATCTTCGCCCACTCACGATGCAAAATTGCGTTTTTAAAATATTCTCACTCATTTTAACCGATCGATTGAACCTCGTTTTAAGGAAAATTTTACACCCCAGCCAATATGGTTTTATCAAAAACAAGCGCATGGAAAATATATCTTTTAGTCTTCAGACCTTGATAGAATCGAGAAATGATGTCTCCTTGATGACGATAGACTTTGCCAAAGCTTTTGACACGCTGTCACACAAATTCATAATCAAGACCCTTTACAAAAAGGGATTTGGAGATTTTATCATAAGAATGGTGGGAACAATTTTAGCTAGATCCAGAACTCTTGTCCAATATGGGAGTCGGGGGACCTTTTTCGAAAATAAAAGAGGCGTGAGACAGGGAGACCCAAGTGCCGCATTGCTCTTTATTATGTGCTTGGATCCTTTAATCGAAAAATTAAATACAGACAGTGATATAAGAGGCTACTCGTCAAACTTAAGCCATAAATGTCTCAGTTATGCTGATGATATGACGATTATTTTTGGGGGAAGTCCACTACAAACAATAAGGTCAATGAAAAAAACCATGAAACTAATCAATATATACTCGTCCATGGCAGGCCTTCTCATTAACAATGAGAAAACTGAAATTCTGACAAGCTACGAAGGAATAGTTGAAAAAGCATGGCCGACATTTCAAACAAAAAAATCGATCTATATACTAGGCTCTTGGATTGGCAATAAAAGCATCGAGAACAACCTCCAGGAGATAAGAACCAGGATCAGAAAAGCCCGGATATTTTGGTCATCAATGAGCCTAAACATGTGGGATAAAATCCAAGCTTGGAATATTTACATTATTCCAAGGATCACTCATCTTCTAAGGGTTACTCCTTTTGATGAAGAATTATATAAAGAAGTTTTAGATATAGAAAAATCGTTTTTTAACCTGGATAAGAAGAAAAATTTATCTTTTGAAAGACTTCATAACCCTCTTTCTAGTGGGGGCCTGTCTCTTCTATCCTTTGAGGATTTATGGAAATCCCTAAATTTATATTGGATCCAGAAACTCTGGTCGGGAGACGAGTTCTGGAGCATAGAATTGGCCCAATCTTTGAGAGGTGGATATACTGAGAATGCACACGTGGGGTTAAGAAACGTCCTCAAAGAATTATCCAAGTACTCTCCGCGTATATTAAAATTGTGCAAAGGTGTCGAAAAGAGCGCAAGGCGCTTCGAAGTATCATTGGGGTGGGAGATGCCCACGCGGGAAGGCTTAAACGACCTTGACATTAAGACAAAGGATGTCAACTTCGCAGCAGAAACAAGTCAGTCAGATCTTTTACTGAACAAGATGGCCTTTCAAAGATATCGGCTTATCTTTGGTAAATACACTCTGTTGCCTAGGCCTGAAGTGCCTTTTCGATTGGCACTTTACAACACTCCGGCTTCGAAGTTTAGAAACCTTGCAAGAACACCAACCCTCCAACCCCTGATCAACTATTTGAAGAGACGGGAATTACACATGACAGCTAACATGAGTATTAAAGTCATCAAAAATCCTCTCCTCTCATCTTCAGAAAGATGGTTAAAATACAGAGTGCTCACCGGGACACTCGAAGTTCGGGTCAAGTTCTTCTCCGGATCCCAAAGAGATTGCAAATTTTGCAAAGCTTGCGAAGAAACAACAGACCATTTCCTATACGATTGTGCCATTCTTCGGAGTTTATACATTTCAATTGGGGAACTTCTTCGACAACATTACGATTTCTACGTGCCAAAAAGGGACCATTTTTTAGCCTTTTATACCGGTAGAGATGAAAATTTTATCAACGCAACGATCACCAAAGTCCACCAAATTTTATACGCCAAACGAAGTTCCAATGAGTACGACATCTCCGGGGTTTTAAACATGGCGAAAATACACCTGCACGTTCTTAAAAATGTTCTTAAACTGTGATTTAGATGTTTTTAGAATGATGTAAATGTTTTATAAGATGATGTAATTGTTTTATAAAATGATGTAAATGTTTTATGAAATGATGTGAGCGTTTTATAAATGATGTAGATGTTTTATTAAAATTTATTAAGTTATGTTCTTAACCGATAAAATTGTCATGTTTTTTTTATTGTTTTATTTGGAATATGTTTGTTGTTTAGTTTGGAATATGTTTTGTTTTTTCTCTGTCTTTTTTGTGCAATCTTAAATGCCAATAAAGTTATGCCTATGGCCAAAAAAAAAAAATTATTATGTATGATGTTTTCACTAAAAGATTTTGCACAAACCTTTTTGTATATCGTTAATTGATCTGTCGAAATATATGCCCCCGGACCAAGAAAAAAAAACACTTATGAATAATTTCACAGATGAGTACAATTTAAGGGTTGATTGCTTAAAATATTCAGATTTTTATTTCACATACTGCATTTAATTCTAAAATAAGATAATCTGTACGCTTAATGTTTTCAGGCATTACTCAAGTTCAGCTTTAATTCCTTGTCATAGAGGTTGGTACTATTTGATAAAGTGTCATTTTCACGTAGTTATTTTTTAAATAAGCGCTTAAAACATCTTGAAAACTAAGTTCGATCATTTATGTAATCGGAGAGAATTGTACGGGATTAATTATTCTTTGTAGTGCTGTTTCACTAAAAAAAGATAAATATTTCTGAGAAAATAATAATATAAAAACTAAATATTAAAAAATATGTTTTCCACATGATAATTTTTTGTTTTTTTCGAGCCTTTACAAAAAAATTATTTCCTGATTTGTCTATTACAATTTTAGTTTGACATTTATAAATTTGTTTATTATTTGAATTTTTTTAACTCAAATTATGTTGTATTGATGGTATTCTTTCTTATTTTTAAAGTAGTTTCAATAATTCAGCCAAAACTCAATATTTCACTGTTTAATTGGAAATATTTTCCTACTATGATTTATCAACACAACTTTTTTTCAACATTGTTACTATTTTAAGGGGTTACCAACACCAGATTTTATACATATAGTTGTGATTTCCAGAAATGCGACTACCGAATGTAAATTGGTATTTAGAACTGAAAGCGTTATCTGTTGAACTTTGTAAATTAAATAACCAACTTCGGAGCTGAAAACGCATTTAATATCAGACAACGTATAACAAAAAACAGTTTAGGAAATAATTTGTTTGCTATTGCTTTCCATTTCCTTCAAAATCTGAGTGTATATATTATTTATATAAAAAAAACATGTATTAAATTTCAAATAATCTCTAAAAAATTATAACAAATTATGCACTTAATTGTCTTTTGTTATAAATGTTCCGATACTAAATGCATATGAAGAAGTCACAGAGCAGATACATGAATAAATTTCTCTTTCTTTCTTATCTACTGTACCGATCGATATTCGGTAGATATATAATATAATCTACTGAATACGGAATCGCCGGTACCGAATCCCAGCTTTGGTGATTTCTTTAGGATAATGCAGATGCTGAAGCATCATTGATTTGTGCTGAGTAAAATAAGTCATAGTTGTATATAGATAAGCTGAAGGACAGACAGACAATATAAATAAATAATACAGATTACAAAGACATCATCAAATAGCTGTAAAAATGATATTAGGAGGATAATAAAGTCTAGGAAGAAATGTGCTGGGAGGGAATGACCCAAGATAGAAAAGAAAAATGATGATGCATAGAAAACATGGCCAAATAATATTGCTTCGTCTAAAAACCAAATCAAGGAAATCATTTATCTATAATTGCAAAGGTATGATTAATTTTCGCCATTATTTACTCAATTTATATGCAAAATGGTATTTATAGAATCTTTAGAAGTTGTATTTTACTCAAAAACTTGCTTAATCTTATATTTGACCATTATTTCTTTAAGTATCCTTTTCCTTTCCTATCATGGACCATTTCTTACTGGTTCATTTTCTCTTTTAGATATTTCTTTATAGGCCGTATTTCATGGTCAATTTCCTCTGGACACCGTAATAACACCGTATTTTGTATCAACATTCTGAGCGTTGAACATATTTGATTCTCTATATCATCTTCCAAAAAAGGATTTTCTTAATAACATTTCCTAACCGTTTTCCTGGCTTTTTCGTTCCCCCTCCCACCGTTTAATAGATATATACGTATGTAAATAGGTCAATCAACTATGACAAATGCATTATTTTATGTACAGGGTGATCCGTTATTCGCTTGTTGGTCGTCAACAGATATAAAAAAACCCGCCCCCCTCATTTGTCAACGAACTCCTCTGTCGAAGTGCATATGTTTCCACTATGAGGAATACTACGGAAAAGGAAAACAATGGATGCCCCTATACACATATTGTTTCCTTTCACCCCGTTGTCCCCTTAGGAGGAGACAACTAATGATCTCTCATTTGTCAAAGGTTGAGAAAACATCGAGAGAGAGAGAGAAATGACATTCTCTTAACGAGCCTTGACGAATCCCTCTAATAATAAGTTATTGGCCGAGGAACAATTTTCGTGAGATTTTAATTCATTTATTGTGTCGGCATCATTTATTATCTCTCTCCCCGTCGTACTATACTGCGTGACAAACGTCTAGAATGATGGCCACAATGACCTGGGATCCTTTTCACTAACTGATTTTTGTGTAGTGTCATGGACTTTTATTAATTGGTAGGAGGCAATGGGATTCGTTACGGAAGGCGTCGGAGAAGAAGAGGGAAAAAAGGTTGAAGCCTTCCTGGAAACACGTAAAAATGGCGTTGGGCTTGGGATGCCGGGACATATATGCTTATGAAATACTAAGTTATCGACGTAGGCATCTGCCTAATGTTTACTGTTTTAATAAGTGTTTCTCAACAAATGTTAAAAAAATATAAGTAAAATAAGTAAAAATGATCAACACAATTTTAATTTAATAGAAGTTTATTTGATTTGAAGAGTTATTTGCTCAGGAACTTATTGGAATAGTAATCGGAAAAAATAAAGGAGCCTAATACTGAACATTACTGACAGATAGTTCAAATTAACTCGGAACTATTTATTATGGGATTATATCCTAAAAACTGATATGTTCAAGAGTATCAAGTCGAAGTAGTTAATATACACATATAAGTGTAATATCTATAAAAGCAATAACGATACATTACAATTTTCAACACCTCATTTTGCCTTTGAGTTTGAGCCATATACCATATTATAGAACTATATACTAAAGACTAAGAATATAGAGTTTCGTGTCCGATAAAAATATATTTAATAAGTATCAGAACAGATCAGTTTGCAGAAATAAAGCAAGATCACTTGAAATGATTGAAAGCATTATATTATGATTGCTTTAACAATTATTCTAGAGTAATCATTTATTTTACTACCCTAATAGTCAATGCCCTTATGATCATCTCAGTCTTTCAGATAAAAACAGCTTCCTTAACTATTTTCAAGCTTTCGAGGCTGTAATGGGAACTTAATACGTCATTCTGTGAGATCCTTCCGGCCAGAGGTGGTCCTGGCTACTTTTACGCCCTGGGCGAACACTCCATTGGCGCTCCCCTCCCATCAGTGTTACAAATATCACTAATTACAACATCTTAACAAAAAATAATGTAATATAATAATAATTAATAAAATAGAAAAAAAATAATGTAAACACAATACAATTTATTTTGGAAGCAGCAGTTTCACTGGTTGCAGAACGGCTGCACTGCGTACCGCTTATGCATTTCAGAATAGTTTTTATAATTTCGATATCTGGCATGAAAGTAAAGAAAAAATGAATTTAGTAGGACGAAGTATTGATCATATTAAGTAACTACTTTTAGGTGATTCATTGAGGTTGCATTAAATATTATTGTGATTTGTTACGAAAAAAACCAACAGGTTTGCCTTTTTATTTACATATAATTATACATATTAGTGTCAAAAATAATTTTATTTTTTAGAGAGTTACTATGATTTGGAAAATTGCATTCCAATATTGTTATCAAATTATTAAAGGAACTTGCAAATAAAAAGGCAAACCTGTTTTTTTCTTCGTAACAAATCACAATAATATTTAATGCAACCTCAATGAATCACCTAAAAGTAGTTACTTAATATGATCAATGCTTGTTCCTACTAAATTGATCTTTTCTTTACTTTCATGCCAGATATCGAAATTATAAAAACTATTCTGAAATGCATTGACATATACCAAAAATATATTACATATTGATTATAGTCAATAGACTCGAAACCAAAAAAATATAGCCGCTTAAACAGAACACTAAAATATGGTCAACTTTTTGAAATATACAGGCTATTTTTTCGAATAGTACGAAAGATATTGAAATGATAAAAACTGATTTGAAATGCATTGACATACTAGAAAAATAAATACTACTGATATTTGTGGTTATTCTTACTTTGCACGAAGATAACTGGGTCTGAACCATTAGAAATGATGAAAATCATGATTTTCAAAAAGGTCATATAGGCCAAACCTTTTTGCGGACGAAATTTTAAGTGGCATTTTTGGAATCTACGTAAAAAATGAGACTCAAATGAGGAGTTTCAGCCGAGGGGCAAACAAAGACCTTAATTTTGTTACATATTGTAATTCATCTTATTTGTTTCATCAGTTGCTGACACAGAGTATATCTTCCATAGAGATATAAAGATATAGAGAGCTTATTTTATTCGTCAGAGAAATACGTCATTGTGTCAAGAACACAGCTGAACGACGATGTTTCTCTGCTATTGGAGGGAAGAGAAATACGTCATTGTGACCTGAATACAGCTTAACGATGTTTCTCTGCTAATTGGAGGGAATAAGCTCTCTATATGTTTACATCTTCCCTTTTGTATTCTATTATGCATCCAGTTACTAATTACTCTTATGGTGTATGCATCTATTTGCCTCTGACGTCATAGATAAGATAATTTTCTGTTTATAATGTGTATTTTGATTAATGAAAATAAAGTATTCAATAACTCTTTAATTAGGCTTCTTTTCAATATACACGGCAATAACCATTTTAAATTTGCTGTCAGAGTGGCCAAGACTACTAGGCTCATTCCTTACAAGCATTCATCTTATTATATTTCTTGTCATGCTATCATACTTGTTGTGATGAAGTTGTGTATCAGGATGAGGAGCACACTTAAAAAGGACCTGTATCCAAGGCAGCCCCCCTTTTTCTAAAAAAATCTCCCATTTGACAAGATTACAGTCATATTATGAGTTTTATGGCATCTACTTAAATTTATATCCCTGAGCCGTGCAATACTGCTGCTCTTATACTCACTCACTCGCTCACTACTATGTAGCTGTTGTTGTTATTATTCTTTCTCAAGGAAATTCATTTATCTTACTTCATGACAAAGACCTACTGCGTCTCGTTTATCTCGGCATACTCTAAGATGAATATTTAAATTTTTCCCTTAAAAAACAACAACAGCACCAAATACACACACACACTCATACATACAAAAATGTACAAATTAATGGCTTGTTTCATTTTCTACTCAAAGTGAAAAATGAAATACCATTTTAACGAAAAAAGAAGGAATTTATCTTGTTATTTCTTGAGTGTTTTTGTTACTCTCTACTCTACTCTACCCCCTTGAGAAAACAGTCTTCTATGTATATGCTTTTTCCTCCCTTGCTTTAATATGTGTTTTTCCTTTTACCTCACGTATCCTGCATTCATAGGCACATCATGCCTTGTGTCTATAGAGTGAGAGGCCATATAGGCCTATAGAGGCCTGAAAACACAAATCTAAGTGTTTGTTTTTTTAATCACCTGTTAAGCAGGAGGTTCTTTATGGAATAAAAATAAGGTGTTATAAAACATAAATAAATCTATGAAGGAACTTTATGTTCAAAAAAAAAAATAAGCATTTTAGTTTCAAGTTAATTTATTATTTTATACCTAAAATATAAAAAACATTTAAAATCTTATATTTATATATAACAATCTTTAAATACAGGAAATTAAAACGTATAACAACTCTTAAAATATAACAAAAATATGTTATTAAAAAGCAATCGAATTCGCTATATTCAATTCGAAAGCCTTGGTAGCAAAAAAGCTGACCTCACAGGAACTTTTGCTGCCAACCGAATTACGTGGAATAATTTTAGCAGCCGTTGCAAGATACGCTGCTTTACCGACCCGCATTCCTGATGCTTCTGGCGACAACTGGACCCTGGCTTCGGATTTAATCAAATATTTCCCATCGATCTCTACACACCACCTCAAAGCTGTTAACAAAGTTTTAAAGCATTTTAAATAACTGTGTAACTTTAATTTTAACTGTGATGTATATTTGTATTTCAAATATTTGATTTTGTAACCATGGTTTTTTAGATTGTCTTTTTATGATATTTAGAGTGTTGTTCTTCTGCCATAGTATTAATTTTAGATTACAATTTCTATTTATGTATTAACAATATTACTTTGGCATTTGTAGAGAGTTGGGAAAAAATATGTATATATATAATAATAATAAAAATATTATTCTTTTATCACAGCAGACAAAACTGAGTGTAATTACGAGGTGAAAAGATATACTTCATCAGTTTAGCTGCGTAGCTCCGTCCTGTTTTCTGTACTTTGGGAATCTTGAAAGATAACGTACAGTATCTAAACGCAGCCTCCAATATGATGGTTCGTATTTCATTTTCGTAAATCAGTTGCTTACTACCGCACAAATATGTAGACGAACGCTCAATTTGGATCGCGTAGCCACTTTTAGAAGTACCAAATATCCTTTAATATGGTCCTTCTCAAGCCCCGAAATGTTCATATAATCCTTTAACATAAAATATATACTATAATTGTGGTTCAATTGCTGATACATACTTTGTATACGTTCGTCCCCCATTTCCCCCTAAGAGTGTTTTTATTCCGTTGATTGAGACTTTAGGAGATTCCTTCTTCTCCCAATACTAATGAAGATACTTATCGCCTTGATAAGGTATTTAAGTAGAGCTTTTTTAGAGAGAGAGAGGAGAGACAGGGAGATGGATGATGGAGAATATCTCAAGCCCTGGGAATGTTTTGTTTACATATTTCAGTAATTGACCTTAAGTAAGGCATCATCTCATAAGAGACGACGACCAAGGGTCGTGAGTTTCAACACAACGTGACTAAGGAAGAGGAAAGAAAAAAAAAGAGATCAGACCCCATGCCTTCATGTCTTTTTAAAGTTCTTGGAGTGTTGATAAATAAATAGATTTCTTTCACTCGGATTCCTTCCATTATCATCAGGACGTCTCGTAGCACCTTCTTGAATGTGTTGTTCTATTTTATGTATGTGCCTCTAAATGTACGAGCCTAAAAGACTGATTATATATATTTATATATAATACCTCAGATTTATCATTATAAACGTTATATAGCATTTTTAAATTCAATGGTTTGAGGAATTTTTGGCACTGGTAAATTTGCCGCCGAAACTTTCACCCCCGGGTTGTTCGCCCCTAAAGTCTTTGCCGACGGGAATGTTTGCCGTATAGAAGCCGTAATCTATTAATCGACGAAACGACCATTTGAGTTGAAGAAAATACTAATGAGAAATGTGAGGAAGAACAAAACATGACATCATGTTTTGACGCAAAAGATCTTTCTTCTATACTTTCATCACTGTCTCTTCCATCGACTTGTAGAGTGCTTTGATGACTATCTAAAATGGCTGCCTACTTGGTAAATCAATGTACTCTTGGAAATAGCAAAAAAAGAACATGTATATTTATATATAAATGTAATTTCTCTAAATTAATAAAGTTTCTTTAAAAAAACTACAATACATGTGTACTTGGCTTGCCATTTCTCCCTTTTTATATTCTTCCATACAAAGTATTTATACAGCTCAAGAGATAACAAGATAAGAATATACATTTCATCATAAAAGCTACCCAAGATGGCCCCAATAATTTGCTGTGTTGATATTTGTTTTTCCTTCTTTTATTGAGTCATTTTTTATCCTTTATTTACACAAGTATAAAAAATACTTGTTTTCATACAACTGGTTGAAATTATTCCTTGTTATAAATTAAAAGATTAATTTTTGATAAACTCAATGTACTTTTAATTGAGTCCTATTATGCATTACTTTTTTTATATGTCTTCTATCTGATTTGGACCTTTTATATCCTTTTGTATAAATCTTAATATAAATATATTACTTTTCTAAAAATCGCTTAGATGCGGTTTGTATACTTTTAAAGTTTGTTTTCGTATAACTTGACCATTAAATATTTCATGGAGCTATACTTTGTATTTATGAACGTTTGGTGTACGTTGCTAAATGAATTTAGGACTTAATTTATGACGGCTCTCATAAGCAAATACAGTCCATCCAATAATTGACTGTAAGAATGTTGAAGCGCAAAAACAAGTGCATAAAGTATACCTTTTAGAATAATCTACAACTAGTAGGATATTATTCAACATACAGGGAGCTTAGGGGAATTCGAATTGCTAGATTTATGCAGTGTCTCATTTGTGACTTTGTATATTTTAATGTTTTTTTGCAATATTTCGTAAACTTTTTATCAAAATTGTTTCATTTATATATATGTATATATACAGTGTTAAATGTTTTATTTCTCTTTAAGGTCCTAAATTTAAAATTCAAGCTAAAATTTTAATCACTTACAAGATATCATATATATTTTTAATCAATAAAGATGTACTGATGTAGAGAAAAAATCCATTTAGTAGATATATGTAAAGTATTTTTTTAACTTCGACATTTTTTATTTTCAAAACTAAAAGTACAAAAGAATAATACTTAAAAATAGCTAAAATAATAAAACATCATTTGATGAAATAAAGATTGACATCATGGATTAAATATATAAATTTAAAAACAATGATTCGAATAGTCATAAAAGTAAGACAAGTAAATTAAATCCGTGTTTTAAAACACATCAAACATCAATCAATAAAACGATTCATAAATTATAACATGAAGTGTAGTACTTTTGTAAGAAGTAGTAGAGTTTTGGAATCTTGAATGAATTCTGAGACAAAAGAGCTTTTCATGGTGATAAATTATTTCCGTAGAATCTGAGACAAGCAATTACGGTTTGTAATTTTGTTATAACTTTTATTGGCCTCTGTGTGAGACCTTCCATTCTGTGAAACCAAATTGGATCTTGTGTCCTATTGGATCCCTTCGAATGTGTTGCTAAATTCTTTTTTTTATCGTAGATATAAATATTTAAAAAAATTGAGCACTTTCTACGATATATTGCTAGAGTGTTTCTATTTTCACCAGATATTATTCTTTTATCAACATAATGCATAGTATAAACTGAATATAAATATAATCAAATTTAAACATAAACCAAATCCCTGATTATACACGATACGCTGTAATAATTATACATATATATAATATATATATATATATATATTATATATATATATTATATAATATAATAATATATATATATTATATAATATATATATATAGGGTTGTTCTTATTTTTCAAATGTTTGAAATGTTAGCAACTTTGTGGATTTTCTGTTTCTTGGTGATAAAAGAAGACGACATACAAAGTTTGAACAAAATCGGTCAACATTACGAGGTCGCGCAACGAGGTCAAAGTTTTAAAAATTTAGTAAAAATATAGTTTTCCGCAAATTTCTTCAAAATGGTGGACGTTACAGACTTCAATAATAATTATTAATTTAAAGGAAATCTAATTTACTACCAGACGGATGTTTGATGTTTTTTAATAAAACAAAGTTTTCAGTAAAAACAAAGCAAAAAAGGGAGTGAGTATTGTTAGCTTATTTCATAGCTTTTTGTATCAATTAACTTCACTCGCCTGTAGAAGATGACTTGTTCGCTTCAGAGTAAAATAGTACTTTTAAGTTTAGTAAAACTTTAGATGATAAATCCAAAAATGACCTTGGTTGCATTCTATCAATTCAGAATTCAGTACAATCTGAGTTATATCATATGATTCAAGCCTGTATTGACCTATAAGAAATCGATTATGAAAAAAATAAATCATAATGTGTTCTTAGATTTGCGTCAAGGTATCCTCTCAAAATTTTACTTTGTCTCTGACGCATATAAATCCATTATATGCGTCATTTGTACGCGAGATAGGCTTTGTAATGTACATATAACTATGGTATTTGTGTAACTCAGATAAGTGTAACCTGGATAGGAAGAAAAAAGAAGGGAGAGAAGTGTGCAAAATACTCCTCCTCTCTTTCTCTTTCTATCCAGGTAACACTAACAAATTACCAAATGGTAATCGTATATTCTCATATCAAAAGATCAATTTTTGGGGGAGAGTACGTATTTGCTTATATCTTTTAAGTATAGCGATTTTCAGAACACCAAACATATCAAATGAAAGTTTGGTTAACCAGCTTTAATATTTTGGTATACTAAATCATGTCAATTTAATAAGTAGAGAGTTATATGTACATTAAAAAAGCCTATCTCGCGTACAAAATGACGCATATAATGGATTATAAATGCGTCAGAGACAAAGTAAAATTTTGAGAGGATACCTTGACGCAATCTAAGAAACACATTATGATTTATTTTTTCATAATCGATTTCTTATAGGTCAATACAGGCTCTGAATCATATGATGTAAACTCAGATTGTACTGAATTCTGAATTGATAGAATGCAACCAAGGTCATTTTTGGATTTATCATCTAAAGTTTTACTAAACTAAAAGTACTATTTTACTCTGAAGCGAACAAGTCATCTTCTACAGGCGAGTGAAGTTAATTGATACAAAAAAGCTATGAAATAAGCTACAATACACACTCCCTTCTTGCTTTGTTTTTACTGAAAACTTTGTTTTATTAAAAAACATCAAATATACGTCTGGTAGTAAATTAGATTTCCTTTAAATTAATAATTATTATTGAAGTCTGTAACGTCCACCATTTTGAAGAAATGTGCGGAAAACTATATTTTTACTAAATTTTTAAAACTTTGACCTCGTTGAGCGACCTCGTAATGTTGACCGATTTTGTTCAAACTTTGTATGTCGTCTTCTTTTATCACCAAGAAACAGAAATTCCAAAGTTGCCAACATTTCAAACATTGAAAAATAAGAACAACCCTAATATATATATATATAGATATATATAATATATTATATATATAAAAATATATATATTATATATATATATTATATAATATATATATAATATTGGATCCTGGTAAGTATTTTAAGTGTATTAACAAAGTAAATTGATGCAAATATTCGAAGTATCGTTTGAATTCAACGATTTAATAAATACCAACTTATAATAATAAACAGTTTAACTGATATGTAGAATATGTAAACAAATCAACTATACTATATTTTTTACTTTCTCGCTCTTGTCAGGTCATTTAAGTTAGCTGAATGAAAAATAATAAATATATCATCGCACTTAAGGACACCAATCTCACCTCCATCAACTAAATAGTTGTAAAGGCCATCGCCGTTGAATCCTACAAGGTATTATACAGTAATGATGGACCTACTGGCGATATGAACCCCCCAGAGATATCCGTATTCGTGAGTAGGAAAGACCCAAAAAGCCAGAAATTGCCATCATAACTCGAAATAGAGCCACCTTCTACGTTTCTGGACCAATACCACAACGGACAATGACATCGGCGGCAGCTAAAGTTGGGAATATCTCCTCAGAACTCAGATTTGCCCAGAGTCTGAAGGGAAACAGCTGGAATATGGCCACAACAGTTCTAATTTATTGTTTGGGTTCTATAAATTATTACTTTTACAGTTTTTTAAATAACTTTTAGAATATGTTAAAAAAAATTATAAATATTCTTGACCAGCTAATATTTCCTACCGTACATAATTTGTAATACTTTCATATAAACTAAATCAAGCACACTCCAAAGAGCTATGTTGTTTTATTCTTTAATATATACAATATATAATATATTGAAAAAGTTTTTTTTTATCGTTTAAAACATAAACATAAATAAACATTGGAGTAAAAAATTAGTTTTCCTCTTCAATTTCTTAGAACGCTAAAACTATATAACATATAAAAATATTACTAAAACGGTCCAATATAAAACTATAGTTTAACGGTTATAATATAAAATTACGGTAAACTTTCGAGGCATAAAAAAGATACTTCATAGTGTGAGAAAAAAATGTATAGGTTTTTAAGCGTTTTGGTCTTCGATATGATTTTGGAGAGGACCTTCACAAAGCGTGGCGGAGATGACGTAAAATCATTCACTCAGTCCGATCCATGGTTCCAACTAAAACCATTGCTATTTCGAATATTCAGGGTTCCGGGGTGGCCCTTGATGCCCCAGATATCTTAATTGCTCTAAGATCTTGGATTATTCATGAGCTATGCCTTGGGATAGGTGTATGTATGCATGTATGTAGTTTAGAACAACGCCCATTTAGGGGATATTTCAGGTTCGTAAATTAACACCTGATTTACGATTCTCAAAATATATATATACAAAAGAAATAATTAGGTATGTGTAAAGCCTGTATTCTTCAGGCATCATAAACATTTAGTAATTAAGGTGCATTTAATTTCTGAAATTACTTTTCTTTATGGACTAATTAGTCATTATATATATATATATATATATATATATATATATCAGACTTATTTATATATTGTTTATTGTAATCGAAAATGACATTTTTTTTGACGAACGACAATAAAATTCTTATCGTTCGTCGTCGTTCGTATTTGGCGCCAAAAAAGACAAAAATTTCCTTAAAAAACATAGTCAATTTTTTTGGCGCGAGAAAAAAATTATTTCTAAAAAAACGTCGTCAATTTTTTTCAGAATGACGAACGACAAACCAACGACGAACAATAACTTTTGGTGAACGACAAACGACAATTTTTCGCGAATGTCAACAAGCCTGATATATATATATATACATATATCAGAGGTGCAATTACCTAATGTAAATCGGTATTCGATATTACCGACGGTAGATTTCAAATATCGAACCGATTGTACGATATTCGGTAAAAACTACGGAATACCGTACCGATTGTCAATCGGTACGGTATATTTGAAAGTATGACTTTTGTACCATTCACATTAAATGCATATGAAGAAGTAAAAGCTGATACATAAATACATTTATCTCTCTTTCTAATCTACCGTACCGAATATCGATCGATACTGTCAATATATAATAAAATCTACCGAATACCGATATCGATCGGTATTCGGTATATACCTAATATCAAACGGCGGTGGTTTACCGAATTTTCTACCGAATCCATATGTCCATAGATATATAATATATGTACATATATATATATATATATTCAGAGAGAGAGAGATAGATTTGAAAGGATTTGAGTAATTTGTTATACTGTGAAATGAAGGATGATTTGAATTATGAAACCATAAAGATTTTTCATAAATACTTATAAATTTACATACTTACACTAATGAGCCGAGTTTTCAGAGGTCTCAAATTTTTAACTTAACCATCCAATTGCAGCAAAATGTTCCTCCTTAAAAAGAGGCATCAGTTTTAGTTTCTTCAACTCCAGATTCTCATACAATATTTTCATTAGTTTTTGCTTAGAGCTCTGATTCCCATGGTGAAAACCCTTAACATCTTAGCTTATCCATTCAAACACAAAACCGCTTCAACAAAATTCTTGAATTGGCTCTCATTCTCTTAAAAGTATTTCTTTTCTTTAGCGATTAAATATTGTCTTACTCTTCTGTTATTTTTGAATCGCGATTTTTTATTTTATTTATCATATATTGTGGCAAAATATTTTAGTTTTTAAGCCTTCTAAAATCTTCAATTCTACGATACCCTCCAATATATGTGCATAAATTAAGACATACTGTTTGCTCAAGGTAACAAAGGCCCTCTTCAAAGCTCATATGTATGTGTTTAATGAGGAAGGTGTGGAAATACGATGAGAACTGGATTTTGTGCCCTCATTTTATTCATCATTAATCTTATTGATAAATGATTCCTTGCCTGAAAAAGAAAAAAAACTTCTTGATTTAGTTGAAATATTCAAAGTGATTGCATTAATTTGGAACATATGAACCTCTGAGAGGTCTGCGATGGGTGATAAATAAGACGTTCTGCAAGCAATCGTCATAGGCAAAACTTGTTTCTGGTAGTGGCCAATGGCTGCAGTTTTTTATTATGTTTCTTAAGTAACGTTTTGTTATTCAAATATATATATATATATAATACTGTAAAATTATAACTATAATTTAGAAAAACCAAACAACAAGGATTAGATTGGAGCTGTTGTGCCAATCTTCCAGCAACTTCTCTTGCTTCTCTCAGACTCTGGACAGGTCTGAGTTCTGGGGAGATACATTAATTGCCGTCGATGCAAAAATCCGTCTTGGTATTGGTTCAGAAACGTGAACGGTGGCTCTATTTCGGATTATCATGGCGATGTCTGGCATGGGGTCTCTCCTACTTATGACTGCGGCCATCCCTGCCGGATTCCTATCACCTGTGTTTTCCCAGTAAAAATCATGTTTAATTTATCTGCTTGTACTCTTCAACAGTTGGATATATTTTTATTGGCTATTATAGTTAAAAATAAATGTAGTGAAGGCCGACCGATAGTTAATTTTAAGGAATGATATACTATAAAAAGTTTTTTTATAGAAAAGACGATAATCGATTCATTTGCTGTTATTTTTTTCTTATTTATAAGAGATAAATTTATATAAATTTTATAGCTTTATGTGTCACATAAAACAACTGCCTTATCATTTCCTGCGACAAAAATTAGACGATTAGTTATACACGCTTGCTGTGTTTGAAGAAACAGGGCATCTTTGATTAGTATGCCCCTTGAAAAAGAAAAAAGGAGCTTATTTTCGATTATCCGATTGAAGAAATGCATAATTTTTATGAAAATTTAACTACCGAATTTCCCATACAATAAGGCGCACCTAGGAGCCGTCATTTCTTTTTAAAACACGGGCCATACGCCTTATAATCCAATAATATATGGATCAATAATGAGTCCCAACAGATCTTGCAATTACGGTAACCAGCTGCCTACTACATTTTCCCTACTCTGGTGTCTCATATTGCAATTCGCTTTATAGTGCAGAAAATGCGATAAATTTTATGAATATATAAAATACGTTACTTTTATTTAATATCTGTGCCGTAATTTGTCGATGTCGATAGTTTGAAATATGTACTATTGGCGCTGATTAATCGGCAGACCTCTAAAATGTAGCTTTTGATTTTGATTTGCACGTAGAGCTGAATTTTATTAAATTCAAAATACCCATTACTTATGTGAAATATTCGCTTCCTGTTCATTTTAGAAGACTTTGTTAGCTCTTAATCTTAAGAATTTACTTCTATTGTCTACAGATTGTTCTTTCTAAAATTTTAGATTACCAAAATAAAAAGGTTCTTTTTATGATTTTATAAATAACTTGAAATTTGCCGTAAGTTAACCCCTAACACGGATTTGACTAGACTAGACTTTTAGATATGAGTCCAAAAACACATCAATTATACAAAACCTTAAAAATGTAATGAAATAAACCTAAATCATACATGCATATCACATGGAGAATATAAAATTATGATAAGAACTGACTATCTTATTGAGGAGGATGAAGTAATGTTGTGAGTAAAGCAACTAATAACTCTTATTTTGAAGTTCCAATTTGACATACTAATTGTGACATCCGGAACCTGATTATCCAATAAAGTAAGATTTTATTTCATTAACTGCTATAATTTTTGACATGTTGGACAATCAGAGAACCAATGGACGCTTATTTGGAAACTTTACATTATTGTAACACCTGGAATCTGATGTTCCATTGGAGTCAAAGTGAACACCCTATCATGTTTGTAAGATATACTGGGTGCGCCAGATAAATTTACTTATTTGGAAGGTCAATAAAAACAAACTACTTCTATAATTCTTTTAAATTTTGTTCTATTTTACAATACCGAGTGGAACTCAGAAATTGATACACTTTATAGGTTTAACTTTAGCTACTTATATTTCAGCAAATATCATTATTTAAGGAACAAGCTTTAACATATAGTTTTATGGCATATATATTACATCAATCATCGATGTAGCCACCGTCAGCGATCACAATGGCCTCAAGACGCCTCCTGAAGGCCTGGCAGGTCTTTGTAATGTACTCCTTGGACATGGAGGTCCAGTGCTCATTAACGGAGGCTTTTATGGTCTCAACATTTGTGTGGCGGAGTGTGCATGACTTGGACTGAACCTGCGGCCAGAAGACGTAATCCAGCGGGTTGGTGTCTGCGTTGTAGGGCGGCCACATGTCCTTAGGCCAGAACTCCACATGCTTCTTCAGTCAATTCTTGGCAGTTTAGGCGGTGTGTGTGGGTGCCCCATCCTGCTGGAAGACCACATTGCCATCAGGGAAATTCTCTCCCTCACCACGGAAGGAATTTAGTCTTCAGCACCTTGATGTAGTCAGCTGCCTTGAGCTTGAATCCTGTCGGGAACCAAATGAGTGGTGCAGCAATGCCATTGGAGGCCACAAATCCCAAGGACATTGCAATTGCAGGGTGCTTTGTGGTGGTAAGGGTTCGAGCAGACTTATCAGTTTCCCCAAAGCTGAGATAGTAGCCATTCCAGCGGTTCCTTACTGGATCAAAGTCCAAGTCTTTTCATCGGAGAAGATGATGACGCGGCCAGCTGTTGCACTCTTCAGGTTGTTGAGGAGAGCTTGCCAACGTTGGAAATGGATAGCTTTTATTCTCTCAGTGAGAAGTGGCCTCTCCACCCTCACCAAACTCTTCCCCCCAAGCATTTTGACCGACCTCACAATCGTTGTGTGCGAGATCCCCATGTGCTTTGCATGAGCCCTCATTGATTTCAGTGGTTCCACCTCCAATGCCTTCTTGATGACCTGTAGGTCCACTTTGGCCTTGCTACCACTTCCACGTTTCCTTCGATGTTGTCCTTCTTGCCAATGCTGTACACGGACATTCTGGCTACGCCCAACAGCCTATAAACTCTGTGGGTGTCTTCCCAGCATCAAGAAGCGCGCGGACCTTTACACGTGTGTCTCGTTCTGAAGCCATTTTCTCGTCAACTGATTGAGTGATCAACTTGAAATTTCACCAGGCACGCTTTTTTGTTGTTGCATTTTGCTAATACCTTGGACTATTTAAAAATCTGTCTTCAAAACCTCTTAATTTAGAGATTAAAGAGTGTAACAATTTCTGCGTTCCACCCGGTATAATATCCAATTTTTTTCTTGCAGTATTGATATGACATTGGATAAATGGCGACCACCATTTTCCATACACTGATTCAGTCTATTTTTGAAATTATGTCTAATCTTTGCAGCATATCCACCGGTATGTTGGCAATGGCGTCGCATATGTTGTTCTCGAGGTGTGCTATTCCTTGGTCGATGGACAAAAACCATGGATTTCAAATAACAAACACAGGCATTTGACATGCATTTCTATGGGTAACAACATTGCATTAAGTTAAATTTTTCACAATAGCCAGTTAATAACGATGTCATTTAAGGTCTTGATAGAGAAGTTGTCGAAGTGGGGTTTCCCGGAAATCCCCATATCAGCTGCGTGTTGCGAACCGAACGACGGAGAGAACGCACAGCTGATTGCCTCAGTCTTTCCATATTTCCCAGAGTTATGATGGTCCGTTGGAGTCCATTTAGCGAAACTTCCACACTCTCCCGAAATGAGTTAACCTACGCGTCTCTGGGAAGGAATTTCCAAGGAAGCATGGAAGGCACGTTGCGTAGCAACAAGTGAACGGTCGTTAGTAAAGAAGCTTTCGACTGCTGAGGTGCTCTCTCGAGCATGATGGCAGCAGACTGGAGGTAAAAACCAACTGGGGAAATTTTCCCTCCTCATGCGCCTTCTCTCACCCATCTACCCACCCAACTAACCACGCTGGATTTTTTCAAATAAGCAAGTTTCTATGGCGCACCCTGTAGAACCAGAGGGAACTAACTCAGCGAAGTTTGCATTGATATCTTAATAAATATGTCTGGTCAAACCGGAGGGTTATGTGGCAATAGGACTTATCCTCAATATGCTTAATCAATTTGTTTACCATTCTTTATTTTACAAGAATATGCAGTCCCATAACATTTTGAAAGCCATTGTATTGTTTTGGCATTCCTAATAAAGGAAAAAACAGTCAGATACTTTTAAAGCGATTATAAATACGATCATAAATGCACAAGCACTTATTGCAAAAAGGTCAACTGCAAACGAATGCATCAGATCCGAGGAACTTAGAGCCATAATGCTCTCAGCGGCGGCAAGATATGGAGCCCTTTCCCTAAGGATACCGTCGCTTCTGGACAACTCCTGGACCGTCGCCGCGAATGAAATTAAGTACTTCCCGTCAAAATCAAAGCATCTTTTAAAAATAATGAAAAAATTATTGAAATTTTACTAATCCTTATTATTTGTTTTATTGTTGTGTATTCATTTTTTATTTGATGTTAGAAATCTAAAATTGTTTTAATCTTTTATGAAGGTTTAATTTTAGATTACAATGTCTATTTATGTATTTTTTACACTATAACTTCATGTTAACAAAGATTTGATGAAAAAAAAATATGCTAGAAGAGGATTCTAAGGCTTTGGGCTAAGCACTATGCTTGAAAGACATAATGCATTATTTAATTCCGCTCACCCTGCTTTATAATTGCCAGGGTCACGGGAGTCATAGCAATGAGTTAGCATCAGGTTCCCATCTCAACAAAACCTTTTCCTTTCAATTTAATACCTACTAAATTCGGGACAGGCAATGATAAAGCCCCCTTCTTCTTCCTCCCCATCTAATGACTCTCATAAATAACCTCTTAATGTAAATAAAGGATTTAACCAGATTTATATGTACAGTTTATTTTCATAAAAGTGTTTAATAATAATAATATAATTTTTATGGGGAAACGTGACTATTAAAAGAAATAATGGCACCTACCTAGGCTTTATGTGTTTTTATATATGCCTACACACATATGTGTGTGTGTAGACATATAAAGAAACACACACACACTGATTCCAAGGCACGATGTATGGCTCTATTGTGAAGAAGCCATTGTGCTTTGATAGAAAAGCAGTATACAGGTTCAAAGTTTTGTTAAAACAAAAGTCTTGTTAATAGTTAAAAAGAAATATTTTGTTAGCTCTTTCATTCTACTAAATGTTGTGATGCAATCATGAAGTTAATTCACACTATTTAGTTTCAATTTCTTAATATAGCATTGGTATAATCATTATAAAAATATAGGCATACAAACATGCATATATGCTTATAGGAATTGTGTTTATGAACATAAATATATGTTATAGTTTGAAACTAATGTGCAAGGAATTATTTAGCTTTGACTAATATGAGATTAAAAAACATGAGACAATGAATTTTTTTAGTTAGTTAGAATTTATTGCAATTACCATAGTACATACAAACAATAACACTAAGGTAAAGAACACAACCACACAATGGGGTATCTGTATTACAACAGCAAAATGAATTCCTTTTAAATACTGAAATATTTCACGATAATATTTTCATTTTTTACATTCATTTTTTTTAGAATTTGGATGTCCACGGCTTCTTCTTGAGACACTTCATGGCCTTTCGAGGGACAGAGCAGGGCATCTGTTAATCAGGTGGTCTGCAGTCTGTGGCTCTTCCTTGCAAAGATCACAAGTTGCACTTGTGTTTAAGAGTATGAATATAATAATGTTAAAAAATCGTAAAAATTCCATTCATTATAATACGGTTTTCGACTATAAATCTTAATGGAATAATCAAAAACGCACTACAAAAATATTATAGCTTTTTTATCGTTTAGATACAGATTGGTATCAATATAAAACAATCTTATAGTTTAAAATATCACTAATTACGCATGAAGAAGTAGAGCTTTATCAACTTTTATTGATTTTTGTACAATAATAAATTGAGTGTCAGGTGTACTCGACGGGCACGCCTTTGCATTTTCCGCATTTGTAGTTAACGTTCCGCATTGAACTTTTGCTATGAGGGTATTCTGTCGGGCGGCGGTTTTGCCTGGATTGTACCTAGGAAGGATGTTTATACCATGGTAAGGTCATTTTTATTTACTCTATCTTATCCATAAAAGTTCGAGCGGGGTTAACTTGACTTTACGATTTTTTTTTTAATTAAAAGTGCCTCATTTCATAGTATTTATATCTGTTACTTGAATGAATTGTTGACTTTAAATTAAAAAAATATTAGGTCAAATGACATATTACGTTTTTATTATGTTGGTAAGAGAGTATTTATATTCAATACCATAACAAGTTATTCCATCTCAAGTGTCAGTCTCATGTCTTAAATTTTAATCGTTAACAGGACTACCATCCCCCCGGAATAGCGCCACCCCCCCCCACCCCCCCCCGACAATCACCTCTGGGCTTTAACCCCCGTTATTAATATTTTTTATCCCTTAAAGTCACTATGAAGGTTAACTATACTTGTATCTCATGAACAAAAGTGACGTCAATGGTAAGCACGTACTCATAGTCCTTAGAATTGAAATATGTATAAATTAAACGTGTATAACGTTTGCAAATTTTGTGTCTTAGACCTTTTATCTGGGCCAACTATGTAAGATCAGACAAACAGACAGTTTGTATCCTATCAACTCAAAATCTTTATGTATCGGATATAGGTTCTAAGCTATTTTCTAAGATTTGATTAAGGAACTGCTTTGTCAAGAAAAGCATATACTTGGCGCCATCGGTTGGATCTCGCAGCTGCCTGCAGGAATAATTGTGCAGTTTTCAGGACCTGTGATAGATTGGGAGGTTCTCGAAAACGCATTTATAGTAATACCAAATTTTCCAATTATAATTAAATGCAATGCGTGCTAACCAGTGACGTCACTTTGTTAAAACTAGAATCGAGAGCTCCTTATTATTTCTAGGGCCCTTGCAGTTCATAAAGAAAACGATCATAAAAAACATAGGTACTTTGGAACACAGACTTCAATGGATAGATTGCAAAGTACTATTGTAAGGAAACGAAAATAATATATTTCTGGACTAGTATGCAATCAATTATAATTTAAAAAGCCCGGGGGTGATTTTTTTTTTTTGGGGGGGGGGGTTCCAGGGGTCGTTAGCCTACTCATTTTAACTTCTCTATGACATAACATGGTATTTTAAGAAAATATAGCTTGAGTAGTCAAATATATTTAGATTTGAATTAAATAATCATTTAAATATTATCCCAAGTTTATTCTTTAGTAAGGAATTCTTATATAAAACAAGAAACCTTTATGCAGGAGTTATATTTTCATAAAAATAATTATGTTTAACTTAAACATTTGGCATGATTTGGCTTAGGCAGGTACTTTTGCTCTGGATTTAATGGAAAACCATCTATGCACAAGCAAAAACTCAACGTTGCGAGTTTGATTGTCATTGACATTTGTTAAGGCTTAAGGCTTTGCAAGACTTCGAAGCAGCTGGTATGTTAAGGTTTATCTAAGGGGTCCAAAGACGGTGGGTATACTATTACTAACTAGAGGCATATATACACTCAGAGAGTGCAAACCTCCGGTTTCACGGGGCCTTATGAGCCTTCCGAGGCGAATTTTTCACAACTGGGGAGGCGTAGAGGGAAGGGGGGGAGGGTTCCCTCGACGACGGAAATTCCGAGAGGAAGACGCTCCCGGCACCCGATTTCACAGCACAGCGACAGTCTATTGGCAGAGTAGGCTAACTTGAAATATTTATTAGTATTTAGCTCATTTTGCATTAATTCTGCGCACTCAAGATGCCAAAATTTAATCACTTGTTCCTTTTTGGCTTTTCAACGAACTCCACAAAATTTCGATCCGAATCCGTTCAGTACTTTTTGAGTTAGCCTGATGACAGACAACCAACAAACAAACCGAACAAACCCACACCAGTGAAACAATACCTCCTTCGGAGGATTGTGGAATAAAGAAAAGGTTTTAAGCTGGAGTGTTTGCAATATATGAATAGTAATGAAGTGATCAAATATTGAAAAAAGGAATGACCTCATAGTAAATTGTGAAGAATATTATTTTGTTAGTTTTTTATCAATTGTTTGTTGAATCTCTCATTTCAAAGATAAATGTCAGTTTTTAATTAATATTTCTCAGTTACCAAAACCTACTTGGTATCATTTAATTGCTCAGTTACCTAATCAACATGGTAATTATAAACTTTATTTTCATATTAGCAAAAAGGTAACCATAATGATTGTTTTTGAAACTCTTTTATTATCGCAGCATAATTGATCAAGCACTCAACCTTTTGATTTATTGACCGACTCTAACTGTATCATTAAACAATGAAGTAAATGATAATTAACCTTCCTTGGGAGAAATCCTTCCGCGGTAAAATCCCAGGCGAAACCGCCGCAGACAAGAACACCCTGATGCAAAAGAGTTCAATGCAGT
>CP045890.1:28751697-28790562 GCA_013387185.1 Caligus rogercresseyi
CAAAAATACCTTGGTTACATTCTATCAGTTCGATTCATACAATCTGAGTTTACATCATATGATTCAGAGCCTGTATTGACCTATAAGAAATCGATTATGAAAAAATAAATAAAATTTGTTTCTTAGATTTGCGTCAAGGTATCCTCTCAAAATTTTACTTTGTCTCTGACGCATACATAATCCATTATATGCGTCATTTTGTACGCAAAATAGGCTTTTTTAAATTTACATATAACTCTCTAATTAAACTCACATGATTTAGTATACCAAAATATTAAGCTGGTTAACCAAGCTTTCATTTGATAGTTTGGTGTTCTAAAAATCGCTATACTTTAAGAGATATAAGCAAATACGTACTGTCCCCCAAAAATTGTCTTTTGATATGAGAATATACGATTACCATCTGGTAATAGTGTTAGTGTTACCTGATAGAAAGAAAGAGAAGGGAGGGGGTATTTTTTCCTCCCTTCTCTCCCTTCTTTTTTCTTTGCTATCCAGGCAACACTAACTGGCGTTACCATATGTAATCGTATATTCTCATATCAAAAGATCAATTTTTTGGGGACAGTACGTATTTGCTTATATCTCTTAAAGTATGGCGATTTTTAGAACACCAAACATATCAAATGAAAGCTTGGTTAACCAGCTTTAATATTTTGGTATACTAAATCATGTGAGTTTAATAAGTAGAGAGTTATATGTACCTTTAAAAAAGCCTATTTTGCGTACAAAATGACGCATATAATGGATTATGTATGCGTCAGAGACAAAGTAAAATTTTGAGAGGATACCTTGACGCAAATCTAAGAAACATTATTATTTATTTTTTTCATAATCGATTTCTTATAGGTCAATACAGGCTCTGAATCATATGATGTAAACTCAGATTGTACTGAATTCTGAACTGATAGAATGCAACCAAGGTCATTTTTGGATTTATCATCTAAAGTTTTACTAAACTTAAAAGTACTATTTTACTCTGAAGCGAACAAGTCATCTTCTACAGGCGAGTGAAGTTAATTGATACAAAAAAGCTATGAAATAAGCTAACAATACTCACTCCCTTTCTTGCTTTGTTTTTACTGAAAACTTTGTTTTATTAAAAAACATCAAACATACGTCTGGTAGTAAATTAGATTTCCTTTAAATTAATAATATTATTGAAGTCTGTAACGTCCACCATTTTGAAGAAATTGTGCGGAAAACTATATTTTTACTAAATTTTTAAAACTTTGACCTCTTTGCGCGACCTCGTAATGTTGACCGATTTTGTTCAAACTTTGTATGTCGTCTTCTTTTATCACCAAGAAACAGAAAATCCACTCAATGGCTAACATTTCAAACATTTGAAAAATAAGAACAACCCTAATGTCATATATCAAGATAGGAATCGCATTGACTAATAATCTACAGCCCTCCCATCCCTCAGAAAGGCCATCAACATATTCTCAATTAAGTTTTGACAGATGTTTCACACGTTCACAACGTTGTCGTCGAAAAAGTGAAAACGACCTCATTAACGCATGAGTGTATTGTTTGACGTTTATATTGTGATGGATATCGCTCAGGTATAACAAAAAATATATACTTCAACAAGACTCTATCTCTCACTCCCTCCTTTTTATCTACAAAAAAAACTCTACCGATCTATTATAAAAAGCACAAAAGTGTCAACACTTTTTGTCCAATTAAGCCCTTCTCATATATCCTCATAATTATAGCCAAGTGAAAGATGAATCATAGATTTCAGGAACACACTTGTAAACAAGTGTATCGGAGAGATATTATGTGCAATTGCTCTTATATTGAATCGATGATGAGAAATTAAGACTGTATATTTTATTTTATTTTTCGCTTCTCTCAATTACAATTCATTTTGATATTATTATTATTATAGGGTTTGAAAAAAAAAAGAATACAAAGGCTGAATCAAAACAAGTATTTACAAAGGCATCTTCTCAGTTATCAATATTAAAGCGTTAAAGTAAAGTAGGGCATGCAAGGAAAAAGTAAACAAAACAAAAATTGGCCAAAATTTTGCTTATTTTCTTTAACGTTAGATGTCGCTAGTCCATGAAATTACGCCACAATCCTATTTAAAACCGGTTTAAAGGGATTAAGTTTGATGATTTGAAATATATCAAATCACTACGACACTACAAAACGTCTCCATATAAAAATAATATAAGGACACTGTTATTATTTTCAAAGAGATCTAGCATCAAAGCACCATTACGGACTTATAAAAAACTAAAATTTTAGCCAATTCCTTTTGGGAAAAAAGGAAGAATTTTATGTTATGCATGCGCTACTTTACTTTAATGCTTTACTCACTATAGGATCAACAATAAAATAAACAAATGGCAATACACAAAAAAAAACACATCTTAAAAAAACATCAAAAACACGATTGAAATCGTTCAAGTTCATAATTTTCTATTAAAACCGTACATGTATTTTTCGGTTGTTCATAGCATTCTCAGAGCATGTAGAACTTCACAAATTATCCAGCAAACTTCCATTGCGCTCCCAAAGTCCATGGAATATTTTTGTTTAGGGTTGAATAATGAACGGCCCTATTATGATCAGTTCTTCCTCCTGACGGGATCCCCTGGGGCAAAATACATCGCCATAAGGCTTTTACAGCTGGATAGAGAGGTAATTCCATTACTTGAGCGGAGCCTTACCAAGACTCGAAGTTAGATTGAGAAGTGAAGCAATCTGATCAGCTTTTATGTGTTTTATATTCAATATTTTGATCACTCAAGACCTTGAGCACTAACTCAGTCTGATTTTTTTGGTCTTTTATTTGTTTTATTTTATACGTTTTTTCTTCTTTCCCAAGTAAAAATTTTCGTTAAAAGTATTTATTTATGTGGTATCTTTAAAGCTAATCTTTTTTTAAACCGGAATACAAATAAAATCACAGAATAAATCAATCTAAAGTCCTTTTTTAAATTTAGGAATACAAGAGTTTTCCCATTGACGCGTGCGGACATCGTCATGGGAGTTGATAATCTTGTGAATAATCAGTGTTCGTCCCTTAAGTTCAGGACTTCTTTAAACTTTGGACATCTTCAAACTTATAAAAACATAGCCCATAGGTGGTGTCTTCATAACATTCTACCAGAGTTTTACCCTTAAGGAGTACGATATAATTAATAGAAAACGCTGAATTTTACGATTCTACAAAATTAAGCACCAACAAATAATTAAGGTTTAATAGTTTTTTAAATTAAAATGGGAGAAAAAGTACTTAAATATCTTTTAGATATTTAGTTGAATTATATCAATATGATTATTCTAAAATTTAAGTTTTATTTATAATTAAGAACTAAACATTGTAGTTATGTACTCATTGTACCTATAACGATAAAAACGAAAATAATCGAAAGAAAATAAAAGGAAATTGTCTGTTGAGTTATGAACATCGATTCAGAGATAAGAAGAAGTAATAATATAAGTCATTTATACAGCTCTGAATATGGGACAAAGTGTCTATGGGCCTACACCTTATTTGGTGTACCTCCAAAGGCAACAGCGGCATCTCCTGAATCCAAGGCTTTGTATTTGCTAGTCCTAAAGCTCACGTTGCAGAGTGTCTAACCTCCAATACACTCCTTCGTAATGAGTCGTTTAAAAAAAATATGCCTTTGCCCTGAAGAGTCCACATTCTAAGCTAATGACGTTATGGAACTGCGCCGCAGATATCGTTCTTTCCTTAGTGGTCCTGCCATTTTTACTCTTTGAGATTCATTGTTAGAAGACATAAGAGGACTTCAATGAAATCATCGAGGGAGCCGTACAATAAAAGATGTTCTTATATACCATTTACAAAAATTGCTTCATTTTTTCTTATTGCCCGCTTCCATTTTATATAATTTAAATTATGATGTTTTAATGATGTTATGGGTATTGCTTCAGAGAATGAATTTTAAACTAAAATATTTATTAATGATTTCATTATCACAACACCTATTGATATTTTTATTTAATATTGTATATTTTATGTTATGTACGACTTTTACATAAATGACCCAATATTTAAAAAAAAAAAAGATGTTTATCCTTATAAACACAATTATCTAATCTCTGTTATGAATTGCTGTCCATTATAAATCTTTTTAATGTGCTCCTCCAATATGCCCTACTAAAATTTAATTAAATAAAGCAACTCCTCATTCTCAAGAAGAACATTCACGTTTAATTTGTTTTATCACGTCCGTCAATGCATGAATCATCACTCTAGACTATAAATAAGAAGTAGAAAAAAAGAAGACTCATTTGCCAACTGAAAAAAAGTTTAAGTTAATAATGAATTTGGAAGAACCTTTATAGTTTTGTAACCATAGTTAACGTCTCTCAGGACATGAATTTATAACTTTATTTTGGGAGAGAAGCTTCCTTGTCCGAATTAAATCCATATTATTCCAGACCCACATTTCAAATTCACGCTCTGACGCCCCTTCAAAATTTATGACTATAAAGTTATGTGATAGTTATATAAATTTATGCGTGTTATTGTCATTGCATATATTTGGATTATATATATGTTAGATGCTTCTGCTTAGCAGAGGCTCCTCTGTTGAAATTCCTATGTAAATTTTATTGGCAGTAAATCTTAACTAAATTTATAGATATGTATACATATTTATGTTCGAATATATATTTGTTATATACATTGTAGACATAACGAAGGAGCCATATACATATATTTATGTGTACTATATATGTATACAACTATATCCTTTTATGAATGTTAGAACATAAACATATCTACCATATGCCAAATTATTCTAATAGAAGCCATATATCTTCTTATTGTAAATATCCAATGCCTCTGACGGAAGAAGCTTATTGCTTCATTTCTTTGCTATTGAAACAAAAAAGACTCAAGCTATTTTATCATTTGACCTTCATATTGGGAAATATATTACGTCATTAAGATTTGTATGTTTCATTAATATCGACTTATCATATATTTAAAAAAAATATGCAGAACCCTCATTTATTCATGAAAATACACAAATAAAAGGATGGGCTGTTATTGATACAAATGGACTAGAGTTGCATTGATCTTTAGATTATTTGACAAATGAAAAGTGACTGAAGTGGTAATAAGCGAATATGGCTGTAATTATAATTAAAGTAAATAGTTTTATTAGGCTGGTGATAAATTGATTGATTAGCATTTGCAATTTTTTATTGTTGTCTATATAAAGCTAAATCATATATATAACTTGTATGTCTTCATTCGTATTATTTGAATAACTAAGCAATAATAATACTCTGACTTATCGAACAAATATGATAATAACATTGAGTTTATGGACTAGAAAATAAATAAAACATATTTTTGTATTTTCAAATTGATGACGAGAATCAATTAGATTTTTTTATCATAGGTCATTTTTTATATTTATTATTTGTTTGTGAAGGCATTGGTATAAGTTTAAAAAAAATTCAGACAGTTATTTTTATATAAATACTCATTATCTTCTAGAGCTGTTTGGAGTTAGTTGTATTTATTTATTTTTGTATATTGTATACTGTTATAAATAAGTATTTCAGTCATTGCATAATTTTTTTTTATCATTTTCATGTGGTCTCACGTAAAGCATTAAAGTAAAGTAGTGCATAAAAAGTAAACAAAAAAATTGGCCAAAATTTTGGTTATTTTCTTTAACTCTAGATGTCGCTAGTCCATGAAAATTACGTCACAATCCTATTCAAAACCGGTTTAAAGGGATTAAGTTTCATGATTTTAAATATATCAAGATAAAAAACGTCTCCAAATATAAAAATAAAAGGACTATTATTTTCAAAGAGCTCTAGCATCAAAGCAGTGCCCCTTACGGACTAAAGAAGAACTAAAATTTTGGCCAATTCCTTTGGGAAAAAAGGAAGAATTTTATGTTATGCAGCCGCTACTTTACTTTAATTACTATTTAGTCTCACGCTGCCCATGAAACAATCACTTTAAAAATCATTTACTTCGTTTCTATCTGTAAAGACACACATTTGATGACACAACCAGTCAAGAAAAAGATTCCTCAAAATAATAAATGGCTAAATACCCCCTACAGAGCCTCCCTCGCCCATCCGGGGGTAGGAAGAAGGTCTTGAACATGGGTCTTAATAGAGAGATCTCCATTGTTGTCCTCAGTGTCAACCAGGACTCGTTCGAGAGAATGAAGAGGGTGATGGTGATATTCATAATGATCCCTCGGCCCATAAATTAAAATGACAGAAGAGGAATGAAATATATGTATAGAGGCAATAGAGCCATTCGGTTATTGCGAAGAATATATTTTTGTTCTCTTTTGAGAGTTCCAACACTTGATGACGTTGATGCCATTTTCCTGTCCTCTCTTTCTCTCTCTGTAAAGGACCCTCATAAATCTCTCTCGCCCCCTACTCAAATGTTAATCTCTTGTCTCATGTATTAGGTGGTACTTCATCTATTGTTATTGTCCATATAGATTATCGGACTCGGGGGAGGAGGAATCCAGGGAGGGTTTTTTTGTAAGGTGGATAATAGGGCCCATTATTATTATTATAAGGGATACGAAAACATGGCAGATGATGACAATTTATTTTATTCTTTTTTAAAATGGGGAAGTATATGTGCAAGCAATAGGTATATTAAGGAGGAAAGACATGTAGTTTGATGACGTCATGGAAGGGAAAGAACGGACGCTTATAATGCTATTCTTAGGATATAAGGAGAATGATCCACAGGGGGGATCCTCACTATAAGTTATGACGTTTAAGATTCTAACCTGTGACCCCATTTTGAGCTATTGAAAGACAATCATAAAAGTATGTATTTTACGATAGTTTTCTTTTCGTTTCACGTTCTTAATTTTGATGCATATACATTATAATTTGTACTTTTTTCAAATGTTTAGTAGTGATAATATATCAATATAGTTAGGACTAAATAACGGGACTCGTCAACCAATTTAATTCAAATTAAATCATTCACTGATTCGGGCATGAACTTTTGTTATTTCCATGGCCAATTTCATACTCTGTTCAATTGAAAAATTAACCTAAAAATACCTTAAGCAAATATTATAATTAAAACTTATTTTATCTGGATTTAAACAGTTTTACACTGTTACACATACATATACACAGAAAGTGTATATGTACATGTCCAGTTAATTGCACTGAAGCCTTTTACACAAATGTGTTTTTTGTATTCTGCCATAAGTACCTGGAACGAGTAATTGTGCTATTATTTTTTCATATTTCGTATATCATAATGTTATTGCCTTTACAGCATGGATCAACAGTTTTGATTAAATAGTTTGTTTTGCAAAGACATTTGCAAAATTTTAACGTTGATCACTCAACAGCCTTGCAAAATATTTTATTTTTTAATGTATAGTCATCCAGATGTCCACGATAATTATGTTATTAAATACTCAGTGCAACGAGACTGCAATATCATATTCCAACATTACAGCCAGATCTTGACACATGTTTTGTACGTTTGTACACTTTCATTAAAAGGACTCATACTGGGTATTAAAAACAACAGGCAAAGTTGCGGTTGATAAGAATGTTGTCACATAGAAAATGCCTTTTTGAACGTCAAAAATATGTAAATTAACAAACCTTTACGGTAAGCAAGACGAAGAACAGTGGCATGATATTGAAGCGTATGGTTGAAGACAGCACTCCTCCCAACCAAGTCAAAACACCAGTACAAAATGATTTACATTCTTTCTACGAACCAAAACATTTTACGAGATAAAAACATTTAGATCGACACTTTGATTGTGTAATCGTAATTCATATTTTCGTTATACTCACGTCAACTGATGAAGCGTCAATATTCTCAATCTTATAAGTAGTCTATATGTTTATATCATAGAGAACTCGCATATTTGGGCGCCTAAGGCGCCCATGTTCATATTACATAAGTTTCTTAAAATTTGTATCATGGATTTTGTTTTGTACAAACATTCCTCTTTAAAAGTTTTGACTTTGTACAAAGAATATGTTTTAAGTCACATGAGATGCTTTTTTTTTCTTTTTCTTTTTCCTCTCTTTACCTTGAAAAGTAGGTAGTTAAATCAGAAAAGGTGATTTTTCTGGTTCATTTCTGGTCCCATCACTTTGCAAATAGTTTTATTAGGTCGCCTTGACCCAAGAATTCCATAGGTACCTTCAAGTTTAAATCTGACCATAAATGTGGGAGGAGATAGCGTGCAGACATATAGACGGACGGACGGACAGAGATTGGTGAATTATTATATAGATTGTCAATGTCACGACACGTAATGCTGACTATTGGGGTTAGCCTTCTATTGTTAGGGAAAGATAACAAGAAAGAAACAAAATAGACTTCTCATATTTAATATTTATATTAGTTTTTCTTATGCAAGGATGACAATTTATTATTTACATTTCATGATAGAAAATATGACGTTTTTACACAGAGTTATAAAGACATAAAGGGCTTATTGGATCCTTCAGATGCATACGTCATATTGCCCAATATAAACAAATATTTCTATCTCTATGATCAACTACCGATGACGTAGATCAAATTACTTTGTTTAGTTTGGACAATCGCGACAGCTGAACGATGTTTCTCTGCTATTGAAGGGAATAGGCTCTCTATATCTTATATCTCTATGGTCCAGACTCTCCTACTCTAAGGCACTGATTTTTATATTTCCTTTCCGTTTTTGGTGTTGTTATATTAAAGAAACTTTATTGATTTAGATAAATTCCATATATAGAAATATATATATATATATATGTTTTAGTTTAAAATTAAATGTCTAAACCAAAGTTAAAAAGCAGTTTTACTCCAGAAAATCTGTTATTATATATCAAAAGGTAATTTCAGAGTCCGGATTTTTTATTACTTTGTTATATTGGACAATAGTGACAGCTGAATGACAATGTTTCTCTGCTATTGAAGGGATTAAGCTCTCTAGATCTTTATATCTCGTATGAGTTTTTAGTTATGAGTCTTTATGTATTACTCTATCTGTCTTACCCTCGCCCAATAATGTAGAGCTACTAAAAACCCCGAATTTCAACACTATCAAACGTGACTTTGGAACTCTACACTGCTCTTTATGGTGTGGATCATAGAGATATAAAGATATAGAGAGCTTATTGAACTCGTCAGAGAAATACGTCATTGTGTCAAGAATATAGCTGAACGACGATGTTTCTCTGCTATTGGAGGGAAGAGAAATACGTCATTGTGTTATGTTTATATCTCTATGATCAGCTTACGATGACGTAGTATCAATTACATTGTTTATAGTGGACACACAGAATACAGCTGAACGATGATGTTTCTCTGCTATTGAAGGGAATCAGCTCTCTATATCTTTATATCTCTATGGTTTGGATCTCTAAACTCAATAAACAAACAAGGATATAGACTCGTTAAGTTTTCTCCAATGTAAATAGGAATGTACTATTTAAAAAGAAGAACAGAGCGAGAGTGAATAATGGTTATTATGGCAATAACAATTATAACCTCAACAATAATAATAATAGTATTGGTGTTCCAGTAGAATCACTTTTGAATGGGCACCCAAAAGAAAGAGAAATCGATATATCTTCTTCTGCTTCTTCCCTCCTCTCCCAATGTGTAAACAGGGAGGAGGCATCAAAGTGATAAATGAGTACTTTAAGTTATTTTTTAATTTATTTGTTGGACCACAGAAGCAGGCAGGCAGGCAGGTAGGGAGGCAAGCAGAAGAAGAGAAAAATAGAATTATAAATGATATATGTGTGTGTAAGGAAGGTAGTCAGGAGTAAAATAATCAATCAATCTTCTACCAAGAAATACGATGAAGAAAATGAGCTCCTTTCATATTATTATTATTATTTCTTATCATCAGGAAATTGATTGCGGGGCTTATATCATCATCATATCAGTCCTTATCAGGGCTTCAATCATCTGAATGACAATCATATGACAAAATTAGGGTTTACAATCGTTCTTTTAATCTAATATGTATCAAGGTCTATATAATAAGGTCTGGGCAATACAAAAACAAACATGTAGCAGTGTGACTACTCAATGACGTCACTGGAAACGATTATATCTATCTTTATATATATATATCAATCAATCTCTCTATCTATCTATAAATATATATATATATATATATATATGTATGTGATGTGTATAAATAAATATAAATAGATATATAATATAAATTATATATATATATCGTTCTCCAGTGACGTCATTGAGTAGTACATTTTGTTTTTGTATTGCCCAGATCTTATTATACAGACCAGATATGTATAGTCTTAAATGTTATATTTTCCCACTCATGAGCAATTTTTTAGAAGGTGTCTTGAAGTTTTGAAATCCTCTTGAACGCTTGGAGATGTCGTGCAGAGTTTTGTGTAGGGAAGTAGCGTATTATCCTAACCGCCTATGTCCATGAATCATCACGGACATCGGGGATCCTACTTTCAAGGTTACAATATCTTGCTTGCAGCGGATATCATAATAGATCTTATATTAGGGACATTAACGCACTTTTCATTGCTCAATGTTGTTTTCCCTATATATGATTTTAAGTTTCTAATTCCTTATAAAATAGCTTTTCCTTGCGGAGAGTTACATTAAAAATGTGTTAAGAATTCAAGAGTATAAATGCTTTCACAAAAGCTAGCCTACAGCATGAAATAAAAAGTGTAATCTTTACTGAAATATATTTATATTTGTATATATATATAAATAATAAATATATATATATATTATCTTATTAATAACAGATAATTAAAATAATAATATGTCAATGTCAAACCTATTCTTGTATGCGAATCGAAGACCTTAGAGCAATTATGATTGGGGCAGTGGCTCGTTATTCAGCCCTCTCAATAAAAATTCCCAATTCATCTGCGGCGTTAGTGACAGTGGCCGGAGATTTGATAAAGTTTATTCCTTCAAATTCTCTCGAATACCTCAAACTCATCAAATTGGCAATAAGACAACATCAACGTTTTATATTAATAAGAATAATTTTTATAAGTCATTTTATATTAGGGTTTATCTTTAGACAGTAATTTTGAATTATAATGGTCATTTATGTTTTGTTTTTAACGTAACTGCCTTAAGATTGTGTTTTTTTATCTCCTACTTTCTAGTGTATTGCTATTTTTTACACTGTATGGATTTGTAGCTAATAAATAAACATCTTAACCAAAAAATAGTAATATTATAAAATAAATAAAACAGATTTGTCTTTGAAAAATAAATACTTATTTGGCTCTACATAATAAACAATTGTCTGATATAAAGTGCTGAGAAGTAGGTTTTCTTTTAACAAAGTATTTTTTCTTTGTGAAGCAACATGCAATCTTGAGAAAATAACTGGCGCAGATAAAGTAGTAAGTAGGATTGTGAGGAGCAAGAGAGAAATAGATGGGAGGCTTCCTTCAGGCCTGATTATATCATGCAATTTGTCTTAATGTCAATAATAATTATTTAGGACGAAGAGAAAAAAAATACACACACATACAAACATACATCAAGGTTATTTATGGCCTCCTTTTAATCAAGTAGTAGAGAATAAGAGCTACCGTAGTAAATGTGACACATCAACATAAAATGAAGAAAGTTGAAGATTAAATATACCACATAATAATTTACAAAATGAATTATTCATGCATTTTACTGTTTTAATTACGTTTTTATATGGCTTTTTCCCATTTTGGTAAGATATTAAATGAGCGACTCCAATCAAAAATGAGATGAATAACATGGAAACTATGCTAAGAAACCTTAGCACCATTAATATTTGATTATTTACTTGTATATTTATGTTTTTTAACGCAATTATGTCTATTTTTAATACTGTGGCTTTGAATTTTACTTTCCTAATATCATTTTTATAAAAACCTTCAAAAAGCGTATTTCTTTATAATTAATTATTTAAGAAAAAATGCATTTGTACGATGGCATAGTTATATAGATAAAATGATCAAGTAAAAATTTAATTTTTTAAAATCGGAATCAACCAAAATAACTAATTTTATTATACTAAGAATAAACGAGTTTTGAGGAACCATTTATTTGTTTGTATTTTAGAATTTAAAAAAATAAAAGTCAGTTGCTAAAAGAAAGGATATTTAAAATATATATACTTTACATCATAAAATTAACATCTATGAGCTAAAAAGATGTAAGTCCTACTAATGATTAAGTTTATGGATAAGATGATAACTAAATATTTTCTATCACGTATAGCAATGATATACAGATTTGCAGAAGATTTACATACACAAGTTTTTTTTAGGGATCACAACTATAGTCAATTCAATTATATAAGTGTATTCAAAATCGAAGTTGCAAACGTCGTGAGTCGAACATACCAGAAGCCTAAGGAAACGCATGGGTTTTTAACTTGACAATTTTGTAATTAACTGCTAAATTATCTTTAAGACTAAAATGTTTCCTTATGTATTTTATACGCAACTATCTCGACTATTATTTAAGAACTGAAATACTGAGGGGGTGGGAATATCTTAAGAGCCTCTATTAAGGGCTTGGAGATCGAGTCTCTTCCGAGTACTCCCTGTTTCATAAAAAACGATAATAATGTTACTAGAGCATCCATCCGGGAGTGCTAGAAAATTATATGATTCTATCAGTTATGCTTCTAGTCTTCAGGGATGCTCAATCCATATCTCATAATATATATCAATGTCCTATGATAGCATAAGATACATAAGCATTTATTATTTTTGTAACATAATTATAAAATTAGATATGTTTGAGCTTATATTCCATGCTTAAAAATCGTTTATTTTTAATCAAAATAAATGCAGACTTATTTCAAACTTTATTTTCAAAAAACAACATCACACCATTTTTAGCTGATGCGTCACAAATGTAATCGGCCGATTATTTCTACCCCCTCTCATGCTTTTACTCTCTCTTTCTTTGATGAAAGCTCGCTCTGATAGTTCTTTCAATTTATTTATTTAAACACTCATTATCTTTGACAAGAATAACTTATAGTTTCGTATTATTAGTAGTTATTTTAAGGAATTGCTCTCATTAGGAACTGTAATGGGAATTGAGATCCGCACAAGAATGATGTGTAAAGATATGTACACATAATATGTATATATGTATGGGGGAGCTATAGAGCTTCGTTTCTCTTTAGGGATGAATGCGTTGTAGGTAATGACCTGAAACTAAGAAGATTGCTTTGGAGGAGGAGGAGATAGACTTTTGTACAAATGAAGAAGGGTCACTCCTAGCTGTTGATTGAAAGTGAGGCTTCATTTAATCTTTAACCACCTATCTTTGTATATTGACAAGATTTTTCTGTGTATAATTTATTATAATTATGGATCCTTGATATCATTATAGTGAAATAGTTTTTTAAAATAGCCACTAGGCAATTATATATTTCGATCTAGTATAAGCGTTATGCACATTAAATTAACAAGATTTAGTACAGATAACAAATGTGAGTAAGGGAGGGTGAGGGTGAAATAAAACTTCAAACGTCCAATAATAAAGTCGTAACTTGGAATCACAAGCTCCTTTTTATGTCATACGATAAAACATTAAAACACTTTTATCTAATTTAAAATGCGAAAAAATTAAAATCAGATAAAAACAGAAACGAATAGCACTAATCATACAATGTTATTCCAGACATTTAAAACTCTCCTAACGCAGGTAACAATGCCTGTAGGGAGTTGTTTACCTTGCGATCTGCAAGCGTAAATCACTCTCTGCACTTTTGCAATGCAGACCTCCACTTTGTATTTCGACGGATATTCGAAGACGCCACGATGAGCCAATCCTTTTTGGACGGATAACCCCCCAGTTCAGACAATAACGCTTCGTTTACTTGGATCACTAAAGGGTGGACGAAGGAGCAGTTATAGAACAAATGTTCTGACGTTTCTACTTCCAGGTGCCAAAAGGAGCACTTAGTCGAGTCTGAGGGCTTGTTTGTGAATATGGAGATGTGGCGACTCTGTATCTAAGCCATTTTAACCTGTGTTGTTAGGGGATTGGCCATAATCCCCCTTGGATCCAAATCAAATCTCGATATTTTCAATGATTATTTATTGATTATTTTTAGGATATTATGATATATATCATATCTATATATATATATATATATATATATATGGAAACTTATAAAGAGGTTTTATTAAGAGCACTATTTTTTTAACAAAACGAAACGGTTTGAGAAATCGTCGATTTCTTCATTTGCCGTTGAAATGAATTCAAATATATTTATGAATGAAGCTCATTATCCTTTGAATGACCATCACTTGCACGTTTAATAAAGTCCATGTTGAACCCAATTTTCGACTACTTTCTGCATAATTGACTGACCTGCATATTGGTTAGAATCTTGGAGTTCACTCTTAACCTAAAGGACTATTTAGAGGCTTTTGCACGGAACCTAAATAAAATATCTGGATTTTAAATTGCACGATAACAAGATCATCAACTACTCGTCGATAAATAGATTGTATGTAACATTTTCTGTGTATGAAGTGACATCTTCTTGTTGAAAAACCACATATAGCCCAAGTCCATATCTTCAATTGAAGCAAAAAAAATTGTCATCGCCGATGAAAGAGTACAGCCTTATGAAACCGCCAAAATACAATCTACATCAAACAGCAAGGGATGTAATTGCACAACATGGATTATGTGTGGATTTTTCTTGGCCCAATAGCGTATATTTGGCTTCTTACGAAGCCATTGAATCATTGCTGAAGATGATTTTTATGTTGAAAATCAGGATCATTTTGGAGTTTTCCTTCAGACCATTTTACGAATCGCCGACGTTTGAAGTGGTGAAGCGACTTCAAGTCTGGTTTCAACTTGATTTTATACGATTTAGCTCAATATGTTTTCGCAAAAATCGTCACGACGATATTACTGAGATGTCCAACGATCAAGATTTTTTTTAGGTCATCGTGAATCAATTTTTTTAACACAACGTTGAATGGTGATTTTGCAGGTCGATTGCCTTGATCATAAATGGGCGTTAACGTTCTTAAAGTTTGGATTTTAAGACTTATTTGTAATCAGTTTATTAATTTGCAATCGTTGCTCGAATGTGTTCGGCTTCATAATGAATAACACTTGGCAATTTGGGCGGCGCTGATGCAGGAGCAACCAAAAAAATGGAGGTTTTTTCATTGATGGAGAAGCATAATATTCTGTTGTTACTGTTTCCCAAATTGTTATTGATTACAAAGGATGGAGTATTGATAACTATATACACCAGGATTCCTTTAACCCTGGCTAGCATAAGTAAAATCCAATTTTAAGCAACCCCTTATACGACCCATGGTCAAGGGTCAATTGGCTCATCGGTATTAGAACTAGGGCTCAAGCCATTCCACTCAGTACCTTAGGCTACAGTTTTCCCATGACCGTTCTCAAAACCTCGAAAACCATTTTCACTAGAGTACTTTTTATTGAAATATTGTAGCAGCACCCTGAAGTTCATATTACCAATACCCATTGCAGCCATTAAAAGTATGCAGAGTTTTGGATAGTTACAACCCTACAAAGTATCAATCCTGTGTAATCACAGTCCTGCATAGTCATAGTTATTTAGTCACTGATGTTATATCGTAATTTTTCTGCAAATCGCCTTATAATTATAGTCCTTATATAGTTTGTACACTCTTTCATCGTTCCTTTGTAAGTTGTTTTGCCGTTAAGGACAAAAATAACAGCGATGTAGTGTTTTATACCAAATTTGTCCTTGATGCACTCTGAGTCCAAAAAACGAATACTTTTCCAAATAAAGTTGGATTTCAAACTATTATAGCTGTCATGGAAAAACTGAGAGTTGGACATCACAAGTCTATAGCCTCTCTATTTATAAACATGATACTGCTAAATAACATGAGTTAGTCTTCATTTTGTAATCGAAGCAAAAGCTTTCGTTATGGAACTTCTACTGTAGAAGATTTTCTTTCGGAAGCTTTCTTTTATTGTAAACGTTATATTTTTTTTTGTAATATAAGATTTACAAGGAAATATATTTTATTTTTTATCTTATTTAACTTAACAACTGAACTCTGAAAAGAAGACAAAAGCATGTAATCATTATTTAGAAGTGTAGTAAATCATTTTCCAATTTATATTTACATTTTGGATGAAGTCCGATAAATTGGTTAACGATTTAATTTTAATAAATGAATAAATAAAGTAAGTAAAAATCGGGATTCTCATAAAAACAATTTTTTCTCTCATTTCAAAATTTCAATCACTATCAAGAGTGCCCACAATTTGACTTTTTGTAAGTACAAATAGCTCATACACTAAATGTGCAATCCTCCTACAATTTTCCCCATAGCTGTCACAGATGTTTGATGGATGAGTCTAAGGAAAACTGACATGTTTGGTCATTATTCGTTAGTGCAACAATAAATTACTCTCCGGTTGTTGTTTTTTGCATCAGCATTGAAAGGTATTTTAATTGTGATTTATGGTGATTGTAGATTGTTTTATGCTTAAACAAATGCATTCTTAGAAATCAAAGCTTTTTGTATGAATACGAATCCTGCTATGATTATGTGGACAAAAATACCTAGTGTTTTAGTCCCTAAGTTGTTTGGGTGATTATATGGACTTAGTTGAACTGAATGAATCATGATTGAAATAAGTAAAATTGCTTTTTTTACTACGTAATCAAATGTAGGATGTTCTTATAAAATATTATTGATAAACTGATCTTACGTTTTAGAGTAGGCAACCACCTTTTTCATTGACATTTATTAGATATTTTTATAGTATTGGAAACACGTGGTCAATACGTTTTCTTTTATATGTCTAAATCCACTTTTTTGCACTATATGGCTCGATATAATTGCATCCGCAGGATATAAATAAGCATTATAGCATTAGTCTATTGAAACCTAGTCCTTATCAATGAGGTAGAACCAAAAATGACCATGAAAAAAAAAACGTCCTTTCTAAACAAAAACGTCCTCCACTTTTCTGGTATCTGTTTGCATTGAATTTCTTTCTTCTATTAATATATTTTCCAATGGTCCGGGCGGGCGCCAGTCGGCGCATATCCACTAATCTGGTTCGCCGGGCCTGCTCAATTATTAGTCTTTTTCGGGCGGGCTCGGGCTCGAAAAATCGCGCCCGATGGATAAACTAATACAGTGTGGCTAAGCAAATCGTGAACAGAAAAGACAAAGGCAAACTTCATCAATATTCTTAATAAGTACAAGGGGTAGGGCACAGAGATTTAGAACATTTATTAATCCAACTTATAGTAGCCTTATAGTTCAAAATGGCCACCATTGGCCTTCAGCATGGCCTCGATCCGGGGCCTGAAGGCCTTGCAGGTCTTGACAATGAAGTCCACGGACATCTCGGCCCACTCCTTCTCAACGGCGGCCTTCAGGGCATCCACACTGGCATGGGGATGCTACAGGCCTTTCTCTCCCGACGCCCCAGATGCCATAGTCAGTGATTGCAATCCGGGCTTGATGGCTTCCTCCAGGTGGAAGCTTCTTGCCCTTGATGACTCTGGTCCCTTGCTCATCCGAGAGAACTGACGACGTCTACGAACATAAGACACCAGGCCCAAGTCCTGAACAGCATTCCTGATGGTGTCCTTGCTGACCCGAGATTCTTGGCCTGCTTCCTCATGCTGGTGGTGGGGGAGGCCTCATGGTGTCCGAGAGGTCGGCCAGGAACTCCGCCTCCTCTTCTTGTTGTGCCCACCACTACCAGGTTTCCTTCCAAGGTCTTGTCCCTCATCTTTGAGCTTCTTGACCTTGGAAACGAGCCCCAGGAGCAGGGGATGAGCTCAGCAATCTTCCTGAAGTCCATTTGGGCGTCGAGCAAGGCAGAGACCCGAATCCTTTTCTCCTCCATTGTCACCGTCGGTTGCCAAAACACAATGCATTCAAAACAAACTGTTTTTTTTGTCTGTTCTTTTTGCCCAGTGAGTAATAAGGCAGGAAAATTCAAATTGCAGTCGCTAAATGCATTAAATCCTGTTCACGATTTGCTTATCCACACTGTAAAATAACTTGCTTCTATTACATGTAAATAATTAAAATTACAGTAGTGCCTGTGACGGCCCGCGCCGAACCAGCCCGAATGGACATCACATCGGAATGTTACGTCAGTGGTTGAGAAGTGTTTTTTTAATAAATAAGACTATGATCAATATCAACAAATTTAAATCGAAAATGTCCCGGTAATTCCCCCCCCGCCTCCCCCTCGATGTCACCCTGGCATCCCTGTATACATAACGTCTTCTTAAATCAGTAACGAGTGTGGCTAGTCTAAAAAAGAATTTCTATTTGTGAGGATTTATTGATTAATAAGTTTGTAAAAGGGTAAAAATGAGAGTTCATTTGATACACAAGTGTAATGTTAACCCTTATGAGAAAATCAGTTTTTTTTTTTTGAAATCAAACACTAGAATAAGAACTACAAGCTATCCCCAACGCCTTAAGATGTCGTTGACGAGGGGGATCGAACCTCGTCCACGGACATCAGAGAGAAGAGCGGTGAGGCCGCCCGGCCCTGGACGTGTTTCAACGCTCAAGGATGGTACATTGCAACATAGTTGTGCTGGTGGGTCTCCACATTCGTCCCAGGCTGGACGATTTAAGCCGCCGTAGTTGGACCGCCTCCGGTTCAAATAAGTTACGGACTCGTATAGCTAATCTCGAAAAAACTGTGTTGTACAAATATTGAGGGGGTTAAGAACTGAATGTGGATAATGGTATAGTGTGTTTATTTTAGTTAAATGCACTAGACAAAGGACAACAACAATTTTACAAACACACAATCTCATAATAATATATAAGTACATAATATCTTTGGGAACATTAAATTAATAATAAACTGAGTTAACGGATGGGTTTTTAAAAATATATGGTAATAATGATAAAAACTACAAACTAAGAAAAGCACAAATAACACAACATTTAAAAAGACCTTAATTAGGAACTGATGCCCTCCTCACTGAATAGCATACTGGTTCTTCCTCTTGGAGCGTGGAGATGGAGTGGTGAGAGCCGGGTGACCTAGGGCACAGACCTCATGGCCGCTCTTCCGGAGTACTAAAGCTTCCGTCGGAAGATCCGTCAAAGTGCTCGAACTTGATTGGTCCCACAAAGACGGAGCATTGCTTGTCCGAGACGAGGCCTATTGATTTGCTTGTCAAGATAGAGAGCTTTGGGTCTGAGTGACTGTACTCGTCCCTGATCATGAAGAGAAAGTACCCCCGGAGCGAAGGATACGTTAGTATCTCCGGGATGGAGAGGGATGCTTTTTTTTTGGTGCAAAGCCATCGACATAATGACCACGTCATGAAGTCTAATAATAAACATTAATGTTTGCTTTATTTATAATCCATTGGAAAGACTCTACTATATGAAAAATAATGATTAAAATCGAAATACTTGATTTAGTATTTTTCTTAAAGATTTTTGTTCCGTTAAAAACATTTTATTCGGTTAATTTTGAAAATTTTATATAGTGTAAAAATAACAATGACTAAAATTATATACAGAAACAGAGTAAACTATTCCTGAGCAGTTGCAAAAATACATAAATGAACATTTTTGTTCATATTTACTGCCTTGAAGAATAACCATATATAAAAGGACAAATCATCAAGATTTATTGAAACTCTTCAGTATAAAAATCTATATTGGTAAAATGATTTTTTGAGCTTTTAAATTGAAATATTAGTTATATCTTATTCGACATTTTTTATTTTTTTCTGAATGCTAATTTGATGGAATTGCAATTCGAATGCGATAAAAATGATATTAGTCACAGGATCCATCGTTATTTCTTAGTGTTAATATGAATCTTTTATTTCCTGCCTTACAATATTATTTTTTCAAGGACACCAGTATGCATATATTCAAAAGTGGTCTATATTCTGAATGGAAAATTACAATATACAAAATGGAAGAAGTGATTAAATATAAACAATATACTGACAACCTTTTGGTGAAGATATATTTTAAAAAAGTTCAATTATTATAAAAACTGAAATTTTTTATTTCCATTTCATTTGCCGTAATTTAACTCTTCTGTTATTTACACAATGTGTTCTTTGAGATCACACTATCAAATATAAACCTATGCCAGTTTACTTTATAAAAACGAATCTCAATTGATAATCATTTTAACTCGCAAAAACAAGTTATTCTTCTACTTGGTCTATAGGATACAGCTAGAAGGAGACGGGTTCCAACAGCAGTTGATGCTAAAAAAAGACCCGAGGAGTTCCAAATCCTATTTCTTTATCTTTTATATATATAAATATGTTCTTTTTATATTGTTCTTTCCTTCTAGGCTCTTTATATCAAACCATACTTTCAGAAGTTAAAAAATATTGTTCTGTTAGCTTTTAGGGAAGGAATAAACCAGGTTAAAATCCAATTTAACCCTAAAACCACACTAAGTTAAAGTAGTCATACCTTTCGTGGTAAATCTATGAGTTTAGTAAGAGTTTTATTTATAACCCACGTTAGTATAGAAATACTATTACGAAGCTCTTCCCTTACTTCATTATTTTCCAAAATGGCGGCACTTACCGCTTCTTCAAATAATTACTCCCACGCTCTATTGGTTGATATCAGGATTAAGTGTTTTTACGCAGAGTATCCAATGTTAACTTTTTGATATTATTATTGTTATAATAATTATTCACCATTGGGACCCTCAATAAATAACAACTCATTTTTCCGACGTTTAGTGTACTTATTTATTTCATTAATGTTTATTTTGTATTTGTTCTATCTGGACCTTGGTTTCTTTATCATCGATTGTTCCAGTGGGATACTACTTTCTACTCTTCTCTATGATACCAATAAACGTCATTTTGTTGATTTTCCTGAACATATCATCTTTATATTTAACCAGTTCATTTTTAAAATAAAACACTTACCATCACGAACAGGAGAGAGCCAATGTTTCCAGCTTTCCAAGATAAAGTCCCGATAAATTCTTGCTTCCTGCATCATTCAGAAATGGCAAACTCTTGTCCAGGAGCGTCAACGTTTCTATATCCGCTGGAGGACAGTATTGAATCAATACAAGAGGAATGGCTGCTTATTAGAACAAGGCTCGTGGATGACAAGTCCAGAATGGTGGTCTCATTACGTTTCAGGTTCAGGGTAAAAAATGCATTGCACAGCTTGATCTCACCTTCTTCCTGGGCCTAAGAATAAAATAAAAGTTATTATTCCTTGAGACCAAAACCTTTTACGATTAAAATGTTATATATTTTATACCTTTGGAGAATAACATTAAATCAAAAAGTTTACAATTAGACTTCAAACTTTCACGTCGTAAATAAAACTACAAAATTTCAAAATAGTTTATATAAATATGGGGTACGGTTACTTGATCTCCTACCTGAGCTAGAAACAAGAGAAACCCACTTCAACACGGCCATCGTGCTAACAACCTCACAAACCTCTCCATTATTGTACTTATTATAGAAGATCTGATCCACGAGTCCCCCGTTTAACATATTCATGAGCCGAGTCAGTGCTAAGAGCGACCCACATTGATGAAGAGCTCCCACACGTCTCGTCTCCTCCTCCGATCATTGAGGAGGAGGATGAGACGAGACGGGAAATATATGACTGGAATCATGCCACCGTCCATCTCCTTCGAGAAATTTTGATCCCAAGCAATGATGAATCAATGTAAACAATAACAATAATAAGAAAAAGGCAGGAGCACTCTGGATCACGAATACTTTTTTCCTTCTCTTCTATAATAAGTATAATTATAAGAGTTTTGAGGAATGTTAGCACGATGGCCGTGTTGAAGTGGTTTTCTCTTTTGTTTTCTAGCTCAGGAAGGAGATCAAAGTAACCGTACCCTAAATATCATAATTACATTGTTGTTTCAAAAATTGCTCCACACCAAATATAGCTAAATACAATTGATGCTAAAAAAGTAATCTCTCAAAATGCGGTCTAGGAGTTTTAGCATAACTCTTTTCAACTATCACTGACGATAAGTGATATTTTTTATATTGTCAATGACGATAAAGTTATATATAGTATCCATTACGATAAAAAGGCAGTTTACGAACTTGTGATGACGCTAAACATTTTTTTTTAATGCAGAGAGATAAAGAAAAACCACAAAACGTTAATAACTTGCAATAAGCATGATAAAACCGGACGGAACTTGCGATCCCTATAATATCTTCAAACAATAGCGATAAAAATATTTAATAGTTAGGGACAAACATATTTGACTTCAGTGGAGACGGGTGTAAATCAACAAAATAATAGGAATAAAAATTAAACATTTTATCTCCGAGGTAATGCGTAATCTATAGCTTGGATTAATCTTCAATAATAACAGATACTAGAAGACGTTTTGCTTCTCTATAAAAATAAGTTTGCAAAGCATGTGAGTAAATGAAGAGTACTCGATTTGATCAAATATCTTTATCCTTTTTATAAAAACAACTTGAATTATGATAAATTTGTATTGATATAGTAGTGTCATGGACTTTATTCGAGCAATGATAATAGGGTTTATGCACGCTTAATGCTAAAAAGTAACTTAATTTGTAGGGCGTAATCTTTGGGAATATTGTCAAACGCATGGCTACTTATTTTACAGGAAAATAATGATACTAAATAAATTACAAATAAGTTAGAGGTACTGTCAATATGTGTAACCAGTAGTAAATATTTGTCGTTAGTTGGTATTGATCGTATCAATTATAAATTTCATTGTGTTCATATAGATGCTATTTATACGTTGTATCACATAAAAAGTATATAAAATCCCATTTAGTATAAAATATTAATAATAAATGAAATGTTTAGTAGGTTCTAATAATATACATATAATAAATTAGTTATCAATAATATTTACTCTTCTTTTACAAGTCCCTGTCCTTTCCAAGTATAATTTTTTATAATAGAGTTGTTCAATACATAATTCATTAAATAACTTAAATCAATTAGTAGCGTTTTATAAAAGGATGGCACTCAAATTGGATCAAACGTTGCTATTGCAGATGACAATTGCGTTATATATTATGTTCGTCCTATGAAAAAGCCAAAAAAATAATATCTTTTCATATTAACATACTTATAAAAAACTAAAAATATTTTTTACTTGTTCTCCAAACTCAAAATGAAGATTTTTTTCTTCATTTGACAACTCTATTTCCTTTCTTTTTCACGCCTATCGTTAAATTAAGATTTATTTATCGTGATAGATGATTAAATAAAATTAACATTCATTCTCTGCTTGAGTCTAAGTATTGCTTTATTTAAATATCAATAGGTAATACGGTAATAGTTTCATTTAAAGGATTCGTCCATGTTTGCACTCAGAGTCATGTTTGCAAAAACAAATAGGCAATGATCCTTAAAACACCTCAATGAATGAAGAGATTGAATCAGTTTTAAATCACAAGATATTATTCAAATGACGTACATATAAAAAGAAATAGCTCAAGGAATTGACAAGAAGTTATTTAGATAAAGCTATTGTAGAGTAGCTATTTGTATTGGACCTAACAGGGATCAAAGTTCAATCCCTTCCATCTACGTTTTAATAAAACATTATTAGATAACTATATTCGCTTTCCTCCTAGCAAAGTTCTCCCTCGTCAGTTATTTGAGTTGATATGTCGATACAATAATGAAAATTGGATATACATATATTTGAATGCAGAGGGGATAATGATGAAATAATAGAAAAGTTGTTATACGAGGGTATATATATATATATATATAGAGAGAGAGAGAGAGAGATTTGTACAAAAGAGTAGTTAAGTTTATGAAAAGTGTTATTAAGGGGAAAAATACAGATTCAAAATGATTATAATAACTTTTTGATTCCTCAACTAATAGTGGATGTAGGGCAATAAAATATTTTTATACATTCCTTGAAATATCCCTTCACCCCATGGGCTTAATAAATATATCAGCTGATTAGAATTATATAGGAACTGTTTATAAAATATTTTTTTTAATTGTATGGTTCTATTTACTACCTTTGATAATGTTTATATTTGAAAAAAAAATCAATAGAGCTGTTTTACGTGCTACGTATACATATGTACCAATTTTCATAGTTTCTGATATACATTTCTTGATTATATTGAAGTAGATTTGCTATTTTGGTTTATATATGATAATGATCAAAGAAGTTAAAAAAAAGCTTTAGCACATCAAGGATTGATTGTATAGCTTAAGCAAATATCTATATTATTATAGTGAAAAAAAAAAAATCAAAAAAATCATGTTAAATTAATGTATTATTAACTTTTTTCATTTATATAAAAAAATGAATATTTTTCTTTTGGTGAAATACTATAGAAAAATATTTTTAGCGTTTAAAAAATGATTCTACTAACGTATTTTTTTTGGTCATATGGGACACTAACCAATTTTTTATTTCACATCCACAGTTAACGCTTAAAAATTATGTTTGCTAAAGTGTCACCAAGTGGTATTTCAAACTTTGGGATAAAATGTTTCTGGAAGGCAGAATATACAAATGGTTCAGGAGAATTACAGTACAGGGAACTTTATGGAAGAAATGCTTCAAAAGGGATTACTTGAAGGTAAAACCTTACTCTAGACCAGGGATGCCAGGTGAAATCGGTCAGGGGGCCGGACTGTTTTCAATGTGGACCTCGGGGGCCAAATTACCGTACATTTTTGGCCTTGCAACACTAAACACTAAACAAAAGTAGATTTAAATTTGTCGATATTGTATCAAATTTATTTATTTATAAAAACACTTCTCAAACACTAACGTAACGGGCCAAATGAGCGGGCCGTCACCGTGCAACCACTGCTCTAGACGAAGAATGGGTAAAGGGCCGTATAAAGTTATAGAGACATCTCAGGAAATCGGAACTTTTTGGAAATTGAACGGATGTATACTTAAAGAATAGTGAGAAACTTTTAAAGAAATGGAGTGGCAGAGCCAATTGAAAACAATACAATATTGAATTTCCTAAAGAACACTTCTATTAAAAGAAACTTGTTTGCATTGGGGATATTTCTAACGAGAAAATGTTTTTACCATAAACGAATGTCTGGAGAGGAGGAGTATCCTACGTAAAATTAGTTTCGGAAGAAGGGAAATTGGGCCAAGGAACAGTTTTTATATTTTATTTCAATGATGGAAAACAGTAAGATTCGGAACAGCTTACTCGAAAGGGGAGCAATAAATTCTTTATTGGCCAGATTGAGAGAAGACGTCTACGAAACAAATATAAAGGTCTTCAATTAAATTTATTAAGCAATGGTCTCTCTGGTTAAAGTACAAAATAGTGACCAACACTTTGTCTTGGGTGCTACTCATGGGTGAAACACAGAAGAAAGGTTTGCTTCTTTTGTGGGCATTGAGGCACTTTAGAATGCAGACAGATGGTCAGAATACTGGGACATTTGGTAAATTATTTTATGAAATTTTTATCTGATATTACCTCTTAGAGAATTTGTCTTCTTTTAGTTTGGCCCACATCAAGAAAAAAACACTAAAATGCAGTTTTATATTTATAAATTCAGATGTAACAGGGTGCCCCTCCCCAATGATTTTATAAGTATGATAATACATGGATGTTGAGTGTTTTATAAGTTTGTTATAAGTTTTTTTTTTAATGTGAATGCATGGTAAAAAATAAGTTGTACTGAGTACAAAAAAAACATCTATACAATTGATATTTTTATAATAGCACAAATTCAGTGTTGAAAGTATTCTTGTTTTTTCATTCGTAAGTATTCCGTTCAAGATTTAATGATTTATTGACTTACATAATCAAAATTAGACGTCCTCCATTTGACAATTTCAAGTCAATGTTTGTATGAACCTATAATTTGTTATCGCAAGATTTGTTTTAATGGGATCACAAATAAAATTCATTTTTGAAAATAACCATATCAGACAAATTATATTTATGTATTTCTATTGGTAAATTGCAGTTCTATTATTGTAATAAATCAGAGTCTAATGTTGCAAGTCTCTCGTTGTTTTTTAAATTTATAGGAATCTAAATAAAATTAATTGATTTATATTAACCTTCATTTGCAATACACATTTATGCGCGGTTATTTGTAATCTGATACTTACTGCATAATTAATTAAGAATATAATATTATACGCTCCTTCAAGGTCATTCGACTTTTACCTAATACAAGTTTTAACCAACTATGTATTACCATCTATTAACATCGCTCTGGTCGGAATGCAATAGAAGGCAAGTTTTATTCCATTGTCATGTGCTCGTTGATTTTCATAGTAATACATATGATATATAATATATAATTATTTAAAAATTAACCCACCATTTTATTTTTCTCGGCAAAGTTTTCATCTCTCACGGCGTTGGCAAGATTGTTGGGGTCAGCTGGGGAGGAGGGTGCAAAGTCTTCCGTGCTGTAATTCTTGGTTAGGATATAGAGGCGTCCCTTCAAACCCGAATGATCGTCCACAATCTTTCTTCCCAAGGCAATGACCCGGCAGTGGCCACTTCGCTCAGAAGAGAGAATGTTGGACTCTAATAAGGCGTAGTCGGATTGGAGAAGATGGTAGTCCTCTCGAATCGTAAATAGGATGTGCCCATCTTGAAGGGAATAAAATAAGATAAATATTTCATTAGGAAAACTTTTTTATTTGCCAGTCATTTTTTTTGTTAAAATAGTTTGAAAGGTAAGATAATGCATGTCTCAAAGAATTGAATATGTATGCGTGACTGATGACCATTATAGATTCATCATACTTGCTTTTTGCTTTTACTAATCCTAACAAGGTTGAGCTACTGTTCGATAAACCAATAGGTTTTGAATAATAATAAAATGTGTACTCCTTGCACTGGTAGTATCGATCTTAAGCCTCCACAATTCTTATTAAATAATATTTTAAATAACTGTATAAGTGCTTAAAAAAAGGATAAGGTCCTCTCAATAGATCTTCAAATGATAAATCTGCATGATTTATATAACGTAAGAACGAAAAGATGTTCATTTTAGAATAAAAATTATATCACAATTATGATTTCACATTTTAAAAAAAATATTGGATCGAAAACATTAGTACAACTGTAAATGAAACAACAAAAATAATTATTATTCTTTTGACAAGAACTTCAATAAAATCAATGTCTTTTATATCAAAATATTCATGACAAATAATTTAAGCAGTGGAAAAAACAATATCCATCATCTTGTATGTAACGTCAACGTGATGGTAAAGACATGTAACACATTATTTATGAATCAGTATCAATCAAAATGTAAATTGCACCATGGGCAACAAATCTGCAGTGACCTAAATATATACTTTATTAGTATGGTTAATGGTGTATACTCATAAACAAAACCGCTTTAAACAATTATGTAGTTTGAAAATAGTGGTTTGTTAGTTAAACAAATAGTTTATGCTTAAGTTATATTGACAAAAGTGAAAATCAAAATTTTAAAACTGGAGCACGGCTTCAGTTAAGCAAAAATATTATAAGCAATTTTTGAAGTTTTAAAAATGGTTTGATATTATATATATATATATATTTTGAATAGAGAATCAATACAGTAGCTCAATATAACGGCATCACAATTAATTTTTTTAACCAGTTCTAGCCAAATTGTAGAAATAAGATTGTTTTTTATCTTCTCTTACCAACTCGAGTCACCCGAAGTAATTCATTAAGGCCCGAAGGCTGAATCTTAGTCGGACTGAATCCTCCTGCCATGAGCACAACGTCGTAGGCCCCTTCCCGAAGCCCCGTGGAGTTGAGCCGACCCACTTGGCTAAAGATGTTGTGTCTATAGAGCCCAGTTCTGCAAGCCTCTTATTGACCGAGGAATCCATGTCTAGGCCATCAATATGCTCATAGCCCTGAGTTGGAGCTAGCCAAAGAAGGAGAACAAAATAAACATTAGATTCTTTCAGTTCTCATAAAGTCATTCATTTAAAAATCTATTTTAACAGGTTTTTGTTACTTATTTTGCTTCGATGTAATGGCTTATCTGTGTATATGAAGAAGCCAGGGATTTTAAATATGTAGGAATCAAAGACAAGAAACCTAAATAACCCAACCTTACAGTTATCGATGGTAATTTTTTTTTACCTCTGCATCACTTACATTAGAAAAGGACAATATTTAAATAAAGAGAGACTTCATCAGCTCAAAAATGGTATTTTTTTAGCATGATAAATATATTTTTGTAAAAATATTTGACATTATGTAATATAAATCATGTAGAAAATAAAAAGTTATATACATACGGGAGACATTTTATCAATTGAAAACTAAGCTTTTCCATCATTAAAAGATTTTACAATTTACATTTCTGCAATAAACCCATATTTACTTATCGCAGAATAAACATTATGTCATTAAATTTAGTCAATGGAACTTTGGTTATTCTTAATGAGCTCAATCATATTGGACCTTCCGTTCTCGGGAGGAATCGATCCTGCACACTCAACATTGAGAGTCCAGCACGCTTTTACTGAGCTAATACGCTCCCTATTACATAACTTGATTTATCCTTCTTTTATCTTTTGACCAAAATAACCCATGACAGCATTTTCTCCTTCAAAGCAGACAAACCAATATTATCATGTATCGCATTTGATTATTTCATTAAAAATATATGAAATTATGTTTTTCCACAAATTATACCGATGATTTCTTAATGTATTTTAAAGTCTTATTTACCTTGGCAGCAATGAGTCCAGGGCCCGCCGCAATATGAGAATTTCAGACTCCGGGTGGATCTTGAGAGAGGACAGAGCGTTGCAAAGACTTTCGTAGCCGATGTAGTCTTCATACTAAGAAATAAGAGAAAATGTAAAAGAAACGGTTAGTTTTTATGAATTAAATAAAACTTCATTTATTTTATATGACATCTAATCATATTAGATGTCTTCCGCATTGATTGATTAGCTATCAGCTTTTTCCTATTCAAAACTATCGTTATTATATCGGCCTTTGAAAATATACTATCAGTTGACCTCTAAATCATACATCCATAGATATTTTAATCTATATATTGCACTATATTAATACTCATCTCATATAGGTCCTAAGCTATTTTCTAAGATTTCATCAAGGGATCTTGAGTTGATAGGTTACAAACTGTATGATTGTCTATGTACAACTAGACAATCATACAGTTTGTAACCTATCAACTCAAGATAATTTCAACATAAGAGTTACTCGCTTATGGAGAAAAGGAAGAATTTTTTCGAGACAAAAAAGACAATTACGTCCAATCCGTCAAACAAATATCCGTGATTATCCTCGAAAGCGTTTCCATTGACCATTTCTCAGCAGTTTGATCCAAAATAAGGTAAGAAATATGTTTTCTTTTCATTCGTGTAACATGCCTACATATATATATATATATATATATATATATATATATATATATATATATATATATATACAGGGTTGTGAACGGAACGTAAATTGAACGGAACGATGAACGGAACAGAAAAAATTGAACGGAACGCTAAAATTTGTCTTTTTGCGTTCCGTTCAAATAATATTCAAGAAGAAATGACCCAACTTCGATTTTAGTATATTTTATACATTTTTATAAGGTTCGTTGTCGGTGACTAAATTCAATTATTTAGTTACTGTAGGGGTCCACGTTTTATGTCGTTAATTGTACATAAACCAATTTATATTTTCAACCTGAAATTCAATTAATCATTATACTTTAAAAGTTGAGATTTGCTCTATGTTCTTCTTCTCTATAAAGTTACGTACGAATGAATTTATGTTAATGTTTTTATTAAGTGTTTTAATCCATTCAAACTTTTTGTGTAAGCCTCTATAAAACGGTTGTCGTCAAAGTTTATCTTTCAATCTGAAAAGAATATTTGCGCTAGGCTACAACTTGTAGTACAAAGAAAGTTAGCAAGAAATTATTTATTTGAAGGGGCTGAATTATTGGAAGATTTTCTTTCTAGTCAACTTTTGCAAGAACCAGCAGCGGAAGAAAAGACAATTTCTTTGCCAAGAGGCCGAAGAAGACTGATCCAGCTAAGCAGGAGGTTGACCGCTTCTTAACCGATGAGTCTGAGGCAATGGAATCAATTATTGCTTATAAAAGGATTAAAAAGATTTTCATTCGATATAATGTTATACTTCCCAGCAGTGCCAGTTCGGAGAGACTCTTCTCCAAATCTAAACTTTTATTGCGAAGGACAAGGCAAAATATGGGAGATGAAAATTTCGAAAAGCAGCTCCTTGTAGCAGCAAATAAATAGTTTAATTTATAAAGTTATGTTATTCTAAAGATTGTAAAGATTGATACATACGAGGATGCAGTGAAAGTAAAGAGCCTTCTTTCGTTTTGAGATTCAATTTTCGAACGGAACGCAAAATGAACGGCGTTCCGTGGAACGGAAAGAATTGAACGGAACGAGAACAGAACGGAAAGAGTTGAACAGAACGATGAACGGAACGGAAAAAAGTGGAACGCGTGCAAGCCTGTATATATATATATGTATATATATATATATATATATATATATATATATAATATATATATATATATATATATATATATATATATATATATATATATATAATGTATATATATATTTATTTATTTCTTTATAGTAGTATTCCATACTATTAATTACATTATATTTATTTGGTTATAATCCAAAATCCGCTTGCCTTCATAATTTCATATTTTTTTGTTTAACTTAAATGCCCAAATACCTAAACCGATTTGCCCAAATTTGAAAACTCACCCGAATTTGGGGGGGCAGTTGCCCCCCTTGCCCCCCTGTCTCTTACGCCTCTCTCTCTCTCTCTATATATATATATATATATACAGTGTTTGTCGAATATTACTTTGAAAGTAGTATGTAATATACAAATTTTTACTGCATAGTAATATTTAAAAAAATATATAGTTATTACTTCTCAAAAGTAATATACTACTTTATTTAGATATTACTTTTTGAGCATTCCGAAACAATAAGTAAAGGCAATTCAAACAGGATTTGTAAAACCCTCATATATATATATATATATATATATATATATATATATATATATATATATATATATATATATATATATAGGTTCAAGCGGATTGTACCATGAAATATAATTCAAAACATCTGTCGTCCTCAATTGTAAGTATCCTTTGATTTCGTATACAGGACATATGTATGATTCCACATTTCTATTATTGTCAATATTATCAAAAATATCCAGTTGTAAAAATATAAGTACTGAAAGCTTTAATTATAAAAGAAGAATATATTATACTAACTTTAAATACTTTTATTTCTTTGACATAATAATGATAAGCATAATGTTCAAAGTCATTCAATCTTACATGAACGAGGATATTAATAATAGCAAGAATATTTGAAGCTCAATATTGGGAAAAGTAGCCGTATACTTGTACTTGTTACTGAGTGAAGGCTTTACTTCTTGATAAGCTCCAACATCAAAATTCATGATATAAATGATCAAAAAATATTTATAGATCGTTATTAGACGAGCAGCAAAGTTGAAGGATCCTTATCTACATAGAATAAAGTTATCATCATGCTTCAAATATTACCTATTAACGATCGTTCTTATATACATATACTCTTTTGTGGAAGAGAATATGTGGTTATCTATGTGTATAAATAACACTTGCTCTTGAAAAATAAAACTTCTAACGAAAAAAGTTTGATAATGAGATTTAAACAAATATCTTGAAACGTACAAAAAGAAGAACATAATTTCAAAAAGCTAATCTAAATGTTGATGTGATTATTAAAAAGTGTCAACATTAATTTTGATTTTATAAAAGGTGAAGTCTTCTTCTATAATAAATATAAAAAACAGGACTAGAATAAAAGAAGGATATATTTTTGATGACGATTCAAGGCTTTTTTTTGCATATCACTAGATTTCTTTTTTTATGCAATGTAAACTAGGATATTTCAATGCAAGTCCCTTTCCTTAAAAAGTTCTTGGTAATCTCCAATAGCTGAAGTGTAGTTTTCAATTTCGTAATAGAATAAGTCGCCTTCCATAATCAAAAAAACAAGTTTGAAAATATAAAAAGAGGGATAATCACTTTTTTCTTGACAATTAAAGTTGTTTTTTTGCAGGGAATTGATGGGCCGATATTTTTTGATTGTGTGTCCGAAATTTTAGGACTTTTGTAAAAATACATATTTAATTATAATTAAAATTCTTAGCCAAATAGTAAATGTTTAAGTAGGTCCAAATTAAACAGAAATCATCTTTTAACAAAAACACAAAACAATTACATCAAATACTAAAGCAAATCCCTCCCAAATGACTTTTCAGATAATTTAATAAACTGTTTCTTTGACACCAGAATTCAAGTCTAATAATTTCATAAGATATTTTTTGTACAAAAAATATATGTTTCATATTTCTCTCAAAAAAGTTATACATATTTTGTCTAGAGAAATAGAGAAACTCATTTTACTCTCTCTTACCTGACTCTTATTTTTTTCGTTGAAGAATGACAGGGAAATATCATTCAAGGCCCGAGTCAGGGACTCATAACCATGAACATCCTCTGCAACCATCTTTATAGATATATCTTAACCACCGGGAGAGGCACCCTACAACGATTTTCAGAGGAGACTTCGTCTCTTCCTCGAGTACGACATGACTCCAAAGATGAAAAATCATAAAAGTGTCAACTATAATAACAAAAACAACAATAATTGTGCTCCAAAAAGCGCGCGGGGCTTTTATGATGGCACATTTAGAAGGAAAAAAAACATGAGATGATGGGGAAATATTCCACATGTGTCGTTTTGCTGTTGACTGTTGACGAAGAAAACAGGAATCGTATTCAGATACACATAATAAATGTGTGTTTGGGTAATCTGTGTTGACCCTTGTTTATTGCGTGTTATTTATAATTTTGTAGTTTGAGGACCTGTGCAATCCTAAGCAATGGAGGGAATATTGAATTTAACCATATCCTCTGGCCCATGGAAAATGAGGAACTTAAATAAAGAAATACTTGAGGGAATAAATTTGGTACAACCATTATTTAAAAAACTATTTGATGAATAATATAATTTTACATCTCAAATAAAAATAATATTTTTATTAAAATCCTTACATAACTATTGAAAGTACTTTAAAGTATATGTATATAAGTAGAATTATTGTTTGTCAAACGAGTATGAGATTACATACAAAAAAGACACGATGAAATGGGTGATGAATTGGACTTTCAACTTCATGAAGTATAACTTTTATTTTTTTGGAGATGATATTTATATACAAATAGTCTAAACTTGTGTAAAGCGATCATTCAAGGGAACCAAAAAGGAACCATTAGAGATAAATGGCTGATTCACACAGAAGGTTTTAACACTACTTTTATACTGCAGGAAAAATTTTGGAGGCCACAATGGATGAGTGGCCGCTCTCTCTCTCTCTATATATAAATATATATATATATATATATATATATATATATATATATTATATATATATATATATATATATATATATATATATATATATATATATATATATATATATATATATATATATATATATATATATAATATTATATATATATATATATGTATATATATACTAGCCGATGTTACCCGGCGCTGCCCGGGATTTCCAACTTGACAATAGTCTTTGGAATAAAAAAGATCATACGAATAATTTTAGTGATATCATCACATGTGATTTTTCATATTAAAATCAGTTCCTAAAAAGTTGTCCTTGATTTTCATTGCCATTTTTTCGGGTTTTTTTTGTTTCTTAAGGCTGGGAATTTAAACATCGCAAAAAGAAGTTATTTTTAAGTCATTTCATAGAGTGCCTATGTTATTTTCTTATGAAAAGTAGGTCCTTAAAAAGTTGTCATTGCATCGTCATTGCCATTTTTCCATTTTCTATTAGTTAAGATTGGGTATTGACATCACTCTCCATCTCTAGGCATTATTAAAATTTGATTAGCACGATGTTGTGTTATAAAAAAGCTGTTATTTTCCTCAAAACTTAAATTTGGGGGGAAAGACAGGAATAGAAAGAACTTATTTTTAAGTAATCATGTAGAAACGAATTTTCCAGTAAAATACCGAAAAAACACGTCTTACTACCTTACAATCATCCATAGAAAATTTGAAAAAAATATAATTTGGCAATTTTAAAAAATCGAAGAAAAAAAACGTTTTGGTGAATAAAATAAGCATGTCGATGAATTTTCCGCGAGTTGACAACCCCACTAAAACACTCCCTGAGCTCTCAAAACTATTCACTGAAAATTTCGTCAAGATCTAACGAACTGTTCGAGAGATACAGGGAAACGAACGAACGAACGAACGGAATTCTTTTTTTATTAGAATACCTATATATATATATATAGGTATAATATACCTCATTTAGATAAATGAATTCAATATAAATATAGTATATAAATAATTACAAATGTATGCCAATTATCATTTTGTGTTTATTTGGTGAAAAAACCCAAAGTGATAAACGGTAAAATTTATTTTGATCTGATCAATTTGGACACGCCATGTGTTGTTAATCATCGCAATTGACTACAAATTGTTTTTTAGGAAGAGGCATATGATAATTTCGAATATAAAATCTTCTCCAGTTTATATTACATTCGGAAATATATCATTTTTAAATTTAATAATATATCTATGTCTCTTCATTCGACGCTTGGTTTTAAAATATATTAAATGATATATTCTCTGACCCATTGAATTTTTCAATGTATTATAGCACTTACACATAACTAATCTTTTTTTGTTCACATTCAGATCCTAAGTTATATGTTTGTGCGATATTAAAGTCTTCTTGTTCAAGTTTATACAGTCCGACCATTCTGGATCTATTAAATGAAAAATATTTGACGGAATTGCATATTTGACTGGAAGAGCCACAAAGCGCCGACCACTTAATCACAATGCCCATCATCTCTCTTATGAGAACATCAATTCAGCAGAAGAGGATGAAGAATACGTATCCTTAAATTGATGAAATCTCACAAATTCAAAACATAAGATAGTGATACTTCAATATTGTATAATACTTTAGCTCAACTCTGCTGTAGTAACACTTACCCTCTGTGTGGTCGTGTTCATATTTGCTTTAAATTGTGTGTATTGTTTTATATCTTTCTATAGTATGCAATGGTATAAGGTGAAACAAAGCTAATAATTCGTTTCAACTAAAACAGAAACAAAAAATGTGTTGTGCGATTTTTCAAATCAAAAACATAAGAACCAATGTCACTTTGGAAAGTATCCTTTTTTTAAGTTTTTTATTCAATATAAAGTTTTGTGAGAATATTTCAGTGCTGAATTATTGATGATTATAAAAAAAAATGAATTTGAAATGGGTTCCAAATTCAATCCCTATTAAAACTTTCCTTAGTCTTATTTAGTAAACATAATATTACGGTCATTTTAAGGGTCATAAATGAACATGAGTCAATTTTTGTGTTTGCCCTTTTCCGAAAATAGAAAAAAAAACTTATTAGAAATGAAAAATCTGTGACGGGCAATATAGGAGATATTATGACTACGATTTTTAAAGCATTTCTTATATTTAAATAAAAATATATATCACATTTATGCTACGAATTACAATTAGAATGTTTAATGCACTTTACCGAATTTGTAATAATAGGTAATAGTGATAAAAAAGGACAAACTGTAATGCTTAAGATCAAATTCACTGAGGATTTCCATATGCCATAGCCTTCGATGAAGGATGTCTTTTTAGATATAAATTCCTTTAATTATTACCAACTAATTTTTTATACGTCACTATTTCATCGTATCCTTTATTATGAATCTAGACATTTTGAGTCTGAACAATCCTGTAGACAGAGCTTTTAGCGAAACTTTCTGAAGTTGGAACAAGAAAATAATGTGACTCTCAAGGCAACTGGTGGATACGATTACAATATGACTCCACAATAATTTTCTTTATTACAGTACAATAAAAGCAACCAAGAAAAAAAAACTCTAGTTGCTCTGTGAAACCCTTGGGAATTTCACACTTTAGCTCTGGATAATATGCCATTTACACGAATTATTGTTTGACGGACTGATATAAAATGCAAATGATAAATCTAAGAAATTTACCTTTAAAAAAAATACAAAAATCATACAGATTGTTCGGTTTTTATTGTAAGAAAATAAAGTAAGTCCATTTAATTTATTATTCTTTGTATTTTTGTTAAAATAGTTACAACATTTTATTCATATTCAAAATTAGCGAAGTTTTTTAATCTATGTTTCATAAATAATTATATCAAAATTTGAAAATATTAGAAAGTTTCTATTAAATAACTAATTACTTCATAGAATCTACAATCCTAGATTTAGTGGCGTTTATAAATTGAGAAGCATAGTCTACAAAATAGTAGATTTTTATGACCTACTTTTATGTTTGCCACAATCTATATCAATTCCAATACCAATCAAAATATTACACAGCGTAACACAAAATGTTTTGCAATCAAATAAATTCATGTTACTAGGCAACTGAAGTGATCTAAAATATACAAGACTTTTTCTGCAAGCTTCATATTTTTCTCTATCTTCGTTTAAGAAAGTAGAAAAAATGAAACGTCAATAGTAAATAGTTAAGTAAGTACATTATACCATGAAGTTCAACGCTATATATTGTCTATAATTATACCCCGTTACAAAATGTTGCACATTGATAATTTAGAGCGTTTTATAGAATAAATTTGTTTGGATCTGGATATGGGATAAAAGTCCTAAAAGCAGCTAATTCCTTCTTTTATTAACTCAGAAGAAGAGTTCCTTTTGTTCGGCATTTTTTCAGAGTAATGTCAATAATACTAGAATAGAGTTGCCCATCATATTTTACCTCCATCGGTCCTAGGTAACTTTAGTTCAGCTAAAAGTCGCAATAGGCTTTGAATCTGTGTGACATTTTAACATACTTCTTTCGATTTTCTCATAAGAGAACCCTGATAGATTTTGGACTTGAATCACTGTTATTATGTTCTTCCAAAGACAATCATAGAGTGCCGGAAGACGGCCAAGATACGCTTTAAAACAACCATAATCAGCACAGTATTCCCTCCAAGATTTGTATCTCTATGTGGAACAACGCTCGTCCTCCCTCAAACAAGGGAGTTCCTCACCCAAAGAGACGTAAAAACTGGTCAAATATAGCTCTTAAAGCCTAGATCCTAACCTTTGGAACAATTTCCTGTTCTGGAAGTTGAAACATCAATTCCGGATGACGAGTTTTGGAGAAATGAGGAAGCGACAACTGCTTTTCAGGGGACGATCAAGTTTTTGAGGAAGAAGAATTGTTCGATGTACTTAAGAAGCTCCAACAACACTGTCATGACGTCTTAGAAACCAGATATGTTTTAATATAGAAGTGTATTTATGAATTTAAGGAAATTCTAATTTGTCTGTTTCAGACTCCTGATTTATTGTATTACAATACCTTGATTGTACACCTTAGTATCCTTGCCGTTATAGGCTTTTATATAATTATATCCCCCCCCCCCCCCTCAGAATACAAAATACATACTGTTTTCTTTCAATGAAGCAGGAGCGTCATGAAGATAAATTGACATACAAATTTCTCTGAACCGTTGTTTAACCGGCGTTGATTAACAACGTTTTTCTTTTCTAAAGAAACTCTTGGAAACATCGATCAATTTTAATAAAGATAGTACATCAATATTTATATCAGGTATAGCAAAATAAAATATCACACATATTAGATCGGCAAAATAATAAAATAATGAAGAAGAAGCAAATAATAAATATTTTGATATGTCAAACATCCACAATTTAATTTTTTATCTCAACAATTACGTATATATTATTGATCTTCTAAACGCAAATTGTCTTATAAATCGATTTTTATTAGCCATAAATAATGAATGCGTCTTCATTCTTAAGTGGATCTTATTAGGCCATCATAATATCTTCAAGTAGTTTAACTTGACTCGTATAAATTTGCATTTTATTTTGACGGAATGATTATTGCTGCAAAAATAATTAATGCAGGACTCATTGTTTATATATTATTAAAATATTTCACTGTAATTCCTGCAGAGTTTCAACCCATAAATATTTTGGGTTACGTTACTTCGATCTCCTACCTGAGCTAGAAACAAGAGAAACAACTACACTTCAACACGGCCATCGTGCTAACATTTCTCACAACCTCTCTATTATTGTACTTATTATAGAAATCTGTATCCGCGAGTCCCGTTGAACATATTCATGACCGAGTCAGCTAGGAGCGACCACATTGATGAAGACGGAACGGGGCAAATATAATGACTGGAATCATGCCCCCGTCCCTCCATTCGAGAAATTTTGATCCCAAGCAATGATGAATCATGTAAATAAATAACAATAATGAGAACAAGGCAGAGCACTCTGTATGACGAATACTTTTTTTCTTCTTCTTCTATAATAGTACAATAATAGAGAGGTTTGTGAGGACTGTTAGCACGATGGCCGTGTTTAAGTGTGTTTCTCTCTTTGTTTCCTAGCTCAGGTAGGAGTTCGAAGTAACCGTACCCAAAATATTTATGGGTGAAACTTCTGCAGGGAAGTTACAGAATTACATTATTGTATTAATTTACTTAAAGCCTTTTTTTGTATCCAGGGGTTTTGTTAACCTGATGAATAGTTTAAATTAAGGCTGTGACAACCGATCGACATTGGATCGATCTGTGCTACCCGGCGGCAGATTTCTACTTCCGTTACATTTTTTCCACATCGTTCAATTGAGTTTCATCTTTGATGGTAATGAATAAGCATATAGGCTTAAAATTGTCAATCTAGGATCTTTTACATGA
>CP045890.1:28790662-28801676 GCA_013387185.1 Caligus rogercresseyi
ACGAACATAATATTATACGCAATTGTCATCTGCAAATAGCAACTTTGATCCAATTTGAAGTGCCCATCCTTTTATAAAACGCTACTTAATTGATTTAAGTTATTTAAATGAATTAATTTATTGAACAAATCTATTATAAAAAATTATCCTTGGAAAAGGACAGGGACTTGTACAAAGAGTCAAATATTTATTGATAACTAATTTATTATATGGATATTATTAGAACCTACTAAACATTTTCATTTATTATTTAATATTTTATACTAGATGGGATTTATATATACTTTTTATGTGTATACAACGTATAAATAGCATCTATATGAAACACAATGAATTTATAATTGATACGATTCAATACCAACTAACGACAAATATTTACTACTGGTACACATATTGACAGTAACTCTAACTTATTTTGTAATTTATTAGTATCATTATTTTCCTGTAAAAATAAGTAATCCATGTGTTTGACAATATTCCCAAAGATTACGCCCTACATTAATTGTTAATTTTAGACATTAACCCTAACCAGGCCGGGTTATTTTGGCTCCTCTATAGCCGGGGGGGGGGGGGATCCCCCCCCCCCTCAGATCTCGGCAACGGAGCGACGAAAATTTGTGAAATTTGGCACACAACTAGGTCTCCCACTAAGTACAACCACACGAAATTTCATCACCATAGAACAAAGGGTTTTTTAATTATGCATGTTATTTATTCAAATATGCAAAATTGCATCAAAATGTGATCTTTCATACACATAACAGAAATTAATGCCACTAGCATCAATCTTTAGCCTTATTACATCATAGTATCATATGATATATCATACATGTCACAGAACAGGTAAAATAATTTGCATACAGTAATAATTATGCAAATTAGTCGGTATATTATGCATATTCCAATTAATGCAAATCAATGAAATGATAATCTGATAACACAGAAGGAAATAGTTCGCAAAATGACCTGCCGCGCCGTAGGGTAGGTCCGATTTTCTCGAAAATGGTATCAAAAGATGCGCAATACTTCATCTTAAAAGTCATAAAATTTTAGCGCGTAATTATTTTTTTTCACGAAAAATATCCCAGAAAAACGGGAGGGGGGGGGGGGGGTGGATTTCCCCCCCCCCCCGGCCTGGTTAGGGTTAAGCTTGAATAACCCCTATTATCAATTGCTCGAATAAAGTCCTGAACTACCTATATCAATACAATTTATCATAATTCAATTTATTTTTATAAAAAAGGATAAAGATATTTGATCAAAATTCGAGTACTCTTATTTACTCACATGCTTTGCAAACTTTTTTTATAGAGAATCAATAACTTCTTACTCTTATCTGTTATTATTTAATGATTTAATCCTATGCTATATATTTACTATTACCTCGGAGATAAATGTTTCAATTTTTATTTTATTCCTATTTAGTAGATTACTGCAGTCAAAAGTCGTTTGTCACTTAAACTATTAAAATATTTTTTATCACTATTGTTTAAGATATTTATAGGTTATCGCAAGTTCAGTCTTGTTTATCATGCTTTATTGCAAGTTAATATTACCGTTTTGTCGTCTCTGCATTTAAAAAAAAATGTTTTATCGTCATCACAAGTTGTAAAATTCTTTTATCGTAATAGTGAATAATATATATAACTTTATCGTCATTGCAAAATAAAAAATATCACTTTATCGTCATTGATAGTTGAAAAGAGTTATGCTAGAAACTCTAGACGCATTTTGAGAGATTACTTTTTTTAGCTCAATTGTATTTAACTATATTTGTGTGGATGACAATTTTTGAAACAACAATTGTAATTATGATATTTAGGGTACGGTTACTTTGATCTCCTACCTGAGCTAGAAACAAAGAGAAACCACACTTCAACACGGCCATCGTGCTAACATTCCTCACAAACCTCTCTATTATTATACTTATATAGAAGAAGAAGGAAAAAAAGTATTCGTGATCCAGAGTGCTCCTGCCTTGTTTTATTATTGTTATTGTTTACATTGATTCATCATTGCTTGGGATCAAATTTCTCGAATGGGAGTGGACGGGTGGCATGATTCCAGTCATTTATTTGCCCCGTCTCGTCTCATCCTCCTCCTCAATGATCGGAGGAGGAGACGAGACGTTTGGGAGCTCCTTCATCAATGTGGTCGCTCTTAGCACTGACTCGGCTCATGAATATGTTCAACGGGACTCGTGGATCCAGATCCTTCTATAATAAGTACAATAATGGAGAGGTTGTGAGGATGTTAGCACGATGGCCGTGTTGAAGTGTGGTTTCTCTTTGTTTCTAGCTCAGGTAGGAGATCAAAGTAACCGTACCCGATATTTATATAAACTATTTTGAAATTTTGTAGTTTTATTTATGTACGATGAAATGGTTGAAGTCTAATTTAAACTTTTTGTTTAATGTATTCTCCAAAGTTAAATATATAACATTTTAAACGTAAAATGGTTTTGGTCTCAATGGAAATAATAACTTTTATTTTATTCTTAGGCCCATGAAGAAGGTGAGATCAAGCTGTGCAATGCATTTTTTACCCTGAACCTGAACCGTAATGAGACCACCATTCTGGACTTGTCCTCCCACGAGCCTTGTTCTAATAGCAGCCATCCTCTTGTATTGGATTCAATCTGTCCTCCAGCGGATATAGAAACGTTGACGTCCTGGACAAGAGTTTGCCATTTCTGAATGGATGCAGGAAGCAAGATATTATCGGGACTTTATCTTGGGAAAGCTGGTAACATTGGCTCTCTCCTGTTCGTGATGGTAAGTGTTTTATTTTAAAAATGACTGGTTAAATATAAAGATGATATGTTCAGGAAAATCAACCAAATAGACGTTTATTGGTATCATAGAGAAGAGTATGAAAGTAGTATCCCACCCTGGACAAATCGATGATAAAGAAACCAAGGTCCAGATAGAACAAATACAAAATAAACATTTAATGAAATAAATAAGTACACTAAACGTCGGAAAAATGAGTTGTTCTTTATTGAGGTCCAAGGGTGAATAATTATTATAACAATAATAATATCAAAAAGTTAACATTCTGATACTCTGAGTAAACACTTAATCCTGATATCAACCAATAAGAGCGTGAGGAGTAATTTGAATGAAGGCGGTAAGTGCCGCCATTTTGGAAAATAATGAAGTAAGGGAAGAAGCTTCGTAATAGTATTTATAATACTAACGTGGGTTATAAAATAAAACTCTTACTAAACTCATAGATTTACCACGAAAGGTATGACTACTTTAACTTAGGTGTTGTTTTAGGGTTACATTGGCTTTTAACTGGTTTATTCCTTCCCTAAAAGCTAACAGAACAATATTTTTAAACTCTGAAAAGTATGGTTTGATATAAAGAGCCTAGAAGGAAATGAACAATATAAAAAGAAAAATATTTATATATATAAAAGATAAAGAAATATGATTTTGGAACTCCTCGGGTCTTTTTTTAGCATCAACTGCTGAGACCAGTCTTTCCTTCTAGCTGTATCCTATAGACCAAGTAGAAGAATAACTTGTTTTTGCGAGTTAAAATGATTATCAATTGAGATTCGTTTTTAATAAAGTAAACTGTAATAGTTATATTTATAGTGTGATCTCAAAGAACACATTGTGTAAATAACAGAAGAGTTAAATTACGGCAAATGAAATTGAAAGTAAAAACTTTCAGTTTTTATACAAATTGGACTTTTTTAAATAAATCTTCACCAATATGGTTGTCAGTATATTGTTTATATTTAATCCTTCTTCCTTTTGTATATTGTATTTCCATTCAGAATATAGACCACTTTTGAATATATGCATACTGGCGTCCCTTAAAAAATAATATTGTAAGGCAGGAAATAAAATAATTCATATTTACACTAAGAAATAACGATGGAATCCTGTGACTACTATAATTTTTATCGCATTGGAATTCAATTCCATCAAATTAGCATTCAGAAAAAATAAAATGTCGAATAAGATATAACTATATTTCAAATAAAAGCTCAAAAAATCATTTTACCAATATAGATTTTTATACTGAAGAGTTTCAATAAATCTTGATGATTTGTCCTTTTATATAAGGTATTCTTCAAGGCAGTAAATATGAACTAAGATGTTCATTTATGTAATTTGCAACTGCCCTGAATAGTCTTGCTCTGTTTCTGTATATAATTTTAGTTCATTTTATTTTTACACTACAATAATTTTTTTTCAAAATTAACCGAATAAAATGTTTTTAACCGGAACAAAAATCTTTAGAAAAATACTAAATCAAGTATTCAATTTTAATACATATTTTTCATATAGTAGAAGTCTTTCCAATGGATTTTAAATAAAAATAACATTTAATGTTTATTATAGACTTCTATGACGTGGTCATTATGTATGATGGCTTTGCACCCAAAAAAGCTCTTCCCTCTTCCATCCCGGAGATCCTACGTATCCTTCGCTCCGGAGGATACTTTCTCTCATGATCCGGGACGAGTAGTACCGTCACTCAGACCCAAAGCTCTCTCTCCTGGACAAGCAAATCAATAGCCTCGTCTCGGACAAGCAATGCTCCGTCTTTGTGGGACCAATCAAGTTCGAGCACTTTGACGGATCTTCCGACGGAAGCTTCTACGTACTTCGGAAGAGCGGTCATGAGGTCTTTGCCTAGGGTCACCCCGGCTCTCACCCACTTCCTCTCCACGCTCCAAGAGGAAGAACCAGTATGCTATTCATTGAGGAGGGCATCTTTACGTAGCAGTTTCCTAAGTTAAGGTCTTTTTAAATGTTGTGTTTATTTGCTGCTTCTTAGTTTGTAAGTTTTTATCATTATTACCATTATATTTTTAAAAAACCATCCGTTCACTCAGTTTATTATTTAATTAATGTTCACAAAGATATATATGCTACTTATATATTATTATGATATTTGTGTTTGTAAAATGTGTTGTCCTTTAGTCTTAAGTGCATTTCTAAATAAAATAAACACACTATACCATTTATCCACATTTTTAATCAATCTTATTCGTTACAACAGTTTTTCTCAGGTATTAGATATATGAGTCCGTAATTATTTGGACTAGAAATCTTTTTTAGAAGTAGAACACTCGTTACTCGATTAAGAAGAAGTTATGTAATACAGGGATACTAGTGGTGAAATCGGTCAGGGGGCCAGATTGTTTCAAGTGGGACCTCGTGGGGGGGGGGGGGGGAATACCGGTACATTTTAGATTTAAATTTGTTGATATTGTATCATAGTATTATTTATTATAAAAACACTTCTCAAACAACTGACGTAACAGTCCGAATGTGATGTCCATTCGGGCCGGTTCCCGGCCCACGGGCCGTAACCATGGCACCCTGTAATTGTAATATTACATTGTAATAGAAGCAAGTTATTTTAGAGACTAGGAAACTCCAGAACAAAGAGACAAAGTAAGGGGAATTTTTGCATATTCCACGATTTTTTTTGTATCAATTCATTTCACTCGTCTGCAGAAGATGAGTTGTTCGCTTGATAGAAAATTAGTAGTTTAGACTTAGTAGAACTTTTGATGAGAAATGAAAAAATGGCCTTTGATACATTTTATCAATTTATAATTCAGTACAAAAAATCATGGAATATGCAAAAAAAAAAATCACTTTACTTTTTCTCTAAGTTTTTAAAGAAAACTAAAATACTACTTAATTTATTACCAAAAAACCGTATATTTCTTATAGTATATTATATTTTCTTTAAGTTTGTATAGATAGTTTCAACCGTTTTCAATAAATTTGAAGAAATTATATTTTACCCAAATTTCAAACTTTGAGTTATTTGAGCAAGAGAAATGCATAGTTTGATTTAGTCGAAGTTTTTCATGTCTTCTTTGTCATCACAAAGAAACAGAAAATAATGTTTGCGACTAACATTTCAAACATTTGAAAAATAAGAACAGCCTGTGTGGACACTGTGGACATGACATTGTGTGAATAAAGTTTTTTTGTTGCCTACATTTGTATCTATTGATATAACTTAAAATAGCAAATTATTAATCCAAACTATCCATTATTTACAAATAGATGAATATTATAGTTCATAATTACTGTTTGGGTAGAAAATAAACAAATAAAAATATTTTTTATAAATATCATTATAGCTTCACATGATGACTAATACTTAAATCGTAGTCAGGACCAATTCAATTATATCACTAACAAGTAATCAAAAAGCTAAGATTAGTTTGGAATCAGACGGAAATCTAATAGAAACATAATCTGAAAATAAAAAACTTAATGATAATAAAATAAAAACTGTTGAAAAAATATTTTTTCTGGCTTACATGAAGGTTTAAAAAGTCGTCAAAGAACTATTTTTTAAATCTTTTTAACTATACTTTTAAAATTTCTATAATATACAAAAATTATTTTGTCATAGAATAAAATTAACTTTCAGAATAGATTTATTGTATATTTATTTTGTTTTATATCACATTAAATATCAAATAATCTTATTTTTTTAGAGGGTAGACTGAGATCTACAGGACTCTTTCCTTTTCAACATATATATTTAATTATAATATTTTGCTTTTTCTTTAAAATAATAATTATTTGTCTAAAAATATAATTGCAAAAGTACTTTGCAGAGTAACAAACAAACGTGTTTTTTAAACAACAAAAAAATAATTAAAAAAAGCCAAGTACTTTTACTTATCATTTACATTTTTAAATGAACCGACCTTTCTAAGAATATACTGCTTCTCTAATAAACCTATAAATATTCTACACAATCCATAGCAAGAAGAAAGACAAAATATCTATTTCCTATATGGAATAAAAGAATGAAAGGGATTTTTCTTGTGAAGGTTGTATACAAATCATTGATACAAATACACATTTTAAGGATAAAGGATTTTCTGGATATATATCCAGAATGTTATAGATAACATGTGATGCTATTTTTTTGCCTATAGGTTCGATAGAATGCATCCGATAGGATATAAATAGAAATTATAGCATTATAATAGTCTATCAAACCTAGGATCTATCAATGAGGTAGACCCAAAATGACCATCTCCTCTCGGGATTCTAACCTGCTCCCCCAACATGAGAGTATAACACGCACGGCTAGATCGAAGCTCCTAAATGCTATTCTACCAATATTGTACATAATATATGTAATGTGTTAATTCAAACAAAAAAGTCAAATTTTGTGTGAGCATTAGGGTGATAACTTTTTTACTACCTCATATACCTGTGTCATCATATGATGAACTTTTATGAAAAATTAAATAAAATCTATTTTTAAGTTTATTTGATTAAAAAACCTCACGCACAAAATTATTTTGAATAATTTATTTAAGAGCTTTTTGACCAGTTCTTGAAGTCAAATGAATCATATTCCAGTTTAAACAAAAACTTTAAAGAATGATATGTATACTATTGTATAGCAGTATAAAGGGACAGAAAACAATTGGTCAATGTCATTGGAAAGAACGGAATCTCAGGGGGAGGTTGTCGTTGTTGCGGCAGGACTCGTCCAAGTCTGCATAACTTTGATCGCTCGCTCGCAGCATTGGTTGCTTCGGGCAATATTGATAAGCGATTCATCTCTTTTCCAGTGGGTTTCTATGCATTTGAGACCTTTGGGTATCCATCCAGAGCAGATGATAGTTCTTCGAAAACCTCATCGCGGAACAATTGGTTGCTAAACCAATGGCCGGCCCATGGGTAAGAAATAAATGAACAGATTTTACGCAGCCTGTTTCGAGTTTCAGGCATTAGAATGAATGCAAGGAGGGCTAGAATGGCACGAGAGTTCCAGCGTGCATTGCTGATGTTAGGAATCTGCTGAAAGTTAACAAAAGGACCTCATCTTTCTCAGTGAAGTGTCGGAAGACACGAGTAAGGTGATACAGAAAATTCATGTCGTCTCTCCAACCGCCTGTTTCCTTGATCTCAGCTTTTTCATTGCTGAAAGCTGCCTTCAATTGGTCATACTTGCGCACCAAGTCCTTCATAAAGAAGTACTCAATATCTGGGGATTTGGTTGAGTCATGGAGCTCATCGTCTATGACAATACTGAGGATGCGATCGAGCACATGGTACTGACAACTGATAAACTTGGGTCTGGGCTCCCATTCTTTTCAAACATCTGCTACAGCCGAAATGACAACACCAGACTTCTTCCCGGTGTTGACGCTTGTCGTGTCGGCAATTATCATCAGAGTTGATCCCACAAGTTGAACTCCTGCAAGACATCCTGGAGCCTTTTGCAATGGTTGCAGCTGTACCGTCCTTCAATTGAAGCACAGTCAATTTGATTTCCTTTGCTTCATTTTTAGGACCACTGCTTGGTGTTCAATGCCATTGATTTTTTTACTATCGAAGTGCAAGCTCCACTTCTCCTGATGAAGTGTGCTAACCAAGTGCTGCTTCACTTCAGCAGCTCTCCTGTAGAGAGCTTTGTGGATTCCTGGCTGACTTGGGGTCCGGATCTCGATGCCCTCCCTGAAAGCTGACGGCATACCTTTGCTGCTTTGTGGGTCGATAGCTTTGAGCTTGTAACAAGTCGCCTTGCAACACCAGTGGGGTTATACTTCCTTGTGAATGTTGATGGTGCAGCCTCATCTTCCATAGAACTGTTTTCACTAGTGTTACATGAGTCCGTACCTGTTTCAGAAGAATCTAATGCTACTGAGCTGGACTCAGTTGCTGAATTGGACACATCCATTCCAATGTATTCCTTCGCTTGATGGGTGGATGGTCTGGGCACTGGCACGTTTGCCAGTAGAATAACCGACCTGGCCTTTGCTCTGCATTTGCAGTTCGTAGAGGTTCTATCCTCTTTGCAAAGCCATTGGCCTTTCACCTTGCTCACATCAAACAGTTCATTCAATGAATCAAAGTTTTGCTTTTTCCTGCAACGGTCATACTCTTGTAGGAGCTTTTCTAGTTTTGCACGGATGGCTTGATCTGATACAGGCGGGAAGTTCAATGTCTCCATAAAGCTTTCAGCTCCACAACAATCAGACCGACCCTCTCTTTCCGTTCTTTGGCGATAGATTCAAGGGATTTGAAACGTCCCATCACGTGGCTTTTCAGGGGCATGCGGTTCCGGTCACTCAGGGGTTTAGCCCTCATTTACGTTAAGGGTGAATTTTTCAAAGTGCTTGTGCATGACCTTTTTTGTTAGTTCAATGAAATAAAAGGTATTTTAGGCAATTATTAGCAAAAGTTCATTCATTCGTGCTACAGGTAATTATTTTTGTGAAAAAAAGTCAAAAAGTTATCACCCTAGTGAGCATATCACCAAAGAGTCATAATTATGTTTTAAATTGATAAATTATCATATTTATAATTTATTGACATAAATTTGAAATTTGCTTGTGTTGGAAAAACTTATAAAAACATATTTGTAACAGTTGCAAATAACAAACACAACATTTCAGGATATCGTGATAAAACATAGTTATTTAAGTTATTTATTAGGAAAAAATGTCCAAGAATAAGACCATTAATGGTTAGAGAAACAACAGCTAATGGTGGCTAAGTAATTGAGTGAAACATAACTTAAATATTTATAAACTTATATCATCTAAGAAATAAAATCAATGGATTGGATCAAATTATTTAGGTGTTTTACTACTTTTTTCTTAGATTTTCCTCTAAACTTCTATATTCATCATATAACAGAATGTTTTTAATTCAAAAACTCGGTAATTTAACCAAATAAAGTTACGCAACGTTAACATATTTTGCTTGAAGAAAGATTTTTATATCATAATATGTTTCCATTCGCACTTTTCTTCTTCTTCATTTAGTTTTTTAAATGCTTTATAAGTATGCCACTAAAAATAAAAAGGAATATAATTTTGTTAAGAAAATAATTCAACCAATATAAAGAAAGAAACTTACTTAATTGAAAAAATACAAATGTGAGGAAAAAAAGAAGGGAGAGAAGTGAGGCAAAATACTCTCTCCCTTCTCTTTCTTTTCTATCCAGGTAACACTAACAGCAGTTACCAGATGGTAATCGTATATTCTCATATCAAAGATCAATTTTTGGGGGGAAAAATGTATTTGCTTATATCTCTTAAAATATAGCGATTTTTAGGACACCAAACATATCAAATGAAAGCTTGGTTAACCAGCTTTAATATTTTGGTATACTAAATCATGTCAGTTTAATAAGTAGAGAGTTATTGTACATTAAAAAAACCTATCTCGCGTACAAAATGACGCATATAATGGATTATAAATGCGTCAGAGACAAAGTAAAATTTTGAGAGGATACCTTGACGCAAATCTAAGAAACACATTATTTTTATTTTTTTCATAATCGTTTCTTATAGGTCAATACAGGCTCTGAATCATATGATGTAAACTCAGATTGTACTGAATTCTGAATTGATAGAATGCAACCAAGGTCATTTTTGGATTTATCATCTAAAGTTTTACTAAACTTAAAAGTACTATTTTACTCTGAAGCGAACAAGTCATCTTCTACAGGCGAGTGAAGTTAATTGATACAAAAAAGCTATGAAATATGCTAACAATACACACTCCTTTTTCTTTGTTTTTTACTGAAAACTTTGTTTTATTAAAAAACATCAAACATACGTCTGGTAGTAAATTAGATTTCCTTTAAATTAATAATTATTATTGAAGTCTGTAACGTCCACCATTTTGAAGAAATTTGCGGAAAACAATATTTTTACTAAATTTTTAAAACTTTGACCTCGTTGCGCGACCTCGTAATGTTGACCGATTTTGTTCAAACTTTGTATGTCGTCTTCTTTTATCACAAGAAACAGAAAATCCCAATGTTGCTACATTTCAAACATTTGAAAAATAAGAACAGCCCTATATATATATAATATTTATATATATAATATATATATATATATATATATATATATATATATATTATATATATATATATATATAGATATATATATATATATATATTATATATGTATATATATCTAATATATATATAATAATATATATATATATATATATCATGTATATTATATATAATATAT
>CP045890.1:28801776-28833520 GCA_013387185.1 Caligus rogercresseyi
GGGCCTTATCCTCTTGAAGTAGAATTGATAGCAAATGGATATGAGAAAAATATCTGGTAGTTTCTCAAGTTAAGGCCGATGATTGAATCATAGTTTTAGCTATTGATGAACTACGGATATATTTTTCTCCTTACTTAGCCCCATCATTTTCAAAGCCAGTAATTGCAGTAGGACACTAGTGCTACTTACTTTTTTTAACTTTGCATCCGACAAGAATTAGAGGAGAATTCGTTTACTCTTGTGATTTATGTTAGAGCATTGTCTGAATAGCCCCTATCAATATTCATATCCGTGTCACGTTGAACGGCTCGGTGGAAATGTAGTATACATTATGCAAATAATAGTGTTTAAAATAGGAACACACCAATGAGTTAGTTCCTTTGGAAAAAGTCCTCTCCCTCAAACTCCCTCAAGACTAGTTCTTACAAACTCAAAAATAAACATAATTTGATATCAGTTGGTAGCTGTTTCTTTTCTTCTGTTTCTATATGTATCGGTAAGATATGATGACTCAGATAACCAATCATTTTCCCTTTCTACTTAATCAATATCAATTGGCGTTGCTGAAAGAGTCTATTTCAAGGAATCTCATAAAGGATGACAAAGACGGAGGAGGCCCATGAAAGAGACAATTTGTGAACAATGAAATTCTTATCTCTGAATTGATGTTCGTGCGTGAACTAATGATAACTAGTTTTTATTTTATTTTCACTCTTCTTATCTTACAGTCAATCTAATTGGATAAAAGGATTTCCTTCTGTTATTCTTAGGAATGGAAATCTGGAGCTTAGCCTCGGTGCTTACTGATTCTATGCCGTGAAAAGAGAGAAGGGTAAAGAGAGGGATAGAAGGAAAGAGAGAGGGAGAGAGAGAAAGAGGAGAAGAGATAGAGAGAAAGAAAAAGTGAGAGATAAACTTCTCTCTCTCTCTCTTCCTTCCCTCCCTCTTTTTACCCCTCTCTCTTTTTCACGGCCAAAAACAGTCAGTGAATCAGAAAGCACCAAGGCTAAGCTCCCTATTTCCATTCCTAGTTATCCTTATCTATGTATATGTGTGCAAAAAAATATATGCCTTATTGATAGTTATCCCAACCTCCCCAATACATATAATTGTTCTGTGTTGTTCATTTTATTTCTCTTGGTCGTCTTATCATTAAGAATGCTCTATTTGTAGTTCTCTTAAACTCACAAATACACATCATTCTAGAGCTGCATTTCGCTTCGAAACTTTTTTATTTTGTCACGGAAATTCTTATGGAAAAATAAGGGCAGTATCGGAAGAATTTTTAATCTCCTAAAGCGGAGACAAGGAACTTAAAGCCAACACCATTTATACCAAAGTGCAGCAATAAAAGTTTGCAAAGAAATCGTCGGAGAACAAGGACGTAGCGACGATTTCAGCATAATAAATTTACACATGAAGGTCTTACAGGTCTGACAGGTAAATCCGGAATGATTTTAACAGCATTCACATCAATAAGATGTGTATTGCAGTCAAGTTGATAGCTTTGAATGAAAGGTTTGGTCTCTCCTCTATCGATTAGTTATAATTGTGATACAAAACAACAACAATAACACCTTAGGAAAATATCCGAAGAGGCACCATTATCGAATGGGCCCGCGCAGACAACTCCTCCCGGGACATCATCAAGCCACCAGATATCCCAAAAGCACTTTGTATGGCGTCATAAAGAGGTACAATGGGTCGGGGATAGTTGAGAGGATGGCACACGATGCCAAACTGGCTCGGCGGCCAAATTGAATAAAATTTGCTAAGAGATGTATAGACTTGTCAATAAAAGTAGCAAACTCCACCACAATACTCTCCTCATTGATCTTCCTGCTGTTGAAATCAATTGGATTTATCTGTTAGACCCTGCACACACTTTTTAGTTCTTTTAACTTAGATGATTTTATGAATTCAAAAATGGTTTGCTGATCCATTTTGGAGCTTTGTTTTTTTCTGGAATCGTCAATTCAGTCCACTAAACTGAATACAATTACTCCTGTTGACCACAAAAAATGTACTTAATATTATTTACAGTAGGCAACTGTTACTTTCATATCAATATTGTTGAAATCCTCCTTTCTTAGTTTGATCAATCTACTTTGCCTCTTTTAACTATTTATTATGTTATTAACTCACGCGAGATTGTGACCCATTCTACTCAGTCTCCTCTTATATAAATAAGAACATCATAATTAAATGTCCACTCCATAGATATTATAGAATGCAAAGGCCTCACTGATAGAGCTGAATAAAGGAGTATTCTGACCCGGTCTCCATTTTGGTCCGAAAAGATAGAGACAGAAAGATCTTAAAAGAGAGTGTTTTCTATCATGAAATTGAGAGAGTGACGTCACAACGCTTTTCCTATTTATTGATTTTGAAAAATATGAGAATCTTACTCTCTCTTAAGTTCTTTCTGTCTCTGTCTTTCTCCCAACAATGGAGAAGGGACAAATATCCTGATATTCAGCGCAACCAATGGTGACTTTGTCACTTTAAACTGTCTATGATCCAGAGCTACGACTAACGAATGTAAATTGGTATCCATACTACCGGCGGTAGATTTCAAATACCGAACCGATTATACGATATTCAGTAGAAACTACCAAATACCGTACCGATTCACAATCGTACGGTATATTTGAAAGTGTAACTTTTGTGACATTCACATAGAGACATAAAGATATAAAGAGCTTATTCCCTTCAATAGCAGAGAAACATCGTTCAACTGTCGCTTTGCCCAAGCGCTCCCTTGTGTGAAGAACTTGAACTTCGAAAATAAATAAACAACTATAACTTATAGTATTATAGTGCAGATACATAAATAGACATTCAATATAAGCTTATGCTATGCATTGATTAGAGTACCTGAAAGTGCATTCAATATCGAACAATAAGACAGTAAATGAAAAAAATATAGCCTTCCATTTCCTACAAAATCCAATACATATATAATTTATGTAAGATTAAAATGTATTAAATTTCAAATAATCTCTCATAAATTATAACAAATGATGTACTTCATTGTCCTTTGTTATAAATTGTCCGATATTAAATGCATATGAAGAAGTCACAGAACAGATACATAAATATATTTCTCTCTCTTTCTTATCTACCGTACCGAATATCGATCGATACTGTAGATATATAATAAAATCTACCGAATACCGATCGGTAGAAGGTATATAGCGAATACCGAACCGGCGGTAGATTTTTCTACCGAATTCCAGCTCTGATATGATCCACTCTTTCCCATCCATGAGTTATTTAACATGACTGGGTCTTCACAACAACATTTTCTATTAGATTATTATATGGTTTTATGCCTATACTTACTCCTAACTGTGCAACTCCGTGTAATACCTAGTCAGTAAAATAATAATAAGAATAATTTATTGCAGCCTGCTGAGGATAAGACTCACATCCATTTTTCTTTTTTTTCTATTTTCTAACCCATTAAGGATGTCTCTATGAGTGTATATATGTATGTACATTAAAAGAGCCATTAACGCAATAGAAATAACTCATTTTTATTACTAGTATGATCACACGCACGCATTTCATCATCACTTCTCTTAGAGACTTAATAAATACAATGATTCCCATTGAACCATCTTTTAATGACTTCATAAGCATCATTATTACATGATATAGGGGGATATCAAAAGAGGTGTTCTCGCAAGCTCACGAATAAAAATATATATTTTTTCTTCATTTGAGGCCACTGTTTTCATTATTGTTCTACGTCCCATAGTAAGATGATGATCCATTTATCGACAGATAGGAACAAACAAAATATACACTCTTTGTTTCCCTTAGATTGAGTAGTTGCTTTAATCGATTAATATATATATCGGTGGATTAGAAGTACTCACTTCAAAGGATGTAGGCCCATGAAGAAGAGACAATTGGTATATAAAAGGATGAATTTCTCCTAACAGCTGCGAGTGAAGTGATATTTTGTAGCATGATGCCAACTGTTTTTTTATATTTCTGTTCCTTTTCTTTCAAGCAAACAAACTTTAAAAAACTCCTTGCGTACTCTCAAATTTGATTGGTAAAAAAAGAAACAAAATGTGTTGGTACACTGGCAGCAAACGACTCCTACTCAGTATCATAATAAACGTCGACATAACAATTCACTTTTTCATATCTTTCACCTTCATTATGCCGAAGTAAAAGCGTATTATTCTTAGATCTCTACTATTGAAGGTTTTACTGATGTGTGGAAGGTTGACATTAATACTGGGCTAATATCGGCACTATTTAAGAATTGGCTCCTTTTTCAGGGACTCCTTTATTCACTTTAAAAGTCCATAGTGATAAAAGAAGCTTTACTCAGTAAAAGAAAGAGAAAAGAGGGAAGGAGAAGAAGAGAAAAAGGAGTTCATCATTCAGAATAATCATGTCCATGAAGGAAATAATCGAAGTAACGAGTGATATAGAATCCTCTGGGCAGTTCCTCCAAATAAGAGGCTGCCTAAGATTTTATCCGCCCGCATGTACTACATGCCATCGACCAATGAGCAGAGGCTCAAGTCAATGGCGGTGTCCATGACACTATGCTCTCTGGGCACTTGGATGAATTTCTATAACGAGAGAGATGGGGCAAGAATGTGAACGACGCCTTTGACAATTATTTAAATGTATTGCAGAGCTTTATATTTATGATTAAATTTATTATGTATATATTTACTCAATAAAAGAAAATCTTAAAATTGTTGATTGCTATATTTATTTGAATTAAATGTAGGAATTTATACTTCTATATATGACGGCTATAGAGTTGCGTCAGGATCCTCATAATAAACAACCCAGCTCTCGATAACCTACGTTTTATATTGAACGTTGAAGAACATAAGTTTATACAAAATCATGTTCTACGTTCTATATGAAACGTTGGTCGTCGAGGGCTGGGCTATTTTTGGTTTTCTAGCGATTATAACAAGTATCCTGGAGTGAAATGATGTTTTATTACACTATAATAATAGTAATGTAGTTGTATAATTCATTCGGACATTGTTTTTCTTTATTGGTTCTGTACTGCTGAAGGAATGCGAATGAATAAAGAAGACGTATATTATTTGGAGAAAACAAAGTGCATGTATTTCTTGCTCAGCGGTTCAGCAGATACTGACAAATATAGTGAAAAACAATAGCATCACTTTGTTAGCAACATTTGTATGATGCGCAGTGATGCTACTAAAACATCAATAGGGTGATCCATGTCGTCGTGCGCTACACTGCTCCCCCCAGCGAAGACCAAAGGGAAGAGCTGTCTGGAATGGTCACCCATCTTGGAACCTGGCCGGTGGCTTTATCACTCTGCCTGAACGGGATTGTGCGTTGGGCGCTGAAGTGGTGGAGTCCATGGAAACTTGCACCGGTTGATGAGGTTTGAAGGGGAAATGAGCGTTTGAGTGCGATGAGCATGGAATGAGTCGGGATATTGAGACGGAGTCCTCCTTGCCATTTAAATCCAGGACGAAATAATCGGAGAATTTCTGCAGGATGCGGTAAGGACCTTTGTAAGGCCTGGACAAAGGAGGCTGTACTTGATCCTGACGGACGAAGGCATGCGAGGCTTGTTTGAGTCGTTGATCATTCGGGGGAGGAGCGGAAACCCAACGAGCCGGAGGAACAAAGATAGCACCTCGAGCTTGATGTTGAGCGAGTTCAACATGTGAAGCAGAGGAGGGGTTGTCCGGCGTGTGAACGATGCTGCCTGGAAGACGGAGGGGTTCCCCATATACAGCTTCTGCGGCAGAGCATCCGAGGTCGTCCTTGACCATTGAGCGGTGGCCCAAGAGAACGGCCGGGAGTTGTCTAACCCAAGAAGTAGTGTTGTCATCGGCTGCGGAGAGAGACGCTTTGAGAGTCCTGTGAAAACGTTCAACCATCCCATTGGACAGAGGGTGATAAGACGTGGTTTGAGAGTGCTTCGATCCAAGCAACCGAGCAAATGTAGCCCACAATTCTGACGTAAACTGTCTACCACGGTCCGTCGTGATTGTTTCCGGACAACCAAAGCGAGCTACCCATCCGTGCATCATAGCCGCCACGCAAGTTTCAGCTGAGATATCCGATATTGGAATGGCCTCGGGCCACCTGGTCCACCGGTCGATGATGGTTAGGAGGTAACGGAAACCTTCGCTGACGGGGAGAGGCCCTACAATATCCACGTGGATATGCGAAAACCGCCCCGTAGGAGCCTCGAAATTTTGAATGGGGTGGTGCGTATGTCGATGGACTTTCGAGGTTTGACATTCTTGACAGGTGTGTACCATACGAGCAATGTCAGCCTTGGCCTGGTACCAAACAAAACGACTGAGGATTATTCGTTTGTAGCTTTGATGCCCGGGTGTGAAAGTTGGTGCAGACGATTGAATTTTTTTGACGCCATGAGGAAGGGACGATGGGGCGTGGAGAGCCAGATGACACGTCACAAACGAGGTTGATGCCGTCATGAGGAATATTTTCGATCCTTAGACCGGTGACTGAGGAGGCGTATAGTGGGACATTTGGATCCGAGGCTTGACACTCTGCAAAGTCTGCCCACGAGAGCGGGACCTGGTCAAATGCTGAAGGCAGGCCGGGAATGGCGTTGATGGTCCCGCGCGAAAGGGCATCAGCCACCGGATTATCCTTCCCGCTGACGTGACGAAGATCTGTCGTTGCTTCAGCGATTTCGGCGAAGTGTCGGGACTGGCGTCCATTCCAACTAGGATCCTTAGAGAGGATCGCAGTTGTCAGAGGACGGTGATCTGTGAAAATGGTAATGTCTTTACCCTCAACGAGGTGGCGGAAGTGCCGAATAGCAAGTAGCTCCCGATCAAACGTACTGTAATTTTGTTGCGTTTTGTCTAAGGACTTGCTGAAGAAGGCGATGGGCATCCACGCGTCGTCGACCCAGTGTTCCAAAACAACACCAATACCGATGTCTGAGGCATCCGTAGAATGGCAAGGCGAGCGTCCGCAGATGGGTACTGTAAAGTTATAGCGTGTGTGAGGGCATCCTGGAGCGTTTTGAAGGCGGAGGCACACTGAGAGGTCCATATGAAGGGTGTATCCTTGCGGAGTAGGGCGTATAATGGAGTCATGATGCCGCCGCATCCTGGAATGAATCTGTTGTAGTAGTTGACCATACCAAGGAAACGCTGAAGAGCTTTGTCGTCTGAAGGCGAAGGGAATTCTTTAATTGCAGTGACGCGGTCCGAAGCTGGAGTGATTCCTGAGGCGGAGAGTCTGTAACCGAGGAAATCGATTGTGTCTACGCCGAAAATGCTCTTCCCAGGGCTGATGACTAAGCCGAAATCCTGCAAGCGTTGGAAAAGTGCAGTGAGATGCTTTTTGTGGATTTTTGGATCGGAGCTTGCAATCAGAATATCATCGACATAGACAAACACGCCCTCGAGGCCACGCGTCACCTCGTCCATGAAACGCTGGAAGGTCTGACCCGCGTTTCGGAGGCCGAATGGCATCGGACGTATTCAAAGAGTCCAAATGGGGTTATAATTGCCGTTTTATTGATGTCCTCCTCAGCCATTGGAATTTGGTGGTACGCTTTGACCAGATCGACCTTGAAGAAGATAGTGGTGTCTCTCAGATCCCTGATGACATCTTGGATGTGAGGGAGAGGATATCGGTCCGGCTCCGTAGAAGCGTTCAATCTCCGGTAGTCCCGCACGGACGCCAGTCGTCCTTGCCCTTTGGAGCCATGTGCAGCGGAGAAGAATATGGACTGTTGCTGCGCCGAACGATGCCAAGCTTCAGAAGTTTGTCGAAATAGGCTTTTGCAACCCGTAGCTTCTCAGGTGAGAGACGTCGGGCTTTGGCAAAACAGGGAGATTCCGTCGTAGAGATGTGATGACGGACAGCATGCTTGGCTGGTCGGGAAGCGTCAAAATCGGGCCGTTGGATTGACCGTAATCGTCCCAATAATCGTTCCCAACGCGTGGCATTGCGGGTTAAGACATAAGCCATTCGCTGCGAAAAGCGGTGATGAGAGGGCGAGGTCGTATGAACGGATGAGATGGCACCGTAAAGATCAACCATCAGTCTGCGGTGGCATAAGAGGTTCGCCCGATGATTGGTGCCGCACATCTGCGACGATGAAGTCCCATTGGATCTGTTATCTACCATAAGACTTGATCGGGGACAATGTGGCCGTGCATAGGTTGACTGAGTCCGGACGGAGTTATTACGGAGGCTTGGGGGAATATCCTTAATTCGGATGATGGACAAGTCGGCGCCACAATCGATGAGAAAACGCTTTTACTGTTTTTTTCAACGATATAGCGTAAATTGGCCCGGTGCGTGATTGCTGCTCCGATATTGCTTGTGTTGGCCACCGGCGATTGGGTTATTGTAGGCCGGTGGCAATTGCGTTTTTTGAAGCCATGAGAGGTTTGCAAATGTCTGGCGTGAGGCACTTCTGGGCTTTGGTTCCGAAACGGTGATGGAAGAAGCATAAGTGTTTCTTATCCGACTTGGGGCGGCTGCTTGAGGCATTGACTGAAACCTGCGGGTTGAAAGAGAGTGAGGTTGCCAGGTCCATGAAGTTATTGAAAGGAACGCTGAACGATCCCTGCAGGAGAGCCTTTGCTGACGAAGGGGCATGTTGGATTATGCTGAATCGTCGAAGATTATCCAATGCTACCCCTGGTTTGTCATCTTCAAAAACCACCCGAAATGCAGCATCAGCGGTGATGGGATCGAGAAACCGGTCTCCAAAGACTCGATAAGTCTTTCAACTCGGGCGTAGGCTGGTGGACGGCACCGGGTTAAAATGAGGCGCTTTATTGTCTGGTAGGCCTCAGGATCCACCGGGTCCTTATCTTCCTCGCGGAGATTACGCTTAATGGAGGAGTCCCAACACGACGTGACGTAATATACTTTGGTACGTTCTGATGTTATTCCCTTGTAAGCGAACTGCGCCTCAGCTTGACGGAACCAATTCTTCATATCCAACGATGTGAGTGGTGGGAGGTGAGTGGCGGCTGCGAGGACGGGCGTCTGAACGGCTGCTACAAGTGATGATGCGCGAAGGGCCTCGAGTTCCTTGTTTACGGCGGCGAGTTGAGTTTGTAAATTTTTCAGTTCACTCATCACGGATTTGAGTATGCTAAACTTTTTGTTTAAGAAATGGTTTGCGTAGTCCTTGTCGGGGTCACAATGTACTGCTGAAGGAATGCGAATGAATAAAGAAGACGTATATTCTTTGGAGAAAACAAAGTGCATGTATTTCTTGCTCAGCGGTTCAGCAGATACTGACACAGTATAGTGAAAAGCAATAGCATCACTTTGTTAGCAACATTTGTATGATGCGTAGTGATGCTACTAAAACATCAATAGGGTGATCCATGTCGTCGTGCGCTACAGTCCACCGACATGGTCGGTGATTGGCACTGATTACCTCTCCTCCTCTCTCAATCCCTTTTTCTCCTTCCCTCTCTCTCATCCTTCTCCTTCCCTCTTTTCTCTCTCTTTTACTTGAGTATAGCCTCCTTTATCAATATGGACTTTTAAAGTGAATAAAGGAGTCCCTGGAATAGGAGCCAATTCTTAAATAGTGCCCAAATATCATACCATTTATGTTGTTATAAATGCCCGTTTCATCCTTTATAGATAATAGGTTGCTTAATCATGTCCGAATTTAAACATCGTCCGGAGTATGCTTTAGAATAGTTTGTTTATATCCGAAAGAAAACAGGGAACCAGATACTTTTAGCTGCATTTGCGGGCTTGCTTATTTTCACAAGGTTTTTCGCCCCCCAAGCTATGGGGGGCGTTGTTTAGAAGTGTTTTTTGAACTATAAAACTGAAAGTACATGACCTTAGCAGGATTGGCTCTTAGGTGGCAGGAGGTTCAGATTTCTTCTCTCCAAATAGGCTACCAATCACTATTTGCCCTTTTCACGCAAAGTTGGTTCAAAAACTATATTTTGATTGTAAGGGAGCCCGGACATTTGTCTTAAGTTTATGTCCCTTTTAGGTCCACCGGAGGATTTGAAAAGAAGGAGTCTAGATATCAAACATATCGGATGAGAAGAAGCTCACCGCCTAGTTCCAAATATCTGCCGATCTCCATAAATTTTATCGTCCCTGTAAAGATTGTGGAGTTGTATACCACTTGATAATACATGCCTTTGTGGACTGCCCTATGACTAGTATTTAAAACAATATTTATCTTAATATAAAAGGCATGGAGGATGTCAAGGTATCTAAATACTGCAAAGCCACAGTACGCTTTAGTCTTGGAAAGCAGGATCTCTTCGGCAGAGCGAAATATATAAATTGTGCTCTCTTCGGGGCTAAAGGTTACATTACCCGGAGATTAGCATCATACAGTCCGATTCATCCATCTGAATTAATTACAATTTTGTTGTCAGCCGCAGCTCGGTAAGAAGGTTCAGACCTCAGAATTCCCTCTGCTTGTGATAGTTCATGAACCCCAGTGGCAAGCGTCATAAAGTAATACCCCGGAATCTCACATTCTATTCAAGTATTCTACAGAAGATTTATGAAAAAAATTCAGAAACGTCTTTAACTGCTTTCAAAACTATAAGCATGAATCTGATAAATCTGACGGATGAAATCAGTGCCTCAGCTTTCAAAGCCTCACCGCAAGTCCCTGGGTACATGAGACTAAAGCGTTAAAGTAAAGTAGCGCATGCATAACATAAAATTATTTTTTTCCCAAAAGGAATTGGCCAAAATTTTAGTTTTTCTAGTGCGTAAGGGGCGCAGCTAGAGCTCTTTGAAAATAATAACAAAGTCCTTTATATTTATATTGGAGACATTTTTTACTTTAAAAAAAAAATCATCAAACTTAATCCCTTTAACCGGTTTTAAATAGGATTGTGACGTAATTCATGGACTAGCGACATCTAACGTTAAAGAAATAACCAATTAGTTAGCCAATTTTTTTGTTTACTTTTCCTTGCATGCGCTACTTAACTTTAACGCTTTACATGAGACTATATACAAAAATCAAATATTTACTATTAAAACGAATGTTTCAGCAATGTTCCAAAAAAAACAAATTGCACGACGTCCCATTTGTTTTAGAAGACACCTCATAAAGGCAGAAGTAATAAAAGTTATCCCTAGGATTTTAATAGCAGTTATATGTATGTATACATGATATAATATCTAAATGGGGCTGAAAAATAAATAATCTCATAAATTTCCACTCTTACGTTTATACGTATTTCAAATTTTTATATCTACTTTTTATGTGAGCAATAAATTGTTAGAGGAAAAAAAGAGAAAGAAACAAGGGGGGGGGGGGAAACATTTTAGAGTTATGTTGTTTAGGGATCAAACGACGACGTATAAGCTTTCCCCCTTTGCCACCGCACCTTGCCCTAACCCACTTCCAATCTTCCTTCTTGTTTATAAGATTTTTGTAAAATGAGATCCTTTTAAGTTTTGAGTGGGTTCATTTATTAGGTATTTGAACTTGTACATTTATTATACTATATATTCCCTTAAACAATTCATTTCTCTGGGCTTTCAAATGGTTTAAGGGAGCTTCATTTGTCTGTACATAGATATGTAGGAAAGTAGTTGAAGCTTGGGGTTTACCGCGAAAATAATATGTTGATTATAAATATCAACACGGAACACTGGCTTGTCTTTTTTTGTAGCTTAGTTGGCGTCATCCTACGAGGAGATAAAGGGCTATAAGTGGAACGCCGTAGTCATGGCATTGGTTAATAATGGAGGCGAAATCCAATTCAACGATTGCTTCAACCTTAGGAGTGAATTTATGGACTGCTCAGCGTATCCGTAAGAAGCTAGAGGACACCTGGACGTTGACGTCACCAAGAAGAGGACATACAAGGAGGAAAGCGCCGCCGACTTTGTCGATCAGGTGAAGAAAATGGTGTGGATGACTCTACCAGGTCTATGAGGGCCATGACGAGGGATCTGGGCTGCCATGAGAAAACAATAAGGGACTGTGTATCTGAGGATTTAAAGTGCAGGAGCTACAAGATGCAGGTGGGCCAGATCTTGACCCAGAAGGCAAAGGACAAAAGGCTGATGAAGTCAACAAAATTGTTCAACAAGCTCAAACACCCCCAAGGAGTACGGGATGCTGTGTTTTTTCTCTGATGAAAAGAATTTCTGTCAAGATCAGAAGGTCAACAAGCAGATAACCACCTGCACCAGCTATGTGAGGAAGGTAATAAAGACCAAGTTCCCTGCAACGGTCATGGTGTTCGGCTTGCTCAGTAATGAAGGTCATGTTATATCTCCCCACATTGATGAAACGGGTCATAAGATCAATACTGAGGTCTACCTGGATGCTATGGAGAAGGTGGTACTGCCTGGATCCGGTGGGGTGGCCGGAGACTGGCCCTGGGTGTGGCAGCAGGACTCAGCACCCTACCATGTGTCCAATATCTCCATGCAGTGGTTAACCAAGAATTGTTATGACGTCATAACCAAGGATTTGTGGCCTCTTAACTCTTCCGGCTTTAATCCTTTGGGTTATTTTGTCTGGGGCTATATTGAGAAACACACCAACAGACATCCCCATGGCACCAAGGCCAGCCTGATGGACTCCATCAAGGACGTATTCGGCAATATGGACAAGAAGATGGTCAGAAGAGACTGCGGCCGGTTCAGAGGTGGTATCAAGGCCATTATTGATGCCAACAGTGATTATATCGAATGAATGGCTACTTTATAAGTATATGCTCGTCGTAGTTTTGATTTTCAATTTAAAAAATGTATATTTTGTAGAAAAATAGTTAGACGACATTTTGATTCCCGCACCCTGTATATTGTATATTTATACTTCAATATCTTAATGCTGACAATAATTACCGAAATATAATAATCAGTTGTAAGGTGTTTCTTATATATGATATGTCAAAAGCCTTCTCTTTTTTTCAAACAAACACGTTCAGGTTATGGAACTATCTCAACTTATTATGTTTAATTGTGAGTAGATTTTTTACTGCGATTTCGTATTCGTAAAAAAACAATCTGAACAATAAATTATAACATATTATAAAAATATTAAGAGGTATCTTCCCTTTCTTTTGGCAAAATCACGCTCAGCTTCTCCTAATAACTTATTTAATCCGTCAAATTATATCACCAATAAGGATCGAGAAAAGGTGGTGTATTTTAAATATGATTGGCGGGAAAAAATGAGAAGGGAAATTAAAAAAACAGTTGGCATTGTGATACATAGAATCGCGTCACTACCGGCTATTTGGGGAGTAAGCATCAACTAAGAGAGATGAAATTCATCTATTAAAATACCCATTGTTCCTTCTTCATAGATCCATGACGTCATTAGCGAATCCTTTGAACGGACTCTTCCCATTCCACCTATAAATGGATCATCACTCTGACTATCAGATGTAGAAAAATATTTTTAACAGTGTACTCAAATAAAAAAAATGATATTTTTGGAGTGTTTGCAAGAGGAACCTTTTTTTTATCCTAAATCATAAGCTTTGGCCTCCCTATATTATTAATTGAAGTAGGTGGCAGCCATTTTGTTTTATTTAAATGAATCAATAATGTTTTAAAAAGTTTGTCCTCCTTTTAATAATGATTCATGTAAAATACATCAAATATGTTGTTACTTATATAGTGGTGGACTGATACCCCCCCCCCCCCCCCAATCTTTCTTTCTCGTTTTGGCACTTTGTTTGATTTATGAACATTATTGCAGTTAGTAGTAGTTGTTGTTGTGTTCTTGGTTGGGGTATGAAAACAACAACAAGAGCCATTGCTGTTGCATAATAGATGTGAGTAAACGGTTGGCAACAAAGTAATAAATCACCTTAATAAAACTCAGGCTTCGATTTTCTTTCCTTCATTTTGCAGAGACGTTTGAAGGGAGGTGTTAGGGATGTCTCGGATAATAAGCAGAGTTCGAATGAGGACAATTTGGGCAAGGTGTATCCATAGAGATAAAAAGAAATAGAGAGCTTATTCCCATCATCTGTATTTTTGTGTCCAATATAAACAAAGCAATTTGTACTACGTCATCGTAAGCTGATCATAGAGATAGAATATATCTCTCTGATCAACTTACGATGACGTAGTATCAAATTACTTTGTTTATAATGGTCACAAAAATACAGCTGAACGATGTTTCTCTGCTATTAAAGGGAATAAGCTCTCTATATCTTTATATTTCTATGGGTGTGTCAAGTGTCCAATATTATAGCATTTTTTATTATATTCGTTATGTGGACAGTCCTACATCAATCAAGAAACCTTTTTTATGTTTTTATATCTCTGGGATCCATCAGCAAAATAAGTTTCTCGACATACTTGACTCACAATAAAGGCATCAAATGCTCGTTCCGGTGTTCGAAAACGCAATAGAAAGCATCCCACACTCTGCCATCGGAGAAACCTAGTGTCTACGGGCAATCCTCTCCTATATTGCATAAACTTTTTTTTGTCTATATAGCGGATCAGTTTCAAGAGTCGAATGAGGCTACTGGCGGTAGTATGGATATGACTAAAAGCAGGCATGTGAGCGTTCAGCGTTTTGCGTTCAGCGTTATAAAAAAATAGCGTTCTGTCAGTTCCGTTCAATGTTTTTGCGTTCAGCGTTCTGTAGCGTTCAGCGTTCAATATTTTAAAAAAAGTGACGACTTTTTTTTCAGAAAAGAATCTCCAGATTAAAGTGATGTTTTTTTAAGAAAAGAATTTCCAAAAATAGTAATGCGTAGTGATGACGTTTTTTTAGAAAAGAATTCCCAAAAAAGTAATGCGTAGTGAGGACGTTTTTTTAGGAAAGAATTCAAAACAAAGTCCAAGAAATGTTTGACAAATTGAACGTTGAACGCAAAACTCTTTTTGCGTTCAACGTTCAGCGTTCAAAAAAAAGTTGCGTTCTGCTCAGCGTTCGTTCAATTTTGCGTTCCGTTCACAAGCCTGCTAAAAGTGATGTGACATACCTATAGAAAGGTACACATAGAAAAGAAATGGAATTTATCATAGAAGATTTACGTAATTAAGTGACTAGTAACGAGTTTAGCATGTTGAATACTTGTCAGTTGCACTTATCTACCGTTCACTTTTTGGCCATGTTAATATCCTGATGAATGAAGTAAATATAAGTGTGATTTAATGTATATATATATAATAAAATATTATTCAACATTAATTGTTTGACGCATTTTTATTCACTTCATTTAATTACTTTTTATAATTCACAATTCATGTAAGGTAGAGGGTTCACATTCATGGCCATGTTAACACATCTGTCCTAGAATACCGTTTTCCAAGTTATTCAAACTCATAGATGAATCGGTACGGGGAATTAGGTATTTGTATAGTTCATAAAAAGGTATATAGAGATCGCAAGAGTAGTTCTTTTCTTTTGGTTTGGAACGAATTTCAATTCCATGGTGGTGTCACTCATAGAGATATAAAGACAGAGGGCTTATTGGATTCTTCAGAGGAATACGTTTTCGTGATCAATTTAAACAAATCTGTATTATCAGCTTACGATGACGTAGTATAAATTACTTTGTTTATATTGGACCATAGAGATATAAAGATATAGAGAGCTGATTCCCTTCAATAACAGAGAAACAGCGTTCTATTGTTTCTGTGTGTCCACTATAAACAAAGTAATTGATACTACGTCATCGTAAGCTGATCATAGAGATATAAAAATAATACAATGACGTATTTCTCTTCCCTCCAATAGCAGAGAAACATCGTTCAGCTATATCTTGACACAATGACGTATTTCTCTGACGAGTCCAATATGCTCTCTATATCTTTATATCTCTATGTATTGGACACAGAAATAAAGCTGAACGATGTTTCTCTGCTATTGAAGGAAATAAGCTCTCTATATCTTTATATCTCTATGGTGTATTTCTTAGTCATATTGAGTAAGATCCATCATCTCTTAGGTCTTGCAATTCTTAACTACTCGTAAATCTCTCAATTCCGGGGTCCTATAAGAACAAAAGAGACATGTGCAAAGCTCCGCCGTGCTGCACTAATATATATTTTTGTTGATAGGATTCATGGGTATGTTCAGCCACTATTTATGGCAGACCTATATGGTATTTCCATAAACGAACGAGTTGATAGATATCACAAATGCATAGACACATGGATCAACATGATAATAATCAGATATATGGTCGTGAGTCTCTACATATCTTAGTTTTTGGATAGAATGGAGACGTATTTAGGATTATTGGATCTTGTACATGAGATCATATGAACATGTCTTTATCTAAATAAATACGTCGTCGTCGCTTCTGAATTGTGGCATACGAATGTACATACATATATGTCTATATGCAATGGATCATATAGTATCATACCTGGATTATTGTTATTGACAGCTCTACAATAAAAAATATTTACAGGGTGTGAGATAGTTATGTTATTCTTTTTTGGCTACGCATTACTTTATACCGAACATAAAATAGAAAGAAGAAAAATGCTGTCGATATCAAATTAATTACAAACCTCTCCCTCTTTTTTCTATTATTAATAAGATGAGGCTGTTATTATTTTTGTGTTATCATAAACAAGCTGCTTAATAATGCAATAATAATAATCAACAGATCATTAAAGATATTATATATATATATATATATATATATATGAATCTATAAAACGTTAGATGTGACCTAGGTAAATGTTGAGGAGTTACTCAGTCTTGTCTATAGAGGAGTAAGGATCGACGAGGTAAGTAAGTCCCTTGGTTCATTTATTTTATATTTTAGTATATTGACATTCATCAAAATAAAAATTAAGAGAAACGAAAAAAATAACAATTTTCACCAGAACTACCAAAAGGTTTACAAACCTCCCATGTCCCGAAGAACTTGGAACGACTGTCATTCTTCAAGATATTTTTACACTTCATGACTTGAAGAGAAAGTTCTTATTTCCTTTGAAACGATCCGCTTCCCGTTAACTACCACTCCATGGTCTTTTAAACTAACGGCTAGAACAAATGAATGCTCCAATGTTAGAGTGGTTTTAGATAAACATAAAAAAGTTATTGGCCTTCCTTCCTTTTTTATAAACTTTTTATTATCAGTCCAGAGTTTTAAAATACATAAAAATAAAAAATATGCACTAAAACTGAGGTAAACGTTAAAATGTAACATGGCTAAACGTATTTAAAAAATATTTTTTTGCACATTTAATTAGTAATAAGATATAAAAAAGGAGAATGATCATAAAACATAAAAAAAATCGGGTAAATCAAGAACATTCCTAGATATTAACTATTTAAAAAAATACAACTTTAAGAGATGTCTTGGGTTTATATTTAGTGTTCGCTTTTGCCTCCGTCGTTATTCAGCTCCTCCAGGAGGGAAAGCTTCCGGTCTAAAAGACCTTCAATCCCACATGGGAGTTTTGAAGAGCTAGTTCTCGCTGCATAAATAATTCGCTGGATGCAACATATTAGCTCCTCTATTTTCCAGTGATTGGGACGTTCGGGAGTGGAGAAGATGAGCCAATCTGCTCGAGAGAGCTTTACATCGAACGCATTGTTTACTCGCCTCTGAGTCAGCTCTACCAGTGGAGCCACTTTGACACAGTCTGCGAACAAATGACTCGATGTCTCTATTCCATTATTGCAGAATACACATCTTCTTTTCCTCGGATCCTCCTGTGATTTGCTCACAAATAGGGAGGAAGTTGCCAGCCTGTAGCGGAACCACTTATCGGCAGAGCTCAAAAAGGGGTTCCTGAAGAGGTTTCTGGATCCGTAGAGAACGGCTGTGCTTGGAGAAAGTCCCAACCGCTCGAAACGTCGCCGGACAAGCCGCTCTGGAGATTCATATGAAGAGATTATATTTAACGATCTATTAATTTTTTGAAGAGAAATACACCGATGGCGATGAAGAAAGGTGTTGGAGGGTCAGTTGTGTTTGTATATGGCCTTTGGGCTAACTTTTGTACCCTTTGTATTGTAAAAATGTTTTAGGATTCGCCAACCCCTCCTTATCTCTCAGGACTTGGTATACCGTAGAATATCGGCCCAAGGAAAAGAATTCCTCCCTTGTTTTTAGCCTCGGGTTGAAGTTTATGGGTTCGGAAGAGCCAAGTAGAGGGAGAACTACTTTCATAATGGACTTCCAGGAACATGCCATATTCTTCCAGTGGTTTCCAGAGCAGGATAACGCTCCAAAGAGCTCACTTGGTCCCATATTGATTCTTTCCTTAAATGGCCGACCGGTCGTAGATTCAAAATCTCTCTTAAGAAGGAGCGCCCATTCATCTCCACTGCCATGTAGTCTCTTCAGCCAGCTCAAATTCAAGGTCTTCCAAACCCTCTCCACTCGTTTCAGGCCCAAGCCCCATGACGAGGTTGGTGCAGAGAGACGAATTTCTGAGATGTAGGCTCTTTTCCTTTCCCAAAGGAAACCATGCAGAGCGTATTCAATTTTTGTTTTTAATGAATCAGAGTACGGAATATATCTAAGTAAATGTACTATACGTGGAACAATGATGTTGTTCCATATCGCTATTTTGTCCACGATGTTTATACTTAGATTTTCATAAAGCGATAAAGATTTCAATACCGAAGATAAGATGTTTTTTGAGTTTTGTATATTTGCCTTAGTCGATCCTTCTTTTGAAACAACAATCCCAAGAAGAGTTGCACTATCTGAATAGCTCAGGGACGGGAAGATCTCTTTCAGCTCCGACTCCTTGGATGTGAGGACTTCAGTTTTGCTTTTATTTACTGATAGGCCCGAGATACCTGAGAATAGCTTTAATAGATCGAAGGTTCCTTTCATTGCCAACTTCAGGTCTTTGGATGTTCCCCAGAAAAGCAAGGTGAGGTCATCTGCGTAGAGCTGGACTAATGCTTTCCGACCAATTTGCATGTTATCGTCGATCATTCTTTGGAGACCATCAATCGCTATAAGAAAAAGGGTAGGAGAAATGGGATCCCCCTGTTTACATCCCTGAGTGATCTTGAAAGAGGACCTATTAGCTGCCGACGCCACTCTGGCCGAATTATATCTTAAAATTGTCCCGATCATATTAATAAAGTTGATCGAGAAGCCTCGTCGAAGTAATTCTGAAAAAATGTACTTGTGAGATATAGAATCAAAGGCTTTATTAAAATCCACAAACAACGCCGCAAACTCTAAGTCGTCGTTCACAAAACGATCAATCTTGTCCTGGATTGAGCGTGGAATGTCTTCAGCTCTTCTTCCTTTCATGAATCCTTTTTGAGATGGTCCGATAATATTTGGAAGGACTTTGACAAGCCTTTCGTTTAGGATTCCGGTGAAGATTTTATACGATGTATTTAGTAATGTGATTGGGCGATAATTTGTTATTTCCAGCTTGTCCTTGCCCTTTTTTGGCAATAAAATTAAAAGTCCTTCTGCCATGAATCGAGGAACTCTCCCCATGGCCCGTATTTCATTGTAACATGCCTCTAAGATTGGGGCAAGCCTATCGGCGAATTTTTTATAGAATTCGTAAGGAAGACCTGACGTGCCGGGGGACTTGTATTTTTTCTTGTAATTCCCGATATGTGAAAATATCTCCTTCTTAGAAATAGGGGCTTCTAGGCTATTAAGTTCGGCTTTTGGAGGTTGATGGCCGTATGTACCACCGATGTCCTCAACCGAGATTTTATCGCCTTGTCTCCGCCATTTCTGACAGAACGTGCATGTTCCTTCCCTCCTGCAGTCCTTGCATTTATATAGAGTAGAGTAGAAGTTCCTTATCTCTTCGTCGATTTTACTTGGGAGATTTGTAATTTGCCCCTTTCTTGTTCTCAGGGTAGATATTTGTTTGAGGCTTTGGAAGTTCCTTTCGGAGACGATATGAGGTAGTGAACATTTTATATTCCTTTGAATAAGTTCAGATTTTGCCCTGATGGCTGCCCCGAAGTTTTGGTGGTCTATAATTTCCTGTAGTTCTGACTTTAGATCTACACAGTTTGGGTTGGTCGTTTGCAAGGCTTTGAGACGCTCTAATAAGGCTCGTCGTTGAGCAGCTTCTTTTCTTCCCCTCTCAATAAATATCTGTCTAGCTCTCGTTTCAATCCTTTTGAGCGTCATGCAAGGGGTGGACCAATTGGATTCAAGTATAGAGTTGCTGTCTTCTATCATTTCCTTTATGTCTTTACAGGTATTTTCGTCCTGAAGAAGAGATACATTAAGCTTCCAATATGATATCTTTTTAGCATTAGGGTTTTCCATGTGAACCATGATTGGGCAATGATCTGATATGTATGGCGGAAGAATAGTGAAATCTTTGACAAGCTTCGAAATGTTTGGGGAAGTGAGAATATAGTCTAATCTCCCCTCTATTTGTTTGCCAATTACATTTTTTTAGAGAACGTCATGCCAGGGTTATCAGGGTCGAGGAAAAGGCCTGCGTCCTGGAGGAGATATTTTGAAATTATTTTTTCAAGGTCTTCTTTATTTTTGTGGTTCTTTGAACCGTCATAATTTACGGAGTCTCTTCCAGACTTTCTTGTTACGTTTAAATCTCCTGTAATCATTTGTTTTCACCGATACAGTCAGATAACATGTTAGAGAAACAGCCGTCCATATTCCTGTTTGGCCCGTAGATTGCAAAAATAACTACATTTTCCGCACCAAAAGTAACCTTGACGGAAACAAAATTCCCTCGTGGATCCTCTTGAATAAGTTGGGGTCTCAAGGCTTTTTTGACCAGGAGAACAACCCCCCTTGAAGGATGTGAAGAATTTGTCTGTGCTGGAGATAAGAATGTGGCGTGTGATGCAGGAATTAATCGGCGGATGGATCTGTTATTTTTTAGTCGGGAATCCACAAGAGCTACCACGTCGGGGAATTTAATAGATTTTAAGTAGTTGAAAACGTCCACGGCTCTCTTTGGAGATGCCATAGAGTTAACATTATAACTTAGCATTGTTAATGCCATTACTTATTTTAAAGAAAATAAAGTTCCCTAGGGTTTCATGAAATTATTCTGCGCTGGTGAGCCAACCTCTGCAGGATCGACATCTCTGACTCTCTTTGATTTGTCTTCATCTGGGCTTGTAAAAACTCTCTTATTTGAATTTTTAGGCAGAGCAATAGTTGTAGGAGATTCTGCATGGAATGTCGGCTTCTTTGCATCAACTGTACCCAATCATCTCTTAGTGGTATTTCTTGGTTTGGGAAGAAAAACGTTCTCGCTAGTCCCCCCAAAATTATTGATTCAGTATTTTTTGCCATAGAAATACAGGGCAAAGGTAGAGATGTGGTTTCTTCCTCGCAGGCAGTTGAACCCAAATCTCCCTCCACTTCTTCCTCCGTGATTTGTCTCTCCATGGCTCCTTCGACGCGCTGCGCAAGACCAAGTGTTGTTCTAAAATACTTTTCAAATTCATTGTATGGAGTTTTATTCGTTGCTGTGCATTTACCTCTTGTATGACCAAACTTCAAGCCCTTGTAGCATTGAAGTTGTTGCAGAGCTGAGGATAGTTCGACTTTCCTACCGCCGATGGGAATAATCATTGGAGGTCGCTTTTTGAGTCTGATTAGAAATTTTAGTTTTCCTGACATAATGTTATTAAAGATTTTTGTGAATTTGATATTTTCGTCCGTATCTGGTGCAAAAGCATGAGGAACCCAGATGGCACCTGACGTCACCTTAAAGATTCAAACTATAGAATTGGATACCTGAGCAACAAGTAAGGTCGGTGGCCTAGCTACATAAAGGCAAAGATTTAACTTTGTTATATTTATTGATTAAAAGGGCATGTTTTTTATTTAGTTATAAAGCCCTTTTTTTAAACCCAAAAAAGAAAACCTTTTCTTTGGTGTCCTTTCCTTCTTACATGCAAACGAAAAACAACGTGTGTAAGTCTATGTATGTCTATCTCCCAAGGGACTCGTTTCAATGCACAAACAGCCTCTATATTTAAGAACCTCACTGCCATTAATCATTTCCCTCCCTGCTATGGTTGTTATATAGATGTAATAGTCTCTTCCAACAACACCCGTGGCGCCTTAATGGTACTCACTCCTAAGTTGCAGTCATTCATTACCTTTGGATGATGAAGTCGACCATAAAGGATCCCTTTAATAAATACAAATATTCGTAGCTTTTAACCCATAAAGGAGAAAAAGATGACAAATGTCCACTTAGAGAGCTCCCCTTTCATAGATGGTGCTCATATATCAAAGGACTAAGAACGGTGTCCAGTAATTCATCACGAGTAAATTTGTCGCGGAGCTTTTTATAGCCGTTTTTTGTCGCAAGTAAATACATCGCTTGCTCTTTTATAGTCAGTCAATTTGGTAGTTCTTCTTTTGTCGCGGGTAAATTTGTCGCCAAGCTTTTTTGTAGTGAAGTATTTTTGTCGTTCTTCTTTTTTCGTAGGTAATTTTGTCGCCAAGCTTTTTTGTAGTGAAGCATTTTCCGCGCTGTTTATTTTATACTTTGTGGACTATATATATATATGGATATATATATATATATATATATATATAGAAGCTGTATTGCAAAAAGCTTTTATATGATTATCTCTTCTTTTCTCTCAACCAATCACGGGCCTGAGAAAGATCACCGTTTGCTATCCTATGAATGCAACTGTGTGGAAAAAGATGTGACTCCTCAAGAATTCACACAAGTGGCACAACGAACACTCAGGTTATCTTATTGAATAGTGTCATTGTGATATCAACTGAAGCGTTAAAATAAAGTAGCGCATGCAAGGAAAAAGGAAACCAAAAAAATTGGCCAAAGTTTGGTTATTTTCTTTAACGTTCGTTAGATGTCGCTAGTGAATGAAATTACGTCACAATCCTATTTAAAACCGGTTTAAAGGGATTAAGTTTGATGATTTGAAATATATCAAGATAATAATAGGACTTTGTTATTATTTTCAAAGAGCTCTAGCATCAAAGCAGCGCCCCTTACGGTCTAAAGAAGAACTAAAATTTTGGCCAATTCCTTTTGGGGAAAAAGGAAGAATTTTATGTTATGCAGCCGCTACTTTACTTTAACGCTTTAATATCAACCAATAAGAGTGTGAGGGAGACATTTGAATACTCTTTCCCTCTGAAGGCGGGAAGTTTATTCAAACTCAAATGAACGATTTACAACTGCTGACACATCAGTTATATTGATTGTCTGCGTCAAAGCTCCAGTTTGAATAGTTGAGTAAATAACCATGCTATTATTTTTTCTAAATTATTACATAACTTTATTGACTTCACAAAATAATATTTATTTTGCTTTATTTTACCGGACGATAAAAAGTTTTTTGCTCAGATAAGATGACGTAGGAAAAGACCAAAAAAATACCAGCACTAGTTAAGCATCCTGAACGAACAGACGACCAAAAGTAAGAAAGTAAGAGGAGATACCATAGAGATATAAAGATATAGAGAGCTTATTCCCTTCAATAACATATATACATCGTTCAGCTGTCGCCATTGCCCAATATAAACAAAGTAATTTGTAGTACGTCATCGTAAGTAGATCATAGAAAGATGTGTTTATATTGGACACAATGACGTATGCTTCTGAAGAACCCAACAAACTCTCTATGTCTATATATCTCAATATGTTCCTTTTCCTTAAGCTTATTGGATTCTTTAACAAAATACGTCATTGTGCCCAATATAAAAACATTTCTATCTCTATCATATAAAGATATATATATATATAGATATAAAGAGCTTATTCCCTTCAATAGCAGATACACATCATTCAGCTGTCGCCTGTGCCCAATCTAAACAAAGTAATTCGACCTCCGTCATCGTAAGTTGATTATAGAGATATAAATATTTATTTATATTGGGCAATATGACGTATGCCTCTGAAGAAACCAATAAGCTCTCTATGTCTTATATCTCTATGGAGCTAACTGGTTAAAATATTTTTTGTTTGGGAGGCTGGTAGCCAGTGAGGCATCTTTAGCGCTAAGACCATAGAGATATAAAAACATAGAGAGGTTATTGGATTCTTCAGAGAAATACGTCCTTGTGTCCAGAATACAGCTTAACGACGATGTTTCTCTGCTATTGGAGGGAATAAGCTCTTTATATCTCTATGGGTTCTTCAGAGAATACGTCATTGTGTCCAGAAACCAGCTGAACGACGATGTTTCTCTGCTATTGGAGGGAATAAACTCTCTCTATATCCTTATATCTCTATGGCGAAGACGAATAAAAAGAAAGAAGAAAAGGTTTGCCAACTGGATGAGGTTGCGAGATCTACTAATAAAGTCTTCTTGGCAATAAGACGATCTGAAAAGAAAGAAAGTAAGAGTAGCTAAGTGGATAAAATGATGATGCTCTTTGTGTAGTTTGCAAGAACTAGTAGTAGTAATGTGGTATGAGGGATGCGTAAAAAGTCAAATAGTTGTGCACACATGTGCATAGATCACTTGCTCGCTCTCTCTCTCTCTCCTTGCACACACGGAATACAATGAATGACAATCATAAATAACAATGATAATAATAATACTCTTCTTCTGCTTCTTCTCTACATAACTCCTTTTCTGATTATTATTTATATCCGATACTGAGAAAATACATGGCTCATAAATTAAAAAGAAGAGAAAAAAGTAATTTATGGTTGTTGGGGAAAGGGGGGTACTTAAAGATTACTTAGAAGGAGGAGGAAGGTATAATAATAATAATAATAGTACAACCATAGGATCCGACATTTAACAAATAAATATTTATCATAAAAATATAAGTGATTCATAAGACTATTTTTGGAGAGAGAGAGAGAGAAATAAAGTCATAAATCCTCACAGGAGACTTAAAGCCCTGTTAGCGTGATTGTAAGGCTTAGAGGTCTTAAGGCTGTCCAGCAGAGGGGAAGTAATGGACCAAGGTAGAAAAGGAAAATGATGACTCATGGAAGAAATGGACCAAATACATAGGTAGGCAAGTTTTTGAGTGGAATATATCTAAGTAGTGTACAAATACTCTTTCTCATATATTTAGTATTCTTATGTTGGAGTGCAATTTTTTGGGATTATAATGTCTATTTGCGTATTTAATTTACGCATGTGCTTCAACCCTTATAAGACATGAAATACAAAAAAAGGGCTCTAAGGGTGACCAATAAAAATACATATATTGAGTTTCGTATTTAATTGGCTTAAACGGATTTGTCAGCTATTAATGGGTTCCAAGGCTTTACTTCATCTGATGCATTGGCTGCAGTTTGCCATTAAAGTTTTTAAAAATCTCAAGGGCTATACAAAAATATAATAGTACCAAATTCCAACTTCTAGGCTGTCTCATTTTTTCATACGTATTTTTCTTCTTGTGCCCACCTGCTATTGGGCCCCAAGAATTCATTGAATTTATTTTTTGAAGTTTGTAATTATGGTTAAACGGTCACACAATAATAATAAAAATATTGGATAAATCATTAGCTGCATTGCTCTCTAATTTGCTTTAGTATTTATGTCTGCTTATAATGGATTCGAAGGCTGGAATTCAACTGATTAAAAGTCTCAAAGAATGGATAGCAACAGCAATAGTATTGCACAAATACTCATTTCTTCCCTTTTACTATCTCATAGATTTAAGCTGTATTTGGCAGATGGTATTGGGTCTCAAGGCTGGAAATCCTTGGATTTAATGTTCGCAGTTTATAAGTATTGTTAAAAAGCACTAATATTAATAACAGTTTTACATAAAGACATCACTGCTCTGCTATTTCGTTGGTTTAAACGTAAGTGGTAGCGAGTAATGGGGTCCAAGGCTAAATTTCAGCTAATGTATTTGACCATGTTTTTTGTATTTCTTGCAGTTCGTGGTTTAAGGTCACAAAGGGTGAACATCAGTAATAAAAGTAATATACAACGCCTTACATGTTTGGCTACATCCCTCGTTGAAACGTATGTTGTAGCTGGCAATGGACTTTAAGAAAGTAATTGTTCAGGTCATAAACATAAGGGTTCTACATAAATGGCAATTAACTTTTTAAGGACAACGTCTCTTATTGATAAGCTTGTCCAAGCATAGCTAGAAATCTTTATAAATTAATATAACACACAAAGACCGGAAAATGATAGCTTAATATAAGTGATGGGTTAAGAAAGCGTTTAGAACATCAATAGTTATGCAGGATAAAATGAAAATTAGGCACAAAATTTCAGGCACTAAGTTCACCATTGTTTGAACATAGAATAAGCTATGATAACCAACTACCCCCGCTAAAATGTCCTTACACAATCTTCCAGTGAAAATATTAGTAACCATTATATATATGTATATATATAATGACACTTTTTAAAAAGAGATGCCGTGATGGTAGTCAACTGCTTTAAATTAAAGACAAGCCACCTTTTATTATGACATCATCATTCTATCTTCCTGTTAATATCTCTTTAACGAATATTTTTAACATATATTTTCTGTTTATTTTATAGAAGAAGCAGCAGCAAAGGTTTTCCAAATCATCCTAAGATGATTAGTGATTTATTTTTTATGATTTGAAGCCTTTGTTTGTTCATATATATATATACGAGTATATATTGTATAGGTATACAAACACATTAGTTGCCTTTTTCTCCCAAAAAAACAAACACACATTTTTCAATGTTTATGATGGATTCTCTACAACTACAACGTTGATGAATGATGTTTTCCCCCTTTTGTGTTTGTGTGTGTGTGCTTTTCTTGAAAAAAATCAATTAATTATGATGGATCACTGCCACCTTTTTCCCTGGCTCACGGCTGGACTACCCTTGTGCTTGCTTCGATGGATGGCACGGCGTTAATGTAGGGTCCTTCTTCTATGGGAGGGAGGAAGAGGAGACGCATGTCAAATTTGATTTGCTTCCTCTCTCCCTAAACATGGGTCCTACTTACAGGGCCGGGTTTGCTATGGGCAATGTGGGCGACTGCCCAGGGTGCAATCTATATGGGGGCGCAAAACAAATCCCCAGTTTCTACACACTGCGGATCACGTCCCAATCTCTATTTCTGCCGGACGCCGCATTGGATCTCAGCGCAGCTCGAGGGACAGCTGGATGTGGATGCGGCTTCAAAATAAAACATCCGATGACTTTTCAAAGTAAAAAAATCTCCGCTCAGTAGCAGGTCGGTTAAGGTGGGCGCTGAGCACCCAGGGGGCACATAAGCAGTATGCAGTGCAGCCGTTCTGCAACCAGTGGAACTGCTGCTTCCAAAATAAATTGTATTGTGTTTACATAGTATTATTTTCTATTTTTTTATTATTATTATCATTATATTACATATTTTATTTGTTAAGATGTTGTAATTAGTGTTATTTGCCACACTGATGGGATGGGGGGGGGGGGGCAATGGAGTGTTCGCCCAGGGCGTAAAAGTAGCCAGGACCGCCTCTGCCTACTTACATAGATCATTAATAAAGGACCTTACCTAGTAGACTTGTAAACCTCTGAGGAAGATCATCCATAAGGATGAATGCAATGACTTGACGTCACTATGAGAACGTGAAATATGCATACCTGGAAAAGATACAATAAACATCTAACTTAATTACTTGTGAAAAGTACCAAAAAGTAAATGCGTTCAAAGACCAGGCTTGTGGGTTATCGTTCAAAAGTGCTATCGTTCATCGTTCAAAAAATCGTTCATGAACGATGAACGAATTCGAAAAAGTGAACGATAAACGACAAAAAATTAACTTTTAATCGTTCATCGTTCACTTTAATAACTATGATATATAAACATACAAGTTTATTCATGTAAAATAAATTCCCACGTATTCCCGTTTAATCTTGTTCACGTTGAGATCAGTTTATGAAATAATAATAAAATAATTTCAGATACCTTGAATTTGGTCGCAGTCATAGATGCCATGAAGATAACGTATCGCAGTAGCGAATTATATGCAAAGGATTATAGCCACACTTTTCACTCTATTTTTGGACGTTTGCAAGCAATTTGGACAAAATATAATAACTCTTCAAAATTTGCCGATGAAGTTAAAACGAAGTTTGGTGACAAGACAACTTTAATTACACCAACGAAAACCCGCTGGAACAGCTTGTACGACTCTGTACAAAGAATAATTAATCTCAACGAACAAGAACATGCAGCTATGGTTAGCCTTTTTTCTTTATTCCACCCCAATCATTCAATCGACAGGAATGGCTATTTCTAGAAGAATGGAAAACAATATGTAGTCCTCTTGCACAAGTACTAGACATTTTTCAGAGTGAGAATAACATCTTTTAGGTCATCTGCTACCCACTATCTCGTCCCTCATTCTTCATTTGAAAAGAATTAAGGAACAGTCTAATAAGTGTAGACCATTAGCAGAGGCTTTACTCAGAGGAATATACCATCGTTTTGACTCGTATTTTGAGTCAGGAGATGCTCGTTGCAACAAGCTATCTGCCTGAATTCAAAATACGTCTTTTCATTCAGAGCAAATAGAAAAAGGGCGAAAATATTTGCTGGAAGAGGTAACTTCCATGGACGATGGGTTGGATTCGCCTGAAATTGAATCGTCAAACGGTAATAGTTCATTTTTTTGTTCGGAACCATCATCCGAAGATACACCTGATGATGAGGTCAATAGATTTTTAGCTGACAGGTCACGAAATTTGGAAACTGTTTTGGCCTATAAAAAAATAACGAACGTTTAAAAAAAATTAATACCATTACTCCAACCTCAGCACCGGCTGAACGACTATTCAGCCGGGGTAAATTAATTTTTAGAGACATAGGATGAAAATGTCTGACCAACATTTCGAAGAGCAACTTTTACTCTGTATTAATAAAAAAGTTTAATTTTGTATAATATTTATGTAATGTGTCATATTTTAAAAATATATAGTAGTGTATATATGTAGCAAAATATATGATGAATATGATATATTTATTAAACTTGTGTTTTATTATTGTTTCTTTTTTTGTCAACAGACTATGATCATTCGCTGGAATATCATTGACAAGACTGCATAATTTAATATTGACACCTTTCATAACAACGCAGTCGTAAGTAAAATAAAAGTGACAAACAGAGCCAAAATAAACGTCCCTTATATATATGAACATATATATATATATATAATTATATATATATATATCTATATATATATATTAGGTATCTTACCTCCCGTTTTTAGGTCAATCGCTCCGATTTTTTGCTCCAAGCACTTTTCTGCTGCGTAGTGATGAAAAAATGAGATTGAGAAAGTTTCAGCCTTCAAAGGCCATTTTTGTGACTGCACAAGCCACTCAAAGTTTCAAAAAGGCCGTTTTTTGGGTCAAAAATGGCAATTTTCAAGTGGCTTGTGCTGTCTGAGTTTTTTGTGATATCGAGTTAATTTTTTTCCTAAGGATTGCTTGAAGTCTCATCTTTCAAGAAATTTTTGGAGCAATCAAGCAAATAAATATTTCTATGGTTTTTGGCCCGTTAAGTAGGCCTCTTTTGGCCAAAAAAAGCATTTTGTTTTTTTTTGCTAAAAATTGGCCTAAAGTTATCTGAGCAATTATGTTATTTTATAGCAAAATAATTGGCTTGTCATGATGCACGTTTTGTGCAATTTTTATAATGATCAAGATTATATTGACGTTTTTTAAAAGAAATATTGTGTTTTTCTTATACAATATTATAATTTGCCGAAATAAATTTATTGTACATGGATGAAAAGAACATACAGAAACAAGCAGGCGATATTAAATTTCTTGTCGATCAACGAGGTTTTAGCCTCTTCATCATAGGCTAAATGGATAAGTGGTACATGAATTCAGTGAACAGATTATTAAAAACACTACAAATAATTAATAAGAATACGCTTACAAATTTTTCACTGCAGATTGATTTAATTTTTTAAGTTATACTAAGGGTTATAGGTCTGATTCGTCAGATATATCTAAAACAGAAGAGTAATCGCTTCTAAACCAATAATGTAAATTCGGAGCTCAAATAGTGAAAGATACAGGTCAAACATGTCAATACTCGATCACAGTCATAAATTTAAAACAACTGGAGATAAACATCTTTTAGGAATTCCCTCATATAAAAACCGAAGAATCCAAAGCCAACAAAATCAGTAGTTGAATAATTTGATAATATAGAAAAAAATGCTGAACTTGTATTTGATACAACAGCCTTAAATACTAGGAGTGAAAGCGGAGTAAATTGTAGACTAAACATATTCCTCGAGCGACCCTTGCTACTTCTTGCTTGTAGATATCATGTATATGAGTGTCATATCAAAAAATCGTCAAAGTTATACTGTATCATGACTGGCTCCGAAAATGACCTTTTTAAAAAGAATATTCAGAATTTCAAACCATTAACATGAACCCCATTTAAACTTTTTTAATTATGGTTAAATCTTCATTATGATCATGCAGCGGATAAAATATTAAAAGCTTTGAAAAAATACTGATTGAAATAAAATGCATAGAGAATTGGTAACCTATGAACATTTTATATGTATCCAAATTCAAAACAACTTGACATAAAACTCCCTACACCAATACACCATGCTCGGTTTATGTCGAAGGCCGTTCATTACATTAAGTTGGAGAGTCTTGGCCTTACAGAAGGAAGCGAAAGAATTTTTTATACAATTCCAGATGTTTATTTTGACAGCATACCAAAAAGAGATAAAGAAGCAGTTTGGGAAATTAAACTCTATTATAACAGCAAATCCATCTCTTTCTGAAAAATGTTTGAAGAGTATGTTTAACCAAACTTGTTATTTACATGGAAGTCAATGATTCCTTAAAGTCTTGGAGACGAAAGCTTACCGGATCAAGAAAGGTTGGACATTTCAAGTCGATTACAATAAGAAAAAAATAAAGATTCTTTTTAACCAGATATAGCACACAAAAATAAAAAAAAACAATTATCATTGTTAATCGGTGACAAAGCTTATCGAAAATTGGTGAACCAAAACTCTTTTTTATGTTTAACTTGCTTGTAATGGACAAGGAAAAGATGGAATGGATGAGACTACCTTCATAGTACAGGCATCTTATATCTTATCATATGGAATTAAAATTCAATTATTTATGGAATAAAAAGAAAATCATAAAAAATGACTTTCAATTATGTCACTTTATATGAATAGATCTCTAGGGGGATCATCCACACAAAAGGGTAGTGCGCTGGGTGGTGGAGAAAACGTATTAACATTTGACGTGATTATTTAAACATCTTAAAAACAAATATAACTATAATTATAAGGTTAGGAAAATATATAATTAAAAAACTTATCCATAAGGATATAAATATTGTAAAGTATAAGTAGCGATTTTCTTTCGGCAAATTTATAATTGTATAAGAATAAACACAATATTTTCTTTTAAAAAACGTCAATATAATCTTGATCATTATAAAAATTGCACAAAACGTGCATCATGACAAGCCAATTATTTTGCTATAAAATAACATAATTGCTCAGATAACTTTAGGCCAATTTTTAGCAAAAAAACAAAATGCCTTTTTTGGCCAAAAGAGGCCTACTTAACGGGCCAAAAACCATAGAAATATTTATTTGCTTGATTGCTCCAAAAAAATTCTTGAAAGATGAGACTTCAAGCAATCCTTAGGAAAAAAAAATTAACTCGATATCACAAAACTCAGACAGCACAAGCCACTTGAAAATTGCCATTTTTGACCCCAAAACGGCCTTTTTGAAACTTTGAGTGGCTTGTGCAGGTCACAAAATGGCCTTTGAAGGCTGAAACTTTCTCAATCTCATTTTTTCATCACTACGCAGCAGAAAAGTGCTTGGAGCAAAAATCGGAGCGATTGACCTAAAAACGGACAGGCT